>JAYESA010000009.1:168743292-169163292 GCA_036927795.1 Iris macrosiphon | reverse complement strand
AATTCCTACTCAAATTTCTTCCCATTTCCTTCCCTATTCTTCATTGGAGGCTATTAGAATAAGGATCTATAAGGAGGAGCAAGGACCTACAAGTTGGAGGCTATTTTCACCAATTAGGGGATTTCATTGGGAATCCAACTCCTAATAGGTATAATTTATTTTTTTTCCTCTAATTAGGTTCTAAATCTGTAATTTAATCATTAGGAACCACCCCATATGCTAAAGCTACTCATAGGATTTGGAATTAGGTTCATATGAGACCTATGGAGAAAGTTATGTGGTATTTTGTGTCAATTTTGGGAGAATTTTGAGATTGGCACATCTTGTGTTTGTCAATAGGTCAATTAGATCAAATTAACATGTGTTTGATCGTGTGTGAATAGTGTCATATCCACAATTGGATACGTGTAAGCCTTTTCCCGACAATTTGGAGATACGGGTTGATTTGGGGGGTTTTCTCCGACACGGGGGGTTTGAGAATGTCATATTTTGACACGGGCACGTAGTTGAGTAGCTAGTTCTTCATATTGTTCATAATTATGATTTTAGACTTGCTCGTGTCCTTCGGGATACGTTTGGTTATGTGGTGGAGCCGTATCGCAAGCGTATCATAGAATGAGTGTGATACGGGTGCAGTGCACTCCATATATTTTTTTTATTGCATTTTAGATTCAATATATATGGTAATAGCTATTGGAGTGTTATATTTATAATGGTTGTATGATATATATGTATATGGATATTTATGTATATGTCTATGTTTTATTTTGAGGTATTGGTGGTCATGAGAGATATGAGAGTGTATATAAATTACTAGTATAGTTAGTTAGTTATATATATATATATATATATATATATATATATATATATATATATATATATATGTGTGTGTGTGTGTGTGTGTGTGTGTGTGTGTGTGTGATTATATACATATAGAGAGAGTTGCATATACGTATATATGTATGTATAGGGATTTATATTCATATGTGTGTGTGTGTGTGTGTGTGTGTATATATATATATATATATATACACTTGTATGTGTGTGTGTTTCATAGTGTGGTGCATTGGTTAAGTGAGTGAGTGTGAGTGTTGTGTGTGTGCTGTGAGAGGGGGTTCTGGTAGCAGTATTCAGCATTCAGTAGTATGCAAGGGCAACAGCAACTGCAGTAGCATGGACTGCAATAACAGGAAGAACAACCAACTGCAGTAGCCACAACAAGAGGAGCAGCCAACAACAATGCAACTGTAGCTGCAACAACAACAACAAGGCCAGTAGCGAAGCCAGCAACAATACAACTACAGCTGCAATAACAACAACAAGGCCAGCAATAATGCACAGCAAGCAAGAGAAGCAGCTACAGCAACAACAAAAAGAACAAGGGTAGCAGCTGCAGCAACAAAGGGGATGCATAGCAATAGCTTTAGTTAGTTAGTCATATTGATTATCTAGTTAGTTATGTATACATATTGTTAACTAGTTATATATATATATATATATATATATATATATATATATATATATATTGGTAGGTTTGTAGGTAGTTAGTATAGTATTGTATAAGTTTTAAATGCATGTCAGTATATAGTTAGGTGTATGGGTAGTTAGTTACAAGTTAGAATTTGAATTACCTTGTGATACCAAGGTAATGTTAAGGTATTGGTTTATACTCAAGGTATTGGGTTTGAGTATTAAGATGGGTGTGTAGGTGGTGTGATACCGCATTGGTTCAAAGCCAAGGTATCAACTTAGCATTTGTTAGCTAAGAGTACTATATATTGTCTTTTATATATATATATTAGTATTTTTCTATCTAATAACTTGGGTATCTTATGATACGGTACTTTGTTGGTATCCAAATATCTTAGCATAGCTAGTATGGCCTTGTTACATAGTGTATGGACCGAATATCCTAGAGTTAGACTCATACAACCTAGAAATAGCTAGCTTAACCAAGTTTGACTAGTCTAACCGAGAGTTGACCTAGTTTGACTGTTTTGACTTAGAAATGGCTTTATGACCTAGAATTGAACTAGTTTAACTTATTTTATTCCAAAATCTTGTATTGATGCAATATACCATATATAGGTCTGTGTGACACCAGCTTGGGCATCGAGAGACACACCTTGCTCAGGACCTCAGGCGAGTACATTTCTCTGTTAGTTTTCAAATAATAATAGTGTATATATCTCATGTTCTAGAACTGTATACTTGATTCCGACATAGTAATTTCATAGACTGGTACTATATGGATCTTGTCAGGAGATGTTATCCCCTATCATATTCAGTGGGTACTCCTTCACATGTATTTTATCGTGTGTATCGGATATTGATTTATTATATTTCGTGTTCGCACACTGCTCGTGTTCAGTATGCTTATATTCGTGTATATACACTGCTCGTGTTCAGTGTGTCCATATTCGTGTCTGTAACGTGTTGTGATTGTATCCATTGGTATTAATTGGGGATGGGGGACTAGGAGTTGATTATGTGATCTAGCCCCAGTGTATTCGTGTATATGTCGATTACATACCACACTTGTAATCGAGTTATCTTATTGTATTCGTGTTCAACCTAAACCGATCACATAATGAACTTGAATTCCAAGGCAAATTAGTTAGATTTCAGTTATTCCTTTATATTGTAGATATTCATATTGCTTGTTCTTCATTCCAGTATATTGCCTGTTCATTCAAGTTTTTTCATTCAGTTGTTTAGCTATCTTGTTTTCTTTTCTATTATATATTTTATATGCTCGATTATGTATTTGAAACTGCTTTCAGAGGTATGTACTTCGCTCCAATCTTGACTGGATATATTTTTCCAGATGATTGGCTCATAGATCACTGTCTCACATTCTAAGGACTGCAGGAGGGCATACCATTATAGGATACTCCTATAGACAAGGAGGACTTAGTTGCAGAGCCTGAGGAGGTTTAGTTTATGTTTTGGTAGACTTGTATTAGACTTTTATTGAGATTCATGGCATGTATATTATTTCAGACTTGTGGATTGTATCTTAATTCTTTTCTTTGTTAGTCCATTCGTGCTCTTTCTTCCTTAGTTTGCATTGTGATCGAGTATAGTTACATTTGTGAGATACCATATTGTTCCTCCTTTTAGAGTTGAGATGATTGACATATACCATATATATATTGTTGAGATGTTTAGTAAGTTAGAGTTGACCAAACAACGTTCTACCGCCGATGTAGTGGCATAAGCTGGACGTTCCCACGTACTCGTGCCCGAATATCCGGGTGCGGGTCGTGACACATTTTTAGTGGTGGCCCATGCTGGTTAGGAGTCACAATTAGAGTGATATCTCAGTAGTGCTCACCTAGAGTACTACTACGAGCCTGCTTTAGGAAATAGGATATAGGCTGAGAGTATACTCAATCACAACTAGGAAATACTTCCAATATCAGTTTTGCTATCCTTATCTAATTGAATGTTGCTTTGAATAAATTATGTCCTTCTTTGATGATATCATATCATACTCAATATTGATTCCTTTGTTCCATCTATCTTCAGGATATCACAGAAGATACGTTCCCAGCACTCAGGTGACATGTCAGCATAGTCAGTCACTTCATCGCCTATGAGGGCAGCACTATCAGATGTTGTTCCAGCAGCTACATTCCAGAGGTCAGCTTCACCGATCCAGGTAGGCATTTCTGCAGCAGCTTTCGGAGGTGCTCCACCTCCGGTACAGAGGACAGCATCGAAAGTTTCAGGGGATCTTTCACCACCACCATCCGCAGTCGATCAGACGCAAATGTTGGTGCTCTTTCAGCAGATAATGGAGGCACAGCAGCGTCAGTCAGAAGTTATGAGGTAGAGCATTGAGAACGCTCACCAGATTATGCTCGCAGCAGTTGAGAGAGCCGCCTTAGTCTAGGCACAGACGGTACCATCGTAGTTTACCCTGTAGCAGCCGAGGCTGGGGACCATCATAGAGTTCAAGAGGATTGGGCCGAAGGACTTTAAAGGCACTAAAGGGATCATTTATGCTGATGATTGGATAGAAGACATTGAGCGAAACCTGCGGCTGGCACAGATTCCAGAGATATTACAGATAGAGGCCGCGGGGAGCATGATGTTTGATATTGCATTGACTTAGTTCAGGACGGACCCCAGGATCTTAACACTAGGACTTACTTGGGAAGCTTTCAAAGAGCTCTTCAAGGAAAAGTTCTTTCCAGATGTGGCTCTGACATATCTAGAGAGCCAGTTCCTGTACCTTATTCAGGAAGGTATGACGATGGATGAGTATACAGTAGAGTATTGCAGATTAGGCCGCTTTGTGGAGGGACAGAACCCCAGAGGAAGAGCTAGGAAGTTCAGGGATGGCCTGAATAGGGAAGTCAAATCACATACGAATGGAGATCCCACCGCTACTTTTGAGGAGATTCTGAGAAAGGCACAGCGGGCAGAGGATGATCTAGAGCTTGATTCTAAGAGGCCGAGAGATACAGGAGGATCCAGTTTCAACACGGGTCCAATGAAGCAGCCTCATTTTCAGCAGCAGTACCAGAGGCACTTCAACATTCGAGGTAGCAGTATCATGGACCAGCTATAGCGCTGACACAACAGATGCACCAGATCCACAGGACAGCTATTCTTTGCACATTCTGTAAGAAGCTGGGACATGGATGAGATGCATGCAGGATGAGAATGGGCCAATGCTTATTCTGTGGATCAGGAGACCATCAGTTGAGGGCTTGTCCTAAAGATCCAGCTTGTCCGGCTCAGGGTGGAGCTCAGGCACAAAGAGCACCCACGAGACCACCATCGAAACAGCAGAGAGGACCTCCTCTATCACCTTAACAGCAACAGTTCGCTCAGCACTAGCAATAACAGAGAGGTGCCCAGCGACAAGGGCGAGATTTTGCCTTGACTGTCGAGGAGGAGGAGCCATATAGTGATATTATCTCAGGTTCAGTCTATCTTGATTCTTTTCCAGCTCATACTTTATTTGATTCCGGTGCTTCACATAGTTTTGTACCGGTATCTTTTTCTCTAAAATGTCATCTTGAGTCTTAATCGTTGGCGAGGACTTGCAAGATCACGACCGGGGGTGGCATTATCCTGGTCAATGATGTTTGCAGGGATCGGAGATTTTCTTTGGGAGGCCGAGGGTTGAGCGTATGTCTACTTATAATGCCACTTCCGAGCTACGATATAGTACTCGGGATGGATTGGTTGAGTAGGCATTATGCTAGTATTGTTTGTCGAGGAGGCAAAGTTTTGTTCCAGGCGCCAGGAGAGCCAGAGTTTAAGTTCGTCAGAGGAACAAAACAGCAGAGCAAAGGTGACTTCTGTGGAGCTTTGGTAGAAGAGCAGGAGCCACCACATCCATTGATTGCAGAGTATATGTACATCTTTCCAGAGGAGTTTCTGGGGTTGCCACCGGATAGAGATGTGGTGTTCTCTATAGATTTGGTGCCAGGTGTAGAGCCAATATCACAGCACGTCTTTAGAGGGAACAACAACGAACTGGTGGAGTTGAAGAAGTAGGTGGATGAGTTACAGGACAAGGGTTTTATTCGCTCTATTGCATCACCATGGGGTACTTCGGTATTATTTGTACCAAAGAAGGATGGGTCGGTACGCATGTGTATCGACTACAGGGCACTCAACAACCTCACTATCAAGAAGAAATACCCGTTGCCGCGGATTGACGATTTGTTTGATCAGTTGAGCGGAGCGAAGGTATTCTCAAAGATAGACTTGAGGTCGGGGTACCACCAGGTGAAAGTGAAGAAGGAAGATATTCTGAAGACAACCTTTAGGACTTGGTATGGATAGTTTGAGTTCTTGGTGATATCGTTTGGGTTAACCAATGCCCCGACGGTATTCATGAACCTGATGAATAAGGTGTTTCATCAGTACTTAGATTATTTTGTGGTAGTATTCATTGATGATATACTGATTTATTCGAAGATCCCGGAGGAGCATGAGAAGTACCTGAGAATAGTTCTAGAGACCCTCAAGAAGGAGAAGCTATATGGCAAGCTTTCGAAGTATGAGTTCTTCCTTGATAAGGTTGAATTCCTCGGACATGTGATTACAGGAAACGAGATCTCAGTGGACTCGAAGAAGATTTCAGCAGTTGAGTCATGGTCTACCCCGAGTTCAATAGCGAAGATCAGGAGTTTTCTTGGATTAGCAGGCTATTATCAAAGGTTTGTTCAGGATTTTTTTAAGATTGTGGAGCCGATGACTAGACTAACTAGGAAGGACGTAGAGTTCGTCTGGACTGAGGATTGTCAGTCTGCTTTTGAGGAGCTAAAGAAGAGGTTGACTACAGCTCCAATATTGATATTGCCATCAGGGACAGGAGGATTTTCTATGTACAGTGATGCATCGGGTAAGGGTTTGAGTTGTCTGTTCAGCAGAATAGGAATGTGATTGCCTATGCTTCCATGCAATTACGCTCGCATGAGAAGAATTACCCTACCCATGACTTGGAGTTGGTAGCAGTTATTTTTGCTCTTAAACTGTGGAAACACTACTTGTATGGAGAGCGGGTAGAGATCTTTACAAATCACAAGAGCTTGAAGTATGTGTTTACACAAAAAAAACTCAACATGAGGCAGCGACGATGGTTGGAGTTGATGAAGGACTTCGACATTTCTTTACAGTACCATCCAGGGAAGGCCAACGTAGTCGGGGATGCCTTGAGCAGGTATTTAGTGGTTATATATTTGACGGGGGATAGACATTTGTTGGCCGATCTTGATAGTTTGGGCATTGAGGTATTAGTTCCTGGAGTTGTAGTAAAGATGTGAGGACTTCAGGTACAGACAGAGTTGATGGACCAGATCAGAGCCATATAGTTCGAGGATGAGTCAACTCCAACAAAGGTGGCTAGCTTCGTATCTAGATAATTGATTTCCAGCAGGTAAAGGCAGAGAGACAGAGGCCAGGTGGATTGCTTCAGTCTTTAGCCATTACATAGTGGAAGTGGGAGCAAGTTACGATGGACTTTGTTTCAGGGCTTCTGTGATCTCCAGGAGGTAAAGATGTAATTTGGGTTATCGTAAACAGGTTGACCAAATCATCTCACTTTCTGCCATTCAAAGTGGGTATGTCTACGGAGAAGCTCACGGAGTTGTATGTCCGTCAGATAGTCAGATTGCATGCAGTTTCGGTGAGCATAGTCTCGGATCGGGATAGTCGCTTCACATCCCACTTTTGGAGGAGTTTGTAGGCTAGCTTGGGCACTCAGCTCAAGTTCAGTACCGCAAATCACCCTCAAACAGAGGGGCAGTCGGAGAGGACTATTCAGACTCTCGAGGACATATTGCACACCTGTGATTTGGATTTTGGAGGTTCTTGGGACCATCTTCTTTACTTGGTAGAGTTTTCTTACAACAACAGCTACCAAGCCAGTATAGAGGTGTCACCATTTGAGGCCTTGTATGGACGGAGATGCCGTACTCCGTTATCATGGGATAATGTTGGTGAGAAAGCTCTATTGGGACCAGAGATAGTCGTGGATGCAGCTGAGAAGGAGAAGTTCGTTAGGGATAGACTTCGGGTGGCGCAGGACAGATATTGGCATTGGGCCGATAGCCACCGGAGACCATTGGAGTTTGAGGTAAAGATTTTATTTTGTATTGCTTGTGATTGTTTGTTTTTGTTATAGTGCTAAGGGTGTATTTCGTGCTAGGTTGGCGATCTGGTTTTCTTTAGGATTTCTTCGACACGTGGCACAATTTGTTTCGGTGGAGGCCGAAAGCTTAGTCCGTGATTCATCGGACATTTTAATATTCTTGAGATGGTCGGTGTAGTTGCTTACAGACTAGACTTGCTACCTGCATTGGAGGGAGTGCATAACGTATTTCACGTATCATAGCTGAGACAGTACGTGGCAGATCCTAGTCATGTGTTGGACCACTCGGAGATTGAGGTGGGCCCTACTCTTAGCTATCCAAAGCAGACAGTTGAGGTTCTGGATCGGAGGGAGAAGGTGCTGAGGGACAAGAAAATTCCTTTGGTGCGCATCGCGTGGAGGCATCACTCGCTAGGAGAGAGTACCTGGGAGCGAGAGGCCGAGATGTATGAGTGATATCCTTATCTGTTTGAGTCGTGAGGTATAGTTCTTTCTTTGCTTGTATTGATTACTTTTGGTAGTTAGTTTCTTTCTTAATTTCGAGGACAAAATTTTTCTAAGGTGGGTAGGATTGTCACCCTCACTTTTTTAACTAAGGATAGTTAGATAATTTGGCATGGATATTTGTATTTTTAGGAATATAATATTAAATGTTATGCATGTGATAAATATTATTTATCGTATTATTTATTTATTGTTAGATGTTAGATTTATTTTGGACTTGTGTAGTGGACCTAACTAGTTTAGTTTAGATCCATGGACCAACATTTAATTCTAGTTAGAATTGAGCCTAATAGTAAGTCCATTTATTAGGAGGATGAATTAATTAGTGAAACCAATTAGACTAGAACCTTCCCCCCTTAATTATTTCTTCATGACAAGACCCAAGGGTTATTTTGGACAATTTATAATAGCATGGAGGAGGGGTAAGGGTCGGCCACCATAGGGGTGGAGAGAGACTCTCTCTCCTCTCATTTGTCCTTCTAAATCTAGATCCAAAATATTTCCTCTTCCAATTTCTTTATTCTCACACCAATTCCTACTCAAATTTCTTCCAAATACCTTACTTATTCTTTACTGGAGGCTATTAGAATAAGGATCTACAAGAAGAAAACAAAGATCAACAAGGAGAAGCAAGGATCTACAAGTTTGAGGCTCTTTTTACCTAATTTGGGGATTTGATTGGAAATCCATCTCCAATAGGTACAATTCAGTTTTTTCCTCTAATTAGATTCTAAATCTGTAATTTAATCATTAGAAACCACCCCATATGCTAAGGCTACCCATAGTATTTGGAATTCGATTCATAAGAGGCCTATGGAGAAAGTTTTGTGGTATTTTATGTCAATTTTGGGAGAATTATGAGATTGACACATCTTGTATTTGTCAATAGGTTAATTAGATCAAATTAATATGTGTTTGATTGTGTGTGACTAGTATCGTGTCCATAATTGGATACATGTAGGTCGTATGCCGACAATTTGGAGATACGGGTTAATTTTGGGAGTTTTTCTTTGACACGGGGGGTTTGAACAAGTCATATTTTGCCACGGGCACGTAGTAGAGTAGCTAGTTTTTCGTATTGTTCATAATTATGATTTTAGACTTGCTCGTATCTTTTGGGATATGTTTGGTTGTGTCGTGGAGCCGTATCACAAGTGTATCATAAAATGAGTGTGATACGGGTGTGGTGCACTCCACATGTTTGTTTTATTGTATTTTAGATTCAATATACTTGGTAATAGCTATTGGAGTGTTATATTTATAATGGTTGTATGATATATATGTATATGTATATTTATGTATATGTCTATGTCTATGTTTTATTTTGAGGTGTTGGTGGTCATTAGAGATAGGAGAGTGTATATAAATTACTAGTATATATATATATATATATATATATATATATATATATATATATATATATATATAGAGAGAGAGAGAGAGAGAGAGAGAGAGAGAGAGAGAGTTGCATATATGTATATAAGTATGTGTAGGGATTTATATTCATATGTATATGTATGTATGTATGTATGTATGTATGTATGTATGTATGTATGTATATATGTATGTATGTGTGTGTGTGTATATATATATATATATATATATATATATATATTTACTTGTGTGTGTGTGTGTGTGTGTGTCTTAGTGTAGTGCATTGGTTAAGTGAGTGAGTGAGTGAGTATAGAATATGTGAGTGAGTGATTGTGAGTGAATGAGTGAGTGTGAGTATTGTGTGTGTGCAGTGAGAGGGGGGTCGGGTAGCAGTATTCAACATTCAGCGATGTGCAAGGGCAGCAACAACTGCAGTAGCATGGACTGCAGCAACAGCAAGAACAAGCAACTACAGCAGCCACAGCAAGAGGAGCAGCCAACAGCAATGCAACTGCAGCTGCAGCAACAACAGCAAGGCCAGTAGCAAAGCCAACAGCAATGCAACTGCAGCTGCAGCAACAACAACAAGGCCAGCAGCAATGCACAGCAAGCAAGAGCAGAAGCTACAGCAGCAACAGCAAGAACAAAGGCAACAGCTGCAACAGCTAAGGGGATGCACAACAATAACTTTAGTTAGTTAGTCATATTGATTTTCTAGTTAGTTATGTATACATATTGATAACTAGTAGTTATATATATACATATTGTTAACTAGTTAATTATATGTATATATATAAGTATTGGTAAGTTAGTAGGTAGTTAGTATAGTATTGTATAAGTTTTAAATGCATGTTAGTATATAGTTAGGTGTGTGGGTAGTTAGTTACATGTTAGAATTTGAATTACCTTGTGATACCAAAGTAATGTTAAGGTATTGGTTTATACTCAAGGTATTGGGTTTGAGTATCAAGATGGGTATGTTGGTTGTGTGATACTGCATTGGTTCAAAGCTAAGGTATCCACTTGGCATTAGTTAGCTAAGATATATATATATATATATATATATATATATATATATATATATATATATATATATTAGTACTTTCCTATCTAATAACTTGCGTATCTTATGATACGGTACTTTGTTGGTATCCTAATATCTTAGCATAGCTAGTATGGCCTAGTTACATAGCGTACAAACCTAATACCCTAGAGATAGACTCATACAACCTAGAAATAGCTAGTTTGACCAAGTTTGAATAGTTTGACCTATAGTTGACCTAATTTGACTGTTTTGACTTAGAAATGGCTTTATGACCTAGAATTAAAATAGTTTAACTTATTTTATTCCAAAACTTTGTATTGATGCAATATACCATATATAGGGCTGTGTGACACCAGCTTGGGCATCGAGAGACACACCTTGCTAAGGACCTCAGGCGAGTATATTTCTCTGTTAGTTTTTAATTCATAATAGTGTATTTATCTCTTGTTCTAGAACTGTATACTTGATTCCGACACAGTAATTTTATGGACTGGTTCTACATGGATCCTGTCAGTAGATGTCATCTCCTACCATGTTCTGCTGGTACTTCCTTCACATGTATTTCATCGTGTGTATCGGATATTAATTTATTATATTTTATGTTCACACACAGCTCGTGTTCAGTGTGATTATATTCGTGTATACACACTGCTCGTGTTCAGTGTGCCCTTATTCGTGTTCGTAATGTGTCATAATTGGATCCATTATTATTAGTTGGGGATGTGGGAGTAGGAGTTGATTATGTAATCTAGCCCAAGTGTATTCGTGTACATATCTGTCACAACCCACACCCGGATATTCGGGCACGAGTACGTGGGTACGCCCAGTCTACGCCACAGCATCGACGGTAGAACGTTGTTGGGTCAATTCTAACTAACTAAACATCTCAACAATAAATATATGGTATCTGTCAATCATCTCAACTCCAAAAGGAGGAACAATATGGTATCTCACAAATATAACTATACTTAATCACAATGCAAACTAAGGAAGATAAAGCACGAATGGAATAACAAATAGAAGAAACAAGATACAATGCACAAGTCTAAAATAATATAAATGCCATGAATCTCAATATAAGTCTTATACAAGTCCATTAAAATATAACTAAACCTCCTCATACTCTAGAACTAAGTCCCCCAGATCTACAAGAGTATCCTCTAATGGTAAGACCTCATGCGGCCCGTAGAATATAGGATACTGATTTATGAGCCAATCATCTAGAAAAATATATCCAGTCAGGATTGGAGTAAAGTACATACCTCTGAAAGTAGCTTCAAATACATAATCGAGCATATAAATAGATAATAAAAAAGAATACAAGATATCTAAACATCTGAATGAAATAAACTAGAGTGAACATGTAATGTACAGTAATGAAGAACAACCAATATGAATAACTGCAATATAAAGGAATAACTGAAATCTAACTAATGTGCCTAAGATTACAAGTTTATTATGTGATCAGTTTAGGTTGAACACGAATACAATAAGGTAACTCAATTACAAGTATGGTATGTAATCAACATGTACACGAATACACTAGGACTTTGATCACATAATCAACTCCTACTCTCCCATCCCCAACTAATACCAATGGATCCAATCACGACACGTTACAAACACGAATATGGGCACACTGAACACGAGCAGTTTGTGTACACGAATATAAGCACACTGAACACGAATAGTGTGTGAACACGAAATATAAATAATTAATACCCAATACACACAATGAAATACATATGAAGGAGTATCTGCTGAACATATAGGGGATAACATCTCCTGACGGGATCCATGTAATACCAGTCCGTGAAACCACTATGTCAGAATCAAGTATACAGATCTAGAACAAGAGATATATACACTATTATAAAATAAAAATTAACAGAGAAATGTACTTGCCTGAGGTCCTGAGCAAGGTGTGTCTCTCGATGCCCAAACTGGTGTCACACAGACCTATATATGGTATATTGCATCAATACAAGATTTTGGAATAAAAATAAGTTAAACTAGTTCAATTCTAGGTCATAAAGCACAATTTCTAAGTCAAAATAGTTAAACTAGATCAACTATAGGTCAAACTAGTCAAACTTGGTCAAACTAGCTATTTCTAGGTTGTATGAGTCCAACTCTAGAATATTAGGTCCATACACTATGTAACTAGGCCACACTAACTAAGCTAAGATACTAGGATATAAACCAAGCACCGTATCGTAAGATATGCAAGTTTTTAGATATAAAAATACAAATTTATATTGTAATCACCTGTATTTTTATAAATCTAAAAATGAATTTTAAGTTTTTTATGAATTTTTCTGTAATTTTTAACTAAATAAAGCCAAGATATTTTAAAAGTAAAACAATTTTTAAATAATGTTAATTAATATTAAAATATTATGAAAATAAGATTTTTAGGTGTAAAATAAAAATTAGACATAGGGTAATTTTTTGAAAATTTATTGGACCCCGGAAACATTTTTAAAGACATAAAAACCCTATTTTAATTAAAATCAAGTCAAACCGGGTTGAACCGGGCTCAAACCGGGTTGAACCGGGCTGAACTCGGTCCAACCAAACTGGACCGGCCTGAACCGCCCCTAGATCCTAATGGGTCAGGTCCTACCCAATCCGACCCGACCCGACCCGGATCCGACCCGCTCGTCCTCACCCGCACCCCCGCGATTTCAGGCCGCCCGTGCTGCCCGGCCACGTCTCCGCTCTGCCCGTATTTCCCGGCCACGCCCCGCCTCCGCTGGCCCACGACCACTCTGCCTCGCCCGCGGCCAACCTCCCACGATCCCCTCTCCGCCCCGCCTCGCTCGGCCCGTCTCGCTCACCCCGCTGCCCTATAAATCATCGCCTCCGCCACCAGCACCCCCCACTGTCGAACCCTCCACCACCGCCTGCGCCCTAGCCACCTTGGCCAACAGAACCCCCAGCGCAGCCCCGAGCTCCCCCGGCCACCGCAGCCACCCCGCTGCTCCTCCTCCAGATCCGTCGCCTCATCGCATCCGGCCAGAAACCCGCCTCGTCGACCAGAACGACTCCCCGCCTGAGCTGCTACCAGCGTAGCCCGGCCGCCTCCGCCGTGCCCTCCGCCGCAGCTACCCCCGGCTCCTCCCTCAGCCCCGATCAGCTCCGGCGAGCCCGACGTAACCCTAACGCTAGCAGTGTCCGTACCCTAGACACTGTGTAGTGTTGTGTCGCCTCGCGGATACGAAGAAACCCAGTTCTGCGTAGCCCAGTTCAGGTAGACTTTTCTCTCTCCTTGTTGCCCCGTTTTCTATTTCGTCTGTTGTGACGCGAACCCTGCGTGACCCTCTCGATGTCCGTATAACCCGCTCGGTGTGTCGCGTCCTGTGGCGATCTCGAACTGTGATCCAAAAGCAGGAAAATACTAGCCCTGTTTTTTCTCGAAACTGAGTGCGCCCCGCCAAACGGGACAACTTGGTCGCGTGCGGTCTTCACCGAAAGGTGCGCGCCGTTGATACAGACGTGTAGGATTTCACAGAAGTTGATTTGGATGTGCGTGCACACCGGAATCAACGCGTATCCGCCGACAACGCCCGTATCGACCTGTTCTGGAACACGTTATAACTTTGTGTACACACGTCGGATCGAAACGAAACTTGTGCCATCAAACTCGTAGCAATACGCTGGTCCTGTGGCCCATGTTTGGTTCGATTCTGAGAATGTTGACAAAATCACGTATCGTGGGCCCCACTGCTCCACTAGACGAGCGATTTTGTGATCGGCTCATCGAAATCCAATTATGGAAGTTCGTTGGGTTCATATCATCGTTCTGGACTTGTTGACACAAAGTTTGACGAATTTGGAGACCATTGGTTCTGACACATTTTTCGGTGCGAAGCGGGCCACATATGGACCCCGCTTTGACCAGAAATTATTACTTTTGCTCCTATATCCAAATTGGACTCAAGGACAGGCAATTCTAGCTATTTGATATCTTCTGAGCATGATAGTAATATTTATTTCAGCACCCGGAGATATTCCTGAAGATTTCACGAGTACCAGAACAACAGTTGAAAACTAAAACACCAGGCAAGTGTACCTTGCCAACCCTGCAATTTTTATTTCATACTATTTCCTTAACATATTTATATATTGTACATGCTTAACCTAGGACCGTGTGACTTTACTTAGCGTTCGATTAATATTCGGGTGCCAACACCGTACGCGGAGTTGTGTAAAGTCACCTAGAGATGGATATCGACACCCTTTACATTCTTATGCTTGCATTATCAAGTACTTCATACCCAGGGCACCTGACACTATTTATGAGACAGAATCTTCCTGAAATATTCAAGGTGATTCTGTGTAGGTTGCAGGATTTATGACATATTCTTTTGCTTAGGTATTATATGACTTGCTACTTTAGTTATGATCTTGCGTGACATAGACATGAGACGTGTGATTACATTGGGTGGGAAGAGACACACAGGCTACAGGCTGATTATATATATATATTTATTATTGTGAGGACGTAGACTATACATCATAGCTAGGCACATTACGTGATATTACTGCTACCCCGGCTCCCCGAGACAGAGATTGTAGCAGTCTCAGCCTGAGTACTAGTGATGCTCTCATTTGTATTTCACATAGATGGTTACATATTTACCCTATTTATTTCATTTGCTATTGCATTATATTTATTTTGGCATGAGTTATTTTGTACCTTGCTATGTCCTCTGAGGACCTGAATTTCGGATTATGTCCCCAGGTTTAGCAGAGGATTTCTATCCCGAGGTATACGGGACAGGAGCAGAAGCAGGAGCAGGACCTGATACTGGAGCTGAACCGATCCCTGAGGATGAGGTGATGGATGAAGACTTTTCCTGAATATCTGTTATTCATACTCAGCATTTGCTTTATTTAGACTCATTTTGTTTCTGGTCTGTTGAACCAGTATATCAGACTTATATCGGGTTGTTCCCCGATTTACTTTATTGAGACTTGTTGTTGGTTTTTATTTTATTATGCTGTTGATTATATTTATCTTCCATGGATGAGATTTGTTTGTGGCAGGTTTAGTGGATTTTATTTTGTATTACAGCTTAAGTACGCCCTGATGGATCCATTAAATTGGGTTTGTCCATCGGTGTGTGCTGCTGGCCATTGCCACGTGTCTAGTCCCTCGATATTTTAGGACTGGGGCATGATATGGTTTTTGTGGTGGCCCATGCAGGTCTACGACTAAATTGTTCAGTTTTAACTTAGGGACCGAGCAAGCCTGCAATAAGGATAGGATAAATTATAGCATCTCATCCATTGATTAAATCGTTTTTGATCTCTATATCGAATTTGAATAAATTACTTGATTTGCATCCTGCTTTGATTCCTCTGTGCGTTCTCATAGTTTATTTTTGATGTAGAGAATGGATCCAAGAATTGGTGATGAGAATCCCTTGGGTACACCACACAATGCTGTGGTTACTTACGAAGATGGAGTGACACCAGAGACTAGAGGACAATCTTCTCAAAGCAATCAAGCTGGCCAGCAAAATTTAAGGTTTCGGCGTGATGATATCCCACCTCCACCACAGTTTACTCCACTGATGCATGTTTTTCCACCAGGGCAAGCAATGGACGGGCAGCAAATATTTTAAATATTTTATGCCATGATGCAAGTTCAACAACAGATTCAACAAGAGGCACAGCGTCATGAGGCAGAGTACTTGAGAAACAGCCTAGTAACTGCATGGGAGCAGGCGAACCCACCAACTAGGCGACCCGCGACGGGATTTATCACTAATTTTTGTCAGCTCAAACCCCGTACCTTTTCTGGCAAGGGGGACCACTGAACTTCCCGAATGGCTCAGCTTAAACCCCGTACCTTTTCCGAGGGAGAGATGGATGACTGCTGTCAGGATGCAGCTGACTGACAATGCACATCATTAGTGGCTATCAGAAGAAAGGAGGCTCGGACAGGACCGAGTCACTTGGGAAGAGTTCTCCAGACTCTTCCAGGAGATGTATATCCCAGTTGTTGCTTGGTCGGAACTCCAAGATAAGTTCAACCGCCTTATCCAAGGCAATATGTCGGTGGAAGAGTAATGCTGAATTCATTCGCCTGAGTTGCTTCGTCCCTTCTCTAATTACTACCGAAGAAGAGAAGGCGGAGAAGTTCTTCGACGGACTTAGGTTTGAGCTCCAGAGGTTGATCGGATCTATTGTACCTATATCGTACACCGACGTCCTTGCTGTAGCACGACGCATGGAGTGCATCACTAGGAGGGAGTCAAGTCTGAAATGGCCATTCATATCAGCACCATCCAGAGCATCACAGGGGGAGTCTGCAAAGTGACCTCAGAAGAATCTACTTCAGAGAGCAGCACCAAGAGCCCTATCCCTTCTTACTTGTCACTACTATGGCAAGGTAGGTCACATCGAGATAGAGTATAGACGCAAGTTGAGACTATGTCTGATTTGCGGATCCAACCAGCATCCAGCCAAGGACTGCTCTGAGTATCAAGAGGAAGCACCAAATCGACCAGCTTTACCAGCACCAAGGCCAGTTTATCCAGTATTGGGAGCACCACAGACGGGAGTTGGAGGAGTCAAACCACCAGCTCCAGGAGGATATCAGCAGAGACCACCACTGGCACCACAGGTAGCACTATTTTAGCAGGCTCGTCAGCAGAGAGGTCCAGCTCAGGGACGAGGACAAGCATTTGCATTGGCTGTTGAGGAGGAAGCTACTGCAGGTACTATATTAGTAGCTTCATTACCTGTTGTAGCTTTATTTGATTCTGGAGCATCGCATTCATTCATAGCTGCTAGCTTCATAGCCACCCATAGAGTAGCTACCGCACCCCTTCTGAAGACTAAGAGAATTCTTACGAGAGGTAAAATTATTCCAGTTAGTGATATATGTAGATCATGTTTGGTAGTGGTCTGTGGAAGAGAGATGCGAGCTCAATTTTGATCTTTTCTATGCCGAATTATGATGTTGTACTTGGTATGGATTGGTTAAGTCAGTACCATGCGACTCTTGATTGCCGGTTTGGAAAGGTTATATTTAGACCACCTGGACACCCAGAGTTTAAGTTTCTTCGGGGAGCTATAGAGCAAGGTATTCAGCCTACTCTTAGGGTACTATCTGTAGAAGGGGAGTCAGGTTACCCAAGAGTCATATCAGAGTTTGTGGATGTATTTCCTGATGATCTTCCAGGTTTACCACCTGATCGGGAAATAGAATTCATAATAGACTTGACTCCAGGAGCAGAACCTATCACTTTATCAGTGTACCGGCTAGCACCTAAGGAGTTAGTGGAATTGAAGGAGCAAGTTGATGATCTTTTGGAGAAGGGTTTTATTCGGTCCAGTGTTTCACCTTGGGGAGCCTCCATACTATTTGTACCAAAGAAAGATGGAATAGTACGCCTGTGTATTGATTACAGGGCACTGAACGCTATGACCATTAAGAACCGGTATCCTTTGCCACGTATTGATAACTTATTCGATCAATTGAGTGGTGCTAGGGTATTCTCAAAGATTGACCTTAGATCCGGTTATCACCAGATTAGAGTGAGGAGGGAGGATATACCGAAGACAGCCTTCAGGACCAAGTATGGACACTATGAGTTCATAGTTATGCCGTTTGGTTTAACCAACGCACCAGCTGTGTTCATGAGTTTGATGAACAGAGTTTTTTATCAGTACTTGGACAAATTTGTGGTTGTGTTTATTTATGATATTTTAGTATATTCCAAGAGCAACGAAGAGCATAAGGAGCATCTCAGAATTGTGCTAGAGACGTTGAGGCAGGAGAAGTTGTATGCCAAACTCAGTAAGTATGAGTTTTGTATGGATAAGGTGCCTTTCTTGGGACATATCATCTCAGGAGAAGGACTTTTAGTTGATCCAGAGAAGGTTGCTGCAATAGAAACTTGGCCTACACCTACATCAGTTGCAGAAGTGAGAAGTTTTCTCGGACTTACTGGATATTACCGGAGGTTCGTAGAAAATTTCTCAAGAATTGTGGAGCCTATGACGCGGTTGACGCATAAGGACCAGGAGTTTGCATGGACGGAAGATTGCCAGAAGGCCTTTGAAGAATTGAAGAGGCGATTGACAACAGCACCTGTCTTGACTCTTCCTTCAGGGTCAGTAGGTTTTGTTGTTTATAGTGATGCGTCAGGTAGTGGACTAGGATGTATTTTGATACAACATGGCAAAGTTATCGTTTATGCATCGAGACAGTTGAAGGTCCATGAGAAGAACTACCCAACGCACGATCTTGAGCTAGCTGCAGTAATATTTGCACTGAAGATTTGGAGGCACTATCTTTATGGAGAAAAGGTAGAAATCTTTATTGATCACAAGATTCTGAAGTATGTATATACTCAGAAGGAGCTCAATATGAGACAGAGATATTGGCTTGAGTTGATGGTAGACTTTGATATAGATCTGCAGTACCACCCGGGAAAGGCGAATATCGTAGCAGACGCACTCAGCTGGAAGCCCACGGCTTATTTTTTGACGATGCAGTCTCAGCTATTGAAGGATCTACATGAGCTCCAGATAGAGGTTGTTTTACCAAGACAAAATGGCTTGCTGGCTAATCTCGAAGTTAAGTCATCACTTGTGGAGAGGATTAAAGAAGCATTGCCTACTGATGCTAGATTTTGAAGACTTAAAGAGAAGACAGAAGAAGGCATGCAAACGGGACTTCGCATACATGAGGACGGGACATTAAGGTGCGTAAATTGTCTATATGTTCCAAATGGAGAATTGAGACAGGAGTTAATGACTGAAGCACATAGCTCTATGTACTCTATTCATCCAGGAGGAACAAAGATGTAC
Organism: Iris macrosiphon; assembly: GCA_036927795.1. Taxonomy (NCBI): domain Eukaryota; kingdom Viridiplantae; phylum Streptophyta; class Magnoliopsida; order Asparagales; family Iridaceae; genus Iris; species Iris macrosiphon. The sequence goes on along the minus strand of JAYESA010000009.1, from coordinate 169,143,919 downwards.
AGAGATTTGAGGCAGTACTATTGGTGGCATAGAATGAAGAGGGAGATTACATGATTTGTGGCAAAATATTTAGTCTGCCAGCAAGTAAAAGCCAAGCATCAAAGAACTGCTGGTATGTTGCAGCCACTTCCTATACCAGAATGGAAGTGGGAACATATCACTATGGATTTTGTTATAGGATTTCCAAGAAGCCCCAGTAGAAAAGATGCAGTATGGGTTATCGTGGATCGACTCACTAAATCGACACATTTCTTGCCATTAGAGTTGGACAGTCCACAGAGGTACTAGCTGACAGGTATATACGACAAATCGTAAGATTACATGGAGTACCGATTAGTATTGTGTCGGATCGTGACTCGAGATTTATATCTCATTTTTGGAGAAACATGCAAGAGAGTCTTGGCACCCGACTCAAATTCAGCACTGCTTACCATCCACAAATAGATGGTCAATCAGAGCGCACAATTCAGATCTTGGAGGATATGGGAAGATTATTTGCACTTGGTGGAGTTCTCTTATAATAACAGTTATCAGGCAAGCATCTAGATGGCACCATTCGAGGCGTTGTACGGTAGAAAGTGTAGATCACCGATATGCTGGAGTGACGTTGGCGAGCGTCAAATACTGGGTCCAGAGTTGGTGACGCAGACCGTTGAGAAGGTGAAACAAATTCTGAATCATCTTTGTGCAGCTCAGGACAGACAGAAGCATTTGGCTGATATACACAGACGTCCCCTGTAGTTCAAAGAATGAGAGCCCGTATTCTTGAGGATTTTACCTACTCGAGGTACTATTCGATTTGGGGGCAGAGGCAAGTTAAGTCCAAGGTATATCGAGCTATTTGATATTCTGGAGCGCATTGGTGAGGTGGCTTATCGTCTTGCATTACCTCCATCCTTAGAGGGAGTGCATGCTGTATTCCATGTCTCACAGCTGAGAAGGTACGTGACTGACCCAAGTCATGTAGTCGATCATTCTGAGATCGCAGTAGGCCCTAACTTGAGATATAAAGAATAACCAGTTGGCATACTCGACATCAGTGAGAAGATATTACGAGGATAGATAATTAGACTAGTTCGTGTAGCTTGGAAACATCACTCTCCTGGTGAATCTACCTGGGAACGAGAGGATATCATGTGCCAGCGTTATCCTCACCTATTCGCAGATACAGGTATAACCTAAGCATTCTTGTAATTCCCATAATTCAGTTCCTTTAGTAGTTTACTCTTTGATTGCGAGGACGCAATCCTATTAAGGGGGGTAGATTGTAATCACCTGTATTTTTAGAAATCTAAAATGAATTTTAAGAATTTTTATGAATTTTTTGTAATTTTTAATTAAATAAAGCCAAGGTATTTTGAAATTAAAACAAAATTTAAATGATGTTACTTAATATTAAAATATTATGAAAATAAGATTTTTAGGTGTAAAATGAAAAATTAGACATAGGGTAATTTTTTGGAAATTTATTGGACCTCGAAAATATTTTTAAAGACCTAAAAACCCTATTTTAATTAAAACCAAGTCAAACCGGGTTGAACCGGGCTGAACCCGGTCCAACCAAACCGGATCGGCCTGAATCGCCCCTAGATCCTAATGGGTCGGGTCCTACCCAACCCGACTCAGATCCGACCCGCTCGCCCTCACCCGCACCCTCGTGATTTCCGGCCGCCCGTGCTGCCCGGCCACGTCTCTGCTCCGCCCGCGTTTCCCGGCCACGCCCCGCCTCCGCTGGCCCACAACCACTCCGCCTTGCCCGTGGCTAACCACCCACGATCCCCTCTCCGCCCCGCCTCGCTCGGCCCGTCTCGCTCACCTGCTGCCCTATAAATTACCTCCTCCGCCACCAGCACCCCCCACTGTCGAACCCTCCACCACCGCCTGCGCCCTAGCCACCTTCGCCACCAGAACCCCCAGCGCTGCCCCGAGCTCCCCCGGCCACCGTAGCCACCCGCTTCTCCTCCTCCAGATCCGTCGCCTCGCCGCATCCGCCCAGAAACTCGCCTCGTCGACCCGAACGACTCCCCGCCTGAGTTGTCACCAGCGTAGCCCGGCCGCCTCCGCCGTGCCCTCCGCCGCAGCTACCCCCAGCGCCTCCCTCAGCCCCGAGCAGCTCCGGCGAGCCCGGCGTAGCCCTAACCCTAGCAGTGTCCGTACCCTAGACACTGTGCAGTGTTGTGTCGTGTCGCCTCACGGACACGAAGAAACCCTGTTCTGCGTAGCCCTGTTCAGGTAGACTTTTCTTTCTCCTCGTTGCCCCATTTAAAGTTCTATCTGTTGTGACGTGAATCCTGCGTGACCCTCTCGATGCCCGTGCAACCCGCTCGATGTGTCGCATCCTGTGGCGATTGCGAACTATGATCCAAAAGCAGGAAAATACTCGCCCTATTTTTTCCTGGAACTGAGTGCGTCCCGCCAAACAGGATGACTTGGTCGCCTGCGGTCTTCAACGAAAGGTGCGCGCCGTTGATTCGGACGTGTGGGATTTCACAGAAGTTGATTTGGATGTGCGTGCACACCAGAATCAACGAGTATCCGCCGACAACGTCCCGTATCGGCCTGTTCTAGAACACATTATAACTTTGTGTACACATGTCGGATTGAAACGAAACTTGCGCCATCAGAATCGTAGCAATACGCTGGTCTTGTGACCCAAGTTTGGTTTGATTCTGAGAACGTTGACAAAATTGTGTATCGTGAGCCCCACGGCTCCACTTGACGGGCAATTTTGTGATCGGCACATCAGAATCCAATTATGGAAGTTCCGTTGGGTTTGTATCATTGTTTTGGACTTGTTGACACTAAGTTTGACGAATTTGGAGACCATTAGTTCTGACACATTTTTCGGTGCGAAGCGGGCCACATGTGGACCCCGCTTTGACCAGAAACTGTCACTATTGCCCCTGTGTCCAAATTGGACTCAAGGACAGGCAATTCTAGCTATTTGATATCTTCTGAGCATGATGGTAATGTTTATTTTAGCATCTGAAGACATTCTTGGAGATTTCACAAGTACCAGAACAACAGTTGAAAACCAAACACCAAGCAAGTGTACCTTGCCAACCCTACAGTTTTTATTTCATACTATTTCCTTAACTTATTTATATATTGTACATGCTTAACCTAGGACCGTGTGAATTTACTTAGCGTCCAATTAATATTCGGGTGCCAACACCGTACGCGGAGTTGTGTAACGTCACCTAGAGATGGATATCAACACCCTTTACATTCTCGTGCTTGCATTATCAAGTACTTCATACCCAGGGCACCTGACACTATTCATGAGACAGAATCTTCCTAAAATATTCAAGGTAATTCTGTGTAGGTTGCAGGATTTATGTCATATTCTTTTGCTTAGGTATTATATGACTTGCTGCATTAGTTATGCTCTTGCGTGACATGGACATGAGACGTTGTGGACATGAGACGTGTGATTACAGTGGGTGGGAAGAGACACACAGGCTACAGGCTGATTATATATATATATATTTATTATTGTGAGGCCGTAGACTCTACATCAGAGCTAGGCACATTACGTGATATTACTGCTACCGGCTCCCCGACACAGAGCTTGTAGCAGTCTCAGCCTGAGTACTAGTGATGCTCTCATTTGTATTTCACATAGATGGTTACATATTTACCCTATTTATTTTATTTGCTATTGCACTGCATTTATTTTGGCATGAGTTATTTTGTACCTTGCTATGTCCTCTGAGGACCTGGATTCCGTATTATGTCCCCAGGTTTAGCAGAGGATTTCTATCCCGAGGTATACGGGACAGGAGCAGAAACAGGAGCAGGACTTGATACTGGAGCTGAACCGATCCCTGAGGACGAGGTGATGGCTGAAGACTTTTCCTGAATATCTGTTATTCATACTCAGCATTTGCTTTATTTAGACTCTTTTTGTTTCTGGTCTGTTGAACCAGTGTATCAGACTTATATCGGGTTGTTCCCCGATTTACTTTATTGAGACTTGTTGTTGGTTTTTATTTTATTATGCTGTTGATTATATTTATCTTCCATGGATGAGATTAGTTTGTGGCAGGTTTAGTGGATTTTATTTTGTATTATAGCTTAAGTATGCCCTGATGGATCGATTAAATTGGGTTTGTCCATCGGTGTGTGCTGCTGGCCATTGCCACGTGTCTAGTCCCTCGATATTTTGGGACTGGGGCATGACATATATATATATATACAAGATAATACATATAGTAATCTTAGCTAACTAATGCAAAGTGGATATCTTGGCTTTGAACCAATGCGGTATCTCACCACCTACACACCCAACTTGATACTCAAACCCTATACCTTGAGTATCGACCAATACATTGACATTACCTTGGTATCACAAGCTAATTCAAATCCTAATATATAGCTCACTACCAATACACTAACTATATACTAACATTAACTAAACTATTAAAATACTACTAACTACCTAACATACAATACTTATATACATATATACATACCTATATATAGCTACTTAGTCTAACAAGTATGTACATATATATATCTATTACATAACATGTATATATATACAACTACTAAAATATGTAAATAACTACTAAACTATTAATAGCTATATCTAATAACTAAACCACTAATAAACTAACTAAACCACCCCTTAACTAGTTGTCCCTGACTTGCTGCTGGCCTGAGGTTGCTCGATCCGATGTTGCTGCTTACTATATATGCTGATGTGCTCTGCAGGTTGCTGTGCTAGTTGCACTATTGGCTCGATGCTGTTGTTGTTCTGCAGTTGCAGTTGCTCCTCTCTTGCTGAATTGGATGCACATTGCTGCATACTTGCAGCTGCTGCTCAGTGCAGCTAACTTGCTGCAGACTTGCTGTTGCTCTATTTAAACTGCAATACGGTGCATGCCTTTGTTCGATGCTACTGTTGAATTGCTGCAGAAGAAATTTGCTGCTAGATGATACACACTGCTGTAGTTGTTGAATGTAGTTGGTTGCTGTTGGCTTATAACTGCTGATGCATTTGCTACACAGTTTGTAACTGATTCACTTGCTGCAGCATGTTGTCTCTCCCTGTTGTCAGCAGTTGCTGATACTACACAAACTGGATGCTGCAGCTGTAGTGAAGGTTGCTGTTAAAGCACACTGAATTACACTGTCCCGATCTCCTCTCACACTGCTCACTCACTCACTATGCACACACCCACACACATAAAATATATAGATATCAATATATATATATACACACTCATATATATATATATATATATATATATATATATATATATATATATATATATATATATATATATATATATATATATATATATGGTTATGAGAGTATATAAATATAAATATAAATATAAATATATATATATATATATATATATATATATATATATATATATATATATGGTTATGAGAGTATATATATATTTGGCGAAGTTAGTATTATATATATATATATATATATATATATATATATATATATATATATATATATATATATATATATACATACACATATCTATATAATACTGTAGCTATATATATACACATAAACATATACTCATATACATATATAAACACATATACATGCACACACACACACACACACACACACACACACACACACACATACACACATAAATATATAGATACACACACACACACACACACACACACACACACACACACACACACACACACATATATATATATATATATATATATAGATATATCTACATACACATATCTATATAATACTGTAGCTATATATATATACATAAACATATACTCATATACATATATAAACACATATACATGCACACACACACACACACACACACACACACAAACACACACACATAAATATATAGATATCAATATGTATATACACACTCATATCTATATATATATATATATATATATATATATATATATATATATATATATATATATATATATATATATATATCAACATACACATATCTAGTTATACATATTGGGAGATGGATTTTCAATGAATTTCCCAAATTGAGTGAAAGTGGCCTCCAACTTGTAGATCCTTGCACCTCCTTATAGATCCTTGCTTCCTCCTTGTAGATCCTTATTTTACTATCCTCTAATAAAGAATAGAAAAGGAATTGGGAAAAAAATTGAGTAGAAATTGGTGTGGGAATGAAGAATTTGGAAGAGAAAAATTCTAGATCTAGATTGGAATGTCAAATGAGAAGAGATAGACTCTCTCCTCCCTATTGTGGCCGGCCCCTTGCCCCTCTTCCAAGTTACTATGGAGTGTCCAAAATACCCCTTCGGGCCTCTAATAAAGAATTAATTAAAGAGGGAAGGTTCTAGTCTAATTGGCTTCATTAATTAATTCATCCTCCAAATGAATGGACTTACTTTTGGGCTCAATTCTAACTAGAATTAAATGTTGGTTCATAGATCTAAAATAAACTAGTTAGGTCTACTACATAATCCAAAAATATATCTAACATCTAACAATAAATAAATAATACAATAATTAATATTTATACATGTACAATATTTAATATTATAATCATAAAAATATAAATATCTATGCCAAATTACCAAACTACCCTAAGTTGGAAAAGTGAGGGTGATAATCCTACCTACCTTAGAAAAATTTTGTCCTCAAAATTAAGGAAGAAACTAACTACTAAAAGCAATAAATACAAGCAAGAAAGAATTATACCTCACGTCTCAAACAAATATGGATATCACTCGGGCATCTCGGCCTCTCGCTCCCAGGTACTCTCTCCTGGTGAGTGATGCCTCTAGGCGACATGAACCAAAGAAATTGTCTGGTTCCTCAGCACCTTCTCTCTCCGATCCAGAATCACAACTAGTTGCTCTGGATAGCTAAGAGTAGGGCCCACCTCGATCTCCGAGTGATCCAACACATGGCTAGGATCTGCCACGTACCATCTTAGCTGCGATACGTGAAACACGTTGTGCACTCCATCCAATGAAGGTGGCAAGTATAGTCTTTAGGCAACTCCACTGACCCTCTCAAGAATACTGAAAGGTCCGATGAATCGTGGACTAAGCTTTCTGCCTCCATCGAAACGAATCGTGCCACGTGTCGGAGAAATCCTCATGAAAACTAGACCGCCAACCTAGCACAAAATACAACCTTAGTACTCTAACAAAAATAAACAATCACAAGCAATGTAAAACAAAAATCTATACCTCAAACTCCAATGATCTCCGGTGGCTATCGGTCCAATGTCGTTGTCTGTTCTACGCCACTCGAAGTCTATCCCTGATGAGATTTACCTTCTCAGCTTCATCCATGACCATCTCTGGTCCTAATTAAGTTCTCTTACCAACATTATCCCATGATAACGGAATGTGGCATCTCCGTCCATACAATACCTCAAATGGTGACATCTCGATACTGGCTTGGTAGCATTTGTGGTAAGAAAACCCTACCAAGTAAAGAAGATCCTCCCAAGAGCCTCCAAAATCCAAAACATAGGTGCGTAGCATGTCCTCGAGAGGCTGGATAGTCTTCTCCAACTCCCCGTCTGTCTGAGGGTGATATGCGGTACTGAACTTGAGCTGAGTGCACAAGCTAGCCTGTAAACTCCTCCAGAAGTGGGACAAGATGCGACTATCCCGATCCAAGACTATGCTCACAGGAACTCTATACAATCTGACTATCTGACGCACATACAACTCCGCGAGCTTCTTCGTAGATGTACCTACTTTGAATGGCAGAAAGTAGGCTAATTTGGTCAACCTGTCAATGATGACCCAAATTGCATCTTTACCTCCTGGAGAACGCGAAAGTCTAAAAAATCCATCAACACATGCTTCCATTTCCACTTTGGAATGGATAAAGGCTAAAGCAATCCACCTGGCCTCTGTCTCTCTGCCTTTATCTGCTGGCAAACCAAACATCTAGATACGAAGCAAGCTACCTCCCACTTTATACTATACCACCAAACATGCTCTCTCATGTTCCTATACATCTTGTTGGCACTGGGATGCATAGAGTACTGATATGGATGCGCCTCGTGAAGAATCTTCTCGGGCAATGCTCCACTCGGCACACACAATCTGGTACCGTGCTACAATAATCTATTAGCTGCAATACTCAAGTCCTATGCCAACCCTATATGGACCTATGCTCTGATGCTCCTCAGAGACTCATCCTCGAGCTGTGCAGATCTGATCCGGTCCATCAGCTTTGAATGTATCTGAAGTTCCCATATTTGTGCTGCAACTCCAGGAACTAATGTAACGCCCCGCTCCGCGCCGACGTTATGTATCAAGGTGAGTGGGCAGAACTTCGTTCTCTGATTCTTGCACGCCCTAAATAAATAACCTGAGTTTTTGCTTGCAATGTTTTCTTAAGAGAATGATAGAACCTGCCTTGCATGTTAATGAACGAACTCACCTAGCTTGTCTTTGAATCAATGTCTGCTAAACGAGAATCCTGTATCGCCTGCTTAGAGTGCATGAACATGTTCACTATCGTCTATGCTTCGAGAGAACCATACTGTGTCTGAACGTGTTCAAGTGATAAGTCGGATTGCCCCGCAACAATGAGTGTATTCTGATGGTTCGTCTCGTCTGCATACTAGAGTTTATTTGATAGTGTTCCATGCATTCGCACGCAGTCGGACAATGGCTATTGGTGGAGAGCTGAACTGCATGTGTCCCGGCTGCTACCATAATAGTGCAAAGCAACCATGAGTCACAGCTGCCTCTAGCATCAGATAAAAGAGTCATTGGTATGCTGGACTAACCGCTGCCGATCCTGAGATACTCGGGGACCGCCCTGCATATAGCTAAGTCATTGTGTTGGCTTGGATAGTGACTGCCCCTAAGAATGTGCATCGTGTGTCTAGCTATGCATCAGACCCTCGAGTCGCACGAGACACGCTGCGCACACCCTGAACATGAACGGTTTGCTTGCTTACTTATTCAATATGAAACTCTGTTTCCAAACATGTTTCTAAACAAGTAAATCGACTCTGCTAGAACTGCATAAAACAAACCTAGGTAAAACTAGAAAGATCACTAGTAATGTAATATTTTATAACATGATTACTTAGTGCCTGTTTGAGTGAATGCTTGTTTCTGTTCAGTTGATTTATCTCACCAGTACTTGTATAAAGTGCTGACCCACCAACAGTTTACTTGTTCGCAGGTACTGGATCGTCCGAGAAAGCGATAGGCGTGCCACAGTCCCGAAGACCCGGAATCCTGGTTTCGATTGTTGCCCCGAGAATGCTATCGTATAAGGGGGCATAATATATGGAACGAACGTGTGCCTTTGCTAAAGGAAACCCAAGTTGCCTCGATTGTCCCGAACACTCAGTTGGCTAATGAATTACATTGCAACAAGTCACTTTCCGCTGCTTACTCGATTGATGCGATGATAGCCAACTATCAACTTAAATGATTGGCCTTGCACGGGCGCAACCCCAGGCCCGTGCGGCATCACGTCCCCCGAAAGCTCGAACGGGCCATTCGCTTGGCTCTCCTTCCTCCCTCGCACCCGCGGGACGGGCGCGGTGATTCGCGTCCGGCGCACCGAGGCACGGTGATACGTGTCCGGTCCGTTCATTCTCGGCCGCACGGGGCGGGGCAGGGCAGAGCGGCGGCCCAGGCGGGACCGGGGCGTGACAGAATGGTATCAGAGCGGAATCGATTCTCTGGCCCAAACCGTTGCTATGACTCTGAGATATTATCGATATGGTTTTGCAAAGAGCGTTCCATACAATAAGTCCATAGATATTCTCAAAGTGCAAAATGTTTTCTGAACTTGAATTGCTTGATTGTTTCGATTGAGTACGGCGAGGGACGGCACTATCGCTACTCGGGATATCGAGAAGTTTATCCTTGAAGTTTCGAGGACGAAACTTTTTGTTGGTTGGTAAGTATGTAACGCCCCGCTCCGCGCCGGCGTTATGTATCAAGGTGAGTGGGCAGAACTTCGTTCTCTGATTCTTGCACGCCCTAAATAAATAACCTGAGTTTTTGCTTGCAATGTTTTCTTAAGAGAATGATAGAACCTGCCTTGCATGTTAATGAACGAACTCACCTAGCTTGTCTTTGAATCAATGTCTGCTAAACGAGAATCCTGTATCGCCTGCTTAGAGTGCATGAACATGTTCACTATCGTCTATGCTTCGAGAGAACCATACTGTGCCTGAACGTGTTCAAGTGATAAGTCGGATTGCCCCGCAATAATGAGTGTATTCTGATGGTTCGTCTCGTCTGCATACTAGAGTTTATTTGATAGTGTTCCATGCATTCGCACGCGGTCGGACAATGGCTATTGGTGGAGAGCTGAACTGCATGTATCCCGGCTGCTACCATGATAGTGCAAAGCAACCATGAGTCACAGCTGCCTCTAGCATCAGATAAAAGAGTCATTGGTATGCTGGACTAACCGCTGCCGATCCTGAGATACTCGGGGACCGCCCTGCATATAGCTAAGTCATTGTGTTGGCTTGGATAGTGACTGCCCCTAAGAATGTGCATCGTGTGTCTAGCTATGCATCAGACCCTCGAGTCGCACGAGACACGCTGCGCACACCCTGAACATGAACGGTTTGCTTGCTTACTTATTGAATATGAAACTCTGTTTCTAAACATGTTTCTAAACAAGTAAATCGACTCTGCTAGAACTGCATGAAACGAACCTAGGTAAAACTAGAAAGATCACTAGTAATGTAATGTTTTATAACATGATTACTTAGTGCCTGTTTTAGTGAATGCTTGTTTTTGTTCAGTTGATTTATCTCACCAGTACTTGTATAAAGTGCTGACCCACCAACAGTTTACTTGTTCGCAGGTACTGGATCGTCCGAGGAAGCGATAGGCGTGCCACAGTCCCGAAGACCCGGAATCCTGGTTTCGATTGTTGCCCCGAGAATGCTATCGTATAAGGGGGCATAATGTATGGAACGAACGTGTGCCTTTGCTAAAGGAAACCCAAGTTGCCTCGATTGTCCCGAACACTCAGTTGGCTAATGCATTGCATTGCAACAAGTCCCTTTCCGCTGCTTACTCGATTGATGCGATGATAGCCAACTATCAACTTAAACGATTGGCCTTGCACGGGCGCAACCCCAGGCCCGTGTGGCATCACGTCCCCCGAAAGCTCGAACGGGCCATTCGCTTGGCTCTCCTTCCTCCCTCGCACCCGCGGGACGGGCGCGGTGATTCGCGTCCGGCGCGCCGAGGCACGGTGATACGTGTCCGGTCCGTTCATTCTCGGCCGCACGGGACGGGGCAAGGCAGAGCGACGGCCCGGGCGGGACCGGGGCGTGACAACTAATACGTCAATGCCCAAACTATCAAGATCGACTAATAAATGTCTGTCCCTCGTCAAATACATAGCCACTGGATGCCTGCTCAAGGCATCTGCGACTACGTTATCCTTCCCTGGATGGTACTGTAAAAAAATGTCGAAGTCCTTCATCAACTCCAACCACCGTCGCTGCCTCATGTTGAGCTCTTTTTGTGTAAACATACTTCAAGCTTTTATAATCTGTAAAGATCTCTACCCTCTCTCCATACAAGTAGTGCTTCCACATTTTAAGAAAAAATATAACTGCTGCCAACTCCAAGTCATGGGTAGGGTAATTCTTCTAATGCTGGCGTAATTGCCTGGAAGCATAGGCAATCACCTTCCTGTTCTGCTACAACACACAACCCAAACCCCTACCCGATGCATCACTGTATATAGAAAATCCTCCTGTCCCTGATGGAAATATCAATATTGGAGTTGCATTCAACCTCTTCTTCAGCTCCTCAAAAGAAGACTGACAATCCTCAGTCTAAACGAACTCTACGTCCTTTTTGGTTAGTCTAGTCATCGACTCCGCAATCTTGGAAAAATACTGAACAAACCTCCGATAATATCCTACCAGTCCAAGAAAATGCCTGATATCTCCTACTGAACTCGGGGTAGATCATGACACAACTACTGAAATCTTCTTCAGGTCTACTGAGATTCTGTCTTCTGTAATCACATGTCCGAGGAATTCGACCTTATCAAGGAAGAATTCATACTTCAAAAGCTTGCCATATAGCTTCTCCTTCCTGAGGGTCTCCAGAACTATGCTCAGGTGCTTCTCATGCTCCTCCGGGGTCTTCGAATATATCAGTATATCATCAATGAATACTACTACAAATTGATCCAAGTATTGATGAAACACCTTATTCATCAGGTTAATGAATACCACTGGGGCATTGGTTAACCCAAACGGCATCACCAAAAACTCAAAATGCCCATACCGAGTCCTAAATGTTATCTTCAGAATGTCTTCCTTCTTCACTTTCACCTGGTGGTACCCCAACCTCAAGTCTATCTTTGAGAATATCTTCGCTCCGCTCAACTGATCAAATAAATTGTTAATTTATGGCAACATATATTTATTCTTGATGGTGAGGTTGTTGAGTGCCCTGTAGTCGAAACACATATGTACCGACCCATCCTTCTTTGGTACAAATAATACTGGAGCACCCCATGGTGAATAACTGGAGCGGATGAAACCCTTGTCCTGTAACTCATCCACCTGCTTCTTCAACTCCGCAAGTTCGTGGTTGTTCACCCTATAGACGTGTTGTGATATTGGCTCTGCGTCTGGCGCCAAATCTATATAGAACTCCACATCTCTGTCCAGTGGCAACCCCGACATATCCTCCGGAAAGATGTCCATATACTCTACAATCAATGGATGTGGCGGCTCCTGCCTTTCTACCGAAGCTCAACAGAAGTCTTCTTCGCTTTGCTGCATTGCTCCTCTGACGAACTCAAACTCTGGATCTCCTGGCATCTGAAATAAAACTCTACCTCCTCGACAATCGATACTAGCATGATGCCTACTCAACCAATCCATCCCGAGTACTATATCGTAGCTTGGAAGTGGCATTACGAGTAGACATACGCCAAACTCTCGGCCTCCCAAAGAAACTCTCCGGTCCTTGCAAACATCACTGACCAGGATAATGCCACTCCCGGTCATAAACTTGTAAGTCTTCGCCAATGGTTCAGACTCAAGATGATGTCTCAAAGAAAAAGATACAGATACAAAACTATACGAAGCATTGAAATCAAATAAAGCATGAGCTAAAAAAGAATCAAGATAAACTAAACCTGAGATAACATCACCGACTAGCTCCTCCTCCTCGACGGCCATGGCAAAAGCTGACCCCTGTCACTGGGCACCTCTCTGTTGCTGCTGGTGCTGAGCAAACTGTTGCTGTTATAGTGGTAGAGGAGGTCCTCTCTGTTATCCCACTGGTGGTCTCGTGGTGCTCTTTGTGCCTGAGCTTCGTCCTGAGCTGGACGAGCTGAAACTTTAGGACAAGCCCTCAACTAATGGTCTACTGATCTACAGAATAACCACTGGCCCAATCTCATTTTTCATGCATCCCATCCATATCCTTGATTCTTACAGAAAGTGCAAGGAATAGCTGGCCTCTGAATCTGGTGCATCTGATGTGTCGACGCTCTCGCTGGTCCATAATACTATCGCCTCGGCTGCAGGAAGTGCCTCTGGTACTCCTACTAAAAATAAGGTCACTTTATTGGACCCGTGTTGATACTGGATACTCATGTGTCCCTCGGTCTCTTAAAGCCAAGCTCTAGATCATCCTCTGCCCACTATGCTTGTCTCAGAATCTTCTCAAAAGTAGCAATGGGATCTTCGTTCGTATGTGATTTGATCTCCCTGTTCAGGCCCTTCCTGAACATCCTGGCTCTTCCTCTAGGGTTCTTCCCCTCTACAAAATGACCTAATCTGTAATACTCTGTCGCATACTCATCCACTATCATACCTCCCTGAATAAGGTATTGGAACTGGCTCCCTAGAGATGTCAGAGCCATATCTGGAAATAAATTTTCCCTGAAGAGCTATTTGAAAGCTTCCCAAGTAAGTCCTGGTACTGAGATCCTGGGGTCCGTCCTGAACCAAGTCAACACAATTTTGAACATCATGCACCCCGCTGCCTCTATCTACAATCTCTCTGGAATCTGTATCACCCGTAGGTTCCGCTCAATATCTTCTATCCAATCATCAGCATAAAGGATCCCTTATGTTCCTTTAAAGTCTTTCGGCCCCAACCTCTTAAATTCTATGATAGTCCCCGACCTTGGCTGCTGCGGGTAAACAGAGGTGGTACCGTCTGTGGCTGGACTAAGGTGGCTCTCTCAACTGCTGTGAGCGCAATCTGGTGAGCATTCTCAATGCTCTACCGTATGACCTCCGAGTGATACTACTGCACCTCCATCATCTGATAAAAGAGCACGAACATCTGCGTCTGATCAACTACGAATGGTGACGGTGGAAGATCCCCTGAAACTGTTGGCACTGTCCTCTATACCGGAGGTGGAGCACCTCCGAAAGCTTCTATAGAAACGCCCACCTGCATCGGTGAAGCCAACCTCTGAATGTAGGTAATGGAACTGCGTTTGATGGTGTTGCTCTCATAGGCGATGAAGTGACCAACCGTGCTGACATGGCACCTGAGCGCTGGGAACGCGTCTTCGGCAGCATCCTGAAGATAGATCGAACAAAGGAATCAATATTGAGTAAGATATGATATCATCAAAGAAGGACAAAATTTTATTTAAAGTAAAAGGAAACATTCAAATAGATAAGGATAGAAAAACGGATATTTGGAAGTATTTTCTAGTTGTGATTGAGTATATCCTATATCCTAAAGCAGGCTCATAGCAGTACTCTAGGCGAGCACTACTATGATATCGCTCTAATTGCAAATCTAAACCTGCATGGGCCACCACTAAAAATATGTCACGACCCGCACCCAGATATTCGGACACGAGTACGTGGGTACGCCCAGCCTACGCCGCAGCATCGGCGGTAGAACATTGTCTGGGTTAATTCTAACTAACTAAACATCTTAACAATATATATATGGTACTTGTCAATCATCTCAACTCCAAATAGAGGAACAATATGGTATCTGCCAAATATAACTATACTCAATCACAATGTAAACTAAGAAAGATAAAGCACGAATGGAATAACGAAGAGAAGAAACAAGATACAATCCACAAGTCTAAAATAATATACATGCAATGAAACTCAATAAAAGTCTAATACAAGTCCATTAAAATATAACTAAACCTCCTCAGGCTCTGGAACTAAGTCCTCATGATCTATAGGAGTATCCTCTAATGGTAAGCCCTCCTATGGCCCGTAGAATATAGGATATTGATCTATGAGCCAATCATCTAGAAAAATATATCCAGTCAGGATTGGAGTGAAGTACATACCACTGAAAGCAGTTTCAAATACATAATTAAGCATATAAAATAAATAAAAAGAATACAAGATATCTAAATATCTGAATGGAATGAACTAGAGTGAACATGTACTGTACAGGAATGAAGAACAAGCAATATGAATAAGTGCAATATAAAGGAATAACTGAAATCTAACTAATGTGCCTCAGAATACAAGTTCATTATATGATCGATTTAGGTTGAACATGAATACAATAAGGTAACTCGATTACAAGTGTGGTATGTAATCGACATGTACACGAATACATTGGGGCTTTGATCACATAATCAATTCCTACCCCCCCATCCCCAATAAATACCAACGGATCCAATCATGACACGTTACGAACACGAATATGGGCACACTGAACACGAGTAGTGTGTGTACACGAATATAAGCACACTGAATACGAGCAGTGTATGAGCACAAAATATAAATAATCAATACCCAATACATACGATGAAATACATGTGAAGGAGTACCTGCTGAACACGGTAGGGGATAACATCTCCTGACGAGATACATGTAGTACCAGTCCGTGAAACCACTGTGACGGAATCAAGTATACAGTTCTAGAACATGAGATATATACACTATTATGAAATAAAAACAAACAAAAAAAATACTCGCTTGAGGTCCTGAGCAAAGTGTGTCTCTCGATGTCTAAGCTGGTGTCACACAGACCTACATATGGTATATTGCATCAATACAAGGTTTGAAAATAAAAATAAGTTAAACTAGTTCAATTCTAGGTCATAAAACTATTTCTATGTCAAAATAGTCAAACTAGGTCAACTTTAGGTAAAACTAGTCAAACTTAGTCAAACTAGCTATTTTTAGGTTGTGTGAGTCCAACTCTAGGATATTAGGTCCATACACTATGTAACTAGGCCACACTAGCTAAGCTAAGATACTAGGATACAAACCAAGCACCGTATCGTAAGATACGCAAGTTTTTAGATATGAAAATACTAATTAATATATATACAAGATAATACATATAGTAATATTTGCTAACTAATGCAAAGTGGATACCTTGGCTTTGAACCAATGAGGTATCTCACCACCTACACACCCAACTTGATACTCAAACCCAATACCTTGAGTATCGAACAATACCTTGACATTACCTTAGTATCACAAGGTAATTCAAATCCTAATATATAGCTCACTACCAGTACAATACTTATATACATATATACATACCTACATATAGCTACTTAGTCTAACAAGTATATACATATATATATCTATTAGATAACATGTATATATATACAACTACTTAACAATGTAAATAACTACTAAACTATTAATATCAATATCTACTAACTAAACCACTAATAAACTAACTAAACCATCCCTTAACTAGTTGTCCCTGACTTGCTGCTGGCCTGAGGTTGCTCAATCCGAAGTTGCTGCTTGTTGCATATGCAAATATGCTCTGCAGGTTGCTGTGCTAGTTGCACTGTTGGCTCGATATTGTTGTTGTTCTGTAGTTGCAGTTGCTTCTCTCTTGCGGAATTGGATGCGCATTGCTGCATATTTGCAGCTGCTGCTCAGTGCAGCTAGGTTGCTGCAGGCTTGCTGTTGCTCTACTGAAACTGCTATACAGTGCATGCCTCTGTTCGATGCTACTCTGAATTGCTGCAGTAGAAATTTGCTACTAGATGCTACACACACTGCTGCAGTTGCTGAATACAGTTGGCTGTTGTTGGCTTATAGTTGTTGATGCATTTGCTACACAATTTGTAACTGATGCACTTACTGCAGCATGCCTTCTCTCCCTGCTGTGAGCAGTTGCTGATACTGCACAAACTGGCTGCTGTAGCTGCAGTGAAGATTGCTGTTGAGGCACACTGAATTACACAGTCCCGATCTCCTCTCACACTGCTCACTCACTCACTATGCACACACACACACACACACACACACACACACACACACACACACACACACAGAAATATATAGATATCAATATGTGTATACACACTCATATATATATATATATATATATATATATATAATACTGGAGCTATATATATACACATACACATATACTCATATACATATATAATTACATATACACATAGCTATATATACATAACCATACAATCAATAATATATCATTCTAATATATATAAACAAGTTAAATTGAATTGAGGTACAATGAACAAACACGTGGAGTGCGTGACACCCGTATCACACTCATTCTATGATACGCTTGCGATACGGCTCTACCACAAAACCAAACGTATCCCGAAGGATACGAGCAAGTCTAAAATCATAATTATAAACAATACGAAGAACTAAATACTCAACTACGTGTTCGTGTCAAAATATGACATGCACAAACCCCCGTGTTGGAGAAAACCCCCCAAATTAACCTGTATCTCCAAATTGTCGAGATACGACCTACACGTATTCAATTATGGACATGACACTAGTCATACACAATCAAACACATGTCAATTTGGTCTAATTGATCAATTGACAAACATAATATGTGCCAATCTCAGAATTCCCCTAAAATTGACATAAAATACCACATAACTTCCTTATAGGTCTCCTATGAAACTAATTCCAATTCCTATGGGTAGCCTTAGCATATGGGGTGGTACCTTATGATTAAATTATAGATTTAGAGTCTAATTAAAGAGAGAAAACTGAATTATACCTATTTGGAGATAGATTCTAAATGAATTTCCAAAATTGAGTGAAAGTGGCCTCCTCCTTGTAGATCCTTGCTCCTCCTTGTAGATCTTTACTTCCTCCTTATAGATCCTTGTTCTACTAGCCTCCAATGAAGAATAGGAAAGGAATTAGGAAGAAAATTGAGTAGAAATTGGTGTGAGAATGGAAATTTTGGAAGAGAGAAAATTCTAGATCTAAATTAGAATGTCAAATGAGAAGTGAGAGAGTCTCTATCCTCCCTATGGTGGCTGGCCCCTTGCCCCTCCTCTAAGTTACTATAGAATTTTGAAAATACCCCTTGGGGCCTCTCATGAAGAAATTAATTAAGGAGGGAAGGTTCTAGTCTAATTGGTTTCTCTAATTAATTCATCCTCCAAATGAATGGGCTTATTATTGGGCTCAATTCTAACTAGAATTAAATGTTGGTCCATGGATCTAAACTAAACTAGTTAGGTCCACTACACAAGTCCAAAAATATATCTAACATCTAACAATAAATAAATAATACAATAATTAATAGTTACACATGCACAATATTTAATATTATAATCCTAAAAATATAAATATCCATGTTAAATTATCAAACTACCCTTAGTTAAAAAAGTGAGGGTGACAATGTTGATTACATACCACAATTATAATCGAGTTACCTTATTGTATTCGTGTTTAACCTAAACCGATCACATAATGAACTTGTATTCCAAGGCACATTAGTTATATTTCAGTTATTCCTTTATATTGCAGATATTCATATTGCTTGTTCTTCATTCCAGTACATTGCCTATTCATTCTAGTTCTTTTTATTCAGTTGTTTAGCTATCTTGTATTTTTTTCTATTATCTATTTTATATGCTCGATTATATATTTGAAACTTCTTTCAGAGGTATGTACTTTTCTCCAATCCTGACTGGATATATTTTTCTAGATGATTGGCTCATAGATCAGTGTTCCACATTCTACGGACCGCAGGAGGGCATACCATTAGAGGATACTCCTATAGACCAAGAGGACTTAGTTGCAGAGCCTGAGGAGGTTTAGTTTATATTTTGGTGGACTTGTATTAGACTTTTATTGAGTTCATGGCATGTATATTATTTCAAACTTGTGGTTTATATCTTGATTCTTTTTTCATTATTCCATTAGTGCTTTATCTTCCTTAGTTTGCATTGTGATTAAGTATAGTTATATTTGTGAGATACCATATTATTCCTCCTTTTGGAGTTGAGATGATTGACATGTACCATATATATATATATATATATATATATATATATATATATATATATATATATATTGTTGAGATATTTAGTTAGTTAGAGTTGACTAGACAATGTTTTACCACCGATGCTGCGGCGTAGGCTGGACGTACCCACGTACACGTGCTCGAATATTCGGGTGCGGGTCGTGACACCGGAGGACTTTATTTGAGTTCTCAGATTCTCTTTATGTATGATGCCTTATGATTCTTAGATATGGACTTGGATATTGTGAGTATAGGACATGTGTATTCAGATATTTTCTCTCTCATTATTTTGATATGGGTTGTTCCCCGTAATATTTATTTATTATATTGTGATAGACAGTTTTATTTATGGTAATGATAGTTGAGACTGGTTTATCATCTTGCCTCTTATTTATGAATTGGTGGATGAGATTAGATACATAGACTATGAGATATATTATAGACCATTTTAGTTGTATTACAGCTTAAGTGCACTATAAAGGGTCCATTAAATTGGATTTTCTCATTGGAGTTGTGCTGCTGGCCATTGCCACGAGACTAGTCCATTGGTATTTTGGGACTGGGGCGTGACATAGTTTTTATTGTGGCCCATGCAGATCCTACGAATATATTATTTTGGTTTCAACTAAGGGACCGAGAAATCCTACAATTCGGATGGGATAGACTTATAGGATCTCATCTACAAGTTGACACGTTCTTGACCTCTATATCGAATTCGAATTTAATCTCTTGACTTGCATCATTTTGATTCGTCTGTGTGGTCCTCATAATTACTCGTGTGCAGAGTAATGGATCCACGAGCCAGCGACAAGACTCCTGCGGGTACACCACCAGGTGCTGTGGTTACTTACGACTATGGGGAAACACTAAGGGGTGGAGATCCATCCACTCTACAAAAAAACCCTGTAGATCAGCCCGCCGCGAGGTTCCGAAGAGACGATATTCCACCACCACCGTAATTCACTCCCCCGATACCATAACTACCAGCTTTCCTGCCAGGGCAGACTATGGACGGACATATGTTATTCCAGGTGTTCTATACAATGATGCAAGCCCAACAGCAGGTTCAGTAAGAGGCCCAACAACGCCAGGCAAAGAACTTGAGGGAGAGTATAGTGACAAAACTGGAGCAGACAACCCCACTAGTTAGACAACCATCGACGGGATCCATCTCGGTCTTCCGCCAACTGAAGATACGTACCTTTTTGGGCAAGGAGGAGCCCACTGAAGTTCATGAGTGGCTAACTAACATCCAACACCAATTGGGAGCAGCTGAACTTCCGAGGGAGTGCTGGATAACTGCCGTCAGGATGTAGGTGACAGACAACACACATCACTGGTGGCTCTCTGAAGAGAAACGACTTGGGCCAGACCGAGTTACTTAGGAGGAGTTGTCTAGACTCTTCCAGGAGATGTACATTCTATCTATTACTCGAGTGAAACTTCAGAAAAAGTTCAATCGCCTCACTCAGGGCAAAATGACAGTAGAAGAGTATAATACGGAGTTCATACGGTTGAGCCGCTTTGCCCCTACGCTGATCCCGACAGAAAAAAGGCGAAGAAATTCTTTGACGGACTGAGGTTTGAGTTACAGAGACAGATTGGCTTTGTTGCACCCATTTCTTATACGGACGTCCTTGCTGTCGCTCGATGCATAGAACGCATCCATAGGAGGGATTCCATCCTGAAAAGCCCATATATAGCCCAAGCTCGAGTACCACAGGGAGGTCTAGTAAAGCGACCTTCGATGCATCAACCACAGTGAGCAACCCTACTACCAGCGCCAAATACCCCTACTTGTAATTACTGTGGCAGGACATGACATCTTCCAAGGGATTGTCGATGCAAGTTGGGACTATGTTTAATTTGCTGATCCAGCCAGTATACAGCCAGAGATTGCCAAGCGTGTCAAGGAGGAGCGCCAATGGTACACCAACCCACTTTACCAGCACCGAGGCCGATCCAGCAGCCACAGAGACCAGCTTATCCAGCACCAGGAGCACCACAGGCAAGAGTTAGACGAGCCAGACCACCAACTCTGGGAGGATATCAGCCAAGGCCACCCTTGACACCTAAAATAGCACTTTTTTAGCAGGTACATCAGAGCGCACTACCTCAGGGATGAGGTCAGGCATTCGCTATGACTATGGAGGAGGCAGATACTGTAGGAGAGGTAATCGCAGGTATTATACTAGTAGCTTCATTACATGCTGCAGGATTGTTTGATTTAGGGGCATCTAATTCATTCATAGCTGCTAGTTTTGTAGCCATGCATAGAGTAGCTACCTCACACCTCCCAAAGACTATAAGAATTCTTATGGCGACGGTATCATCACCGTTAGTGACACTTATAGATCTTGTTCGGTAGTAGTTTGTGGTCATGAGATACGAGCTCAATTCTTAATTTTCTCCATAACGGATTATGACGTTATACTTGGTATGGATTGGTTAAGTCAATACCATACAACTTTAGACTGCCGGCGTGGATGTGTTATCTTTAGACTGCCAGAACATCCGGAGTTTATATTTCTTCAGGGAGCCAGAGAGCAGGGTGGCTAGCCTACTTTTAAGGAACACACTGCGGAAGGGGAGCCAAAATACCCGAAGGTTATATCAATTTTTTTTGATGTATTTCCCGACGATCTCCCGGGTATACCACCTGATCGGGAAATAGAAGTCACTATAGAATTAACTTCAGGAGCAGACCCCATTACTTCATCTGTGTACCGATTAGCACCAAGGGAATTAGTAGAACTGAAGATACATGTTGATGATCTTTTAGAGAAGGGATTTATTCGAGCTAGTATTTCATTATGGGGTGCGCCTATCCTATTACATTACTAGTGATCTTGCTACTTTTACCTGTGTTCGTTACATGAAGCACATGAACAGAGTCATATTACTTCTTTTGGAAATAATTTTTGGAAACAGAAATCAATTCAATACAACCAAGCAATCGAGGCAAATAGTTCAACCACAATATAAGAAATTAGGGTATGCGTAGCATGTCTCGTGAGCTATACTCAAGATTCTAGGGACAATGCAGCATTTAGGGGACTATCTTACAATCAAGCACACAAGCAGGAACTATCTATCAGAATTCGGTCCCCGAGAAACTTAGGATCAGTAGCGGTAAACCAGCTAACCAATGACTCTTTTATCTGATGCTATTAGAAGCTGTGACTCATGGTTGCTCTTAACTAACATTATAGCAGCCGGGACCAAGGTTTAGCTCTGCACTAATAGCCATTGTCTGACCGATGCAAATACATAAAATACTATCAAATAAACTCTAAGATGCTCATGTTCATGAACAAGTAGGCTTATATACATATATTCATTGTGTTCTTGCCCCTTGTCGAACGGTTATTCCTGCAGCAGACATACAAGTTAGCAACATATACATATATAAAAAAGTTTCTCTTTTCCTGTCCGTCTCGGCATCAAATGGTTAGGTATGCAAGAAGGCTAGCCTAGCATCCGCCCTAACTACCTGAATGTAGCTATCTCCATGAACCAGCTAACTTCTCTAACATAGACACACCTCTTCCTAACAGAATCACCGCCTCCTATCTAATAGCCACGTCCCCCTAGATCCCGTAGGATCGGAACATCAGATAGTCTTGCCCCAACCGATCTCCATCCTCTATTCTAATAGCCACGTCCCCCTAGATCCCGTAGGACCAAAATATCAGGGCACACTATTAGTCTCCAAACTTGTCGTTTAGCCTCCATCCCCCGCAAGCACCTCAATAACAAGCATATTCACACTTATAACACAACGTGACAATACATGCATTCAATCCATCTATCTCTTATCTAATAGCCGCACCCCCCTAGATCCCGTAGGACCAGAACATCAGGGCGGGCTACTAGTCTCTGCACAAACAAGACAAGCATTTACTCTTTTAACAAAACAAGCATACATTCCATCAAGATTTAGCATCCAAGATAAGCAATTATTTACACGATGACAAGCAAACATATGAACGATCTTTTACTTAAAACAATGCATCACACAGGTCTATTTATCTCTTCAAGTTAGCATGCAACTCTACTTTTTCTTTCTCTAGCATGGCAAGATTCGTTCGATAGCTGTGTCAGTATAACTAGCATGCATATTTCTTATACTTAGCATGGCAATGGTTCTATCTCTTTTAGGCAGACAGGTTCTCGTTCTATCATTCATGCAAACTTTATCTTATTAAGAAAACAAGTATTTCAAAAACTCAGATTTATTATTAAGGCGTGCAGGAATCAGAGAATGAAGTTTCTGTCCACTTACCTAGATCAGTCATCTCCTGCTTCAATAAGGAGCTCTTAAGGAAGATATCATTTTTGAGTCAGCAAACTGATATCTCTTGTACATATGTCGACACGGAGCGGGGCACTACATACTTACCCACCAAGAAAAAGTTTTTTCCTTGAAACTTCAAGGAGAAACATTTGATATCCAGAGCAGCGATAGTTCTCACCATCCTCAATCGAAAACTCTTGCAAACCACATGCACAAAAGCATAACTCTCAAGCAATAAATCAAATCCAGAAAACTTTTGCTAGCATCTTTGAGAATATCTATGGACTTATTGTATGGAACGCTCTATTCAATAATGATATCAATGTACAAGGAATGTCATCTAAGAACAACAACGAAATAGACGTAAGGACAAAGGATCGAGTTACTCTGATACCATTATGTTATATCTTGATTCTGAAGGTCCCGACGACGCCCACGACGGGCACGAATCACCGTGCCTTGGTGCTCCCACGGGGCGTGTATTATCGTTTGCCATTGGGACGTAATGTTGTGCGAGCCTGGGGTTGTGACCGCATAAGGCAACATTATTAAAGTTGTGACTATTATCGAATCGATCGAGTACGCAGCAGAGGGGCATTATTACAAACAATAATCCATCTGAGTATATGGGGCAAATCACAAGGCACGAGGTTCTCTGAATACAATGGCATCATTCCATATATTATGTCCCTCTATACAAAAGCAGCTCAAAGAAATCGATACGCCTCAAGGCATCGAAACCATATTTTTGGGTCCTAGAGAAGAGGCACGCCTATCGCTTTCGGATGATCCAATACCTGCGAACAAGCAAACTGTTGGTGGCTCAGCACTTTGGAGAAAGTATTGGTGAGTATAAAATCAACGAACAGAAGTAACATTCACAAAAACCAACACTAAGTAATCATGTGATAAAATATTACATTACTAGTGATCTTGATACTTTTACCTATGTTCGTTACATGCAGCATAGGAACAGAGTCATATTACTTCTTTTGAAAACATCTTTTGGAAACAGAAATCAGTTCAATACAACCAAGCAATCGAGACAAACAGTTTAAGCACGATGTACCAATTAGGGTGTACACAACATGTCTCATAATCTATACTCAAGATTCTAGGGACAATGTAGCCTTTCAATTAAGCACACAAGCATGAACTATCTATCAGAATTCGGTCTCCGAGAAACTCAAGATCAGTAGCGATAAACTAGCTAACCAATGACTCTTTTATTTGATGCTATTAGCAGCTGTAACTCATGGTTGCTCTTCACTAACATTATAGCAGCCGAGACCAAGGTTCAGCTCTTCACTAATAGACATTGTCAGACCGATGCAAATGCATAAAATACTATCAAATAAACTCTAAGATGCAAATGTTCATGAACAAGCAGGCTTATATACAAATATTCATTGTTTCCTTACCCCTTGCAGAACGGTTATCCCTGCAGCAGACATACAAGTTAGCAACATATGCATATATAACCAAGGTTCTATTTTCCTGTCCGTCTCTGCATCAAACAGTTAGGTATGCAAGAAGGCTAGCCTATCATGCGCCCTAACTACCTGAATGCAGCTACCTCCATGAACCTGCTAACTTCTCTAACACAGACACACCTCTTCCAAACAGAAGCACCGCCTCCTATCTAATGGCCACGTCCCCCTAGATCCCGTAGGACCGGAACATTAGGATGCACTATTAGTCTTGCCCCCACCGATCTCCATCCTCTATTCTAATAGCCATGCCCCCCTAGATCTCGTATGACCGAAATATCATGGCGCACTATTAGTCTCCAAACTAGTCATTTAGCCTCCATCCCTCGCAAGCACCTCGATAACAAGCACATTCACACTTATAACACAACGTAACAATACACGCATTCAATCCATCTATCTCTTATCTAATAGCCGTACCCCCTAGATCCCGTAGGACCGGAACATCAGGGCGGGCTACTAGTCTCTGCACAAACAAGACAAGCATTTACTCTTTTAACAAAACAAGTATACATTCTATCAATCTTTAGCATCCAAGATAAGCAATTATATACATGATGACAAGCAAACATATGAACAATCTTTTACTTAAAACAATGCATCGCACGGGTCTATTTATCTCTTCAAGTTAGCATGCAACTATACTCTTTCTTTCTCTAGCATGGAAAGGTTCGTTCAATAGCTGTGTGTGTGTAACTACCATGCACATTTCTTATACTTAGCATGGCAATGGTTCTATATCTTTTAGGCAGGTAGGTTCTCGTTATATCATTCATGCAAACAAGTATTTCAAAAACTCAGATTCATTATTAAGGCGTACAAGAATCCAAGAATAAAGTTTCTGCCCTGTCACCTAGATCAGTAATCTCCTGCTTTAATAAGGATCTCTTAAGGAAGATATCCTTTTTGAGTCAGCAAACTGATATCTCTTATAAATAGTGCCGACGCAGAGCAGGGCACTACATACCTACCCACCAAGAAAAAATTCCGTCCATGAAACTTCAAGGAGAAACATTCGATATCCAGAGCAGTGATAGTCCTCATCCCTAACCATCCTCAAGTAAAAACTCTAGCAAACCACAAGCACGAAAGTATAACTCTCAAGCAACAAATCAAATCCAGAAAACTTTTGCTAGTATCTTTGAGAATATCTATGAACTTATTGTATGGAACGGTCTATTCAATAACGATATCAATATACAAGGAATCGTCATCTAAGAACAGCAATAAAATGGGCATAAGGCCAGAGGATCGATTTGCTCTGATAATATTATGTCATGCCGCAATCCCGAAGGTCCCGACGACGCCCCCACCGAGTGCGAATCACCACTCCTCGGCGCTCCCGTAGGGCGTGTATTATCGGTTGCCATTGGGATGTGATGCCGTGTGAGCCTGGGGTTGCGCCTGCACAAGGCAACATCGTTAAATTTGTGGTGTCATGACCCGCACCCAATGTAGGGATGCAAGTCGGGAATAACGCCCAGGCTACGTCACAGAATCGGTGGTAGAACATTGTCCGGGTAATCTATCTAGCAATATAATGAACTACCAACAATAATAATATACTCAATCACAGATCTAAGATAAAAACAAGCACGAATATGATAAAGAATAGAATAGTCACATATAACTCATGAGTCTAAGATAATAACATCCATGAGTCTGAAAAAATACTAACAAAATAAGCTGGAGACAAATCCAGTACAAAGAATACTAGGAAGCTACTAATCCCGGGTCTTCTGTCTAAGATGGGATAAGTACCTCCTAAGCCAGGGTCTCTGACTCTAAATCTACAACATCCTGGGGTCCATAATGTGTAGGGTACCACTCCTCAGTGTCATCTGGGAAAATATATCCAGTCAGAAAAGAAGCAGAGTACATCTCTGACAACAGTTCTAATCAATGATAAAAACTATTTAACAGTAACTAGATGTGAATAT
Organism: Iris macrosiphon; assembly: GCA_036927795.1. Lineage (NCBI taxonomy): Eukaryota > Viridiplantae > Streptophyta > Magnoliopsida > Asparagales > Iridaceae > Iris > Iris macrosiphon. The sequence continues at coordinate 169,116,977 of JAYESA010000009.1, read as the reverse complement.
ACAAGATGCACAATAGATACAAGAGATACACAATAAGAAAATACTGGAATAAATATAATAATGAACAATATGACAATGAACAAGAATACTAATGTCTAAGTGTGTGAGTACTAGCTTAACATGTGACCGGCTTGGGAACTTGCATAAGAGTATAATGGCCTGGTTGATTATACGTGCGGTGTATAATCAACACTCACAAGGAACAAGACATGCACAAAGAGGGTATGATCACATATCTACACTAAATACTCCCCACCCTTGACTGGTATAATAGATCCAACCATGGTATGCTATGGCACGGGATTCTCTAGGAAGGTAGCAAATCTCCCCGAGAATCATTATCTGTACATGCACAAGATAACTAATAAAACAAGACTTGCACAAGATACACCATATACAAGGAAAAATATCTCATGACAAGATCCGGATATACCAATCCGTGTAACCATCGTGTCAAGAAACATGGATATCTACACTAAATACAATGACATAGAGGATATCATAACTGAGAAACTATCAGAGAATGTACTCGCTTGAAGTCCAATGAATAGCCTCACAAATGTCTGATACGGTGCCTCAAAGACCTAGATATAGAATTTAACATCGATACAAGGTTTCAGAAAGAAAATAAGTTAAACTAGTCAACTTCTAGGTCAACAAGTCAATTCTAAGTCAAAAGTCAAACTAAGTCAACTCTAAGTCAAACTATGGTCAACTATGGTCAATTATGGTCAAACTACCTATTTCTAGGTTGCATGAATCTATCTCAAAAATATTGGGCTCAAACATTATGAATCTAAGTCATACCAACTATATCTTAGGATACTAGGATACCGTATCACATGATACGTAAAACAATAGGAGATAAAATATCACACATACATATATCAAACAATATTAAATATGTAAAATCCTAATTACAAACATTAAATGGATACCCTGGTTTCGAACCAACTTGGTATCACAACACTAAACCTCAAACTTGATACCCAAACCCAATACCTTGGGTATCCCCAAATACCTTGATACTTACCTTGGTATCTCAAGGTAATATCCCATACCTTACTTATACTAACTACCCATAATAATATATACTAACAACTAAATATTATGCATATAGTATACTAAAACACAATTAGCAATTAGAAACATATATACGTATATATTAATATCATATACACACACATACACACACACATACACACACATACACACACACATATACATATATATATATATATATATATATATATATATATATATATATATGTATATATATATATATATATATATATATATATATATATATATATATATATAATACTATTATAATCGCAGAAGTGTCACTGAAAACCCTTGGCTGCCGTCGCTATAGCGTCTGATACGCTGCCGATACTGCTACTATACTGCTGCTATAGCGTCAGTTTTTGCTGTCATCACTGATGGTGACCAGCTGCTGTCGCCTTTGCTGCTGCGGCCGTCGCTACTGCTGCTGCTATTGCTATTGCTGTTGCGGCTGCTGTTGCTATTGCTGTCACTACTGTTGCTTTTGCTGCTGCTACTATTTTTCTTTTTGTGACGCTGAAATATCACAATAGCTGCTGTCCTCTCTCTCAATCACTTATATATATCTATATATATATAACACAATATATAATATATATATAACATAATATCTAATTTCATATATATAGCTTACAACTATAAAAATATATGTATATATACACAATAATACATAACAATATAGTGTCACATATATACATAGTTACAACTATATAGGATATATGTACATAATAATACATATAACAATAATATACATACATATATATAACTACATATATACGTACACAATATATATACATATAACATTTACACTATATATATATTATAATATATATACATACACTACAATATTAAATAGCTCTTACAAATGTAGAATAATAGCTACATACATATATATATATAATTTAGATACATAGATCTATGATATTCTAATACATATATATATATATATATATATATATATATATATATATATATATATATATATATATATATATATATATATAACAACAATATATATATATATATATATACATACATATAATTATACATCACCATGACTAAGAACACAAGAGAAATAGATCTAGAAATTAAATTGCACAAACACATGGAACGTATCACCCCGTATCCTGCTAGATCTACAATACGCTTGCGACACGAGTCCACCACACATCCAAACGTACCCTAAAGTACACGAGCAAGTCTAATATATTATTTATGAATAATACGAAGAGTCAAACACAAATCTACATGTCCATCTCAAAATATGACATGCTCAAAGCCCCGTGTTTGAGGGAAAACCGCCAAATCAACATGTATCACCAAATTGTTGGGATATGACCTATACGTACCAAATTGTGGATATGATACTAGCCCCAAACATACAAGCACATACCAAATTGATCTATAGGACCAATTGATACACACAACAAATGTCAATCTCGAAATTCTCCTAAAATTGACATAAAAAATACCATAACTTTCTCAATAGGCCTCCTATGAACACAAAATCAAATCCTATGGGTAGCCTATACATATGGGTTAATTTCTCATGGTTAAATATTAGATTTAGAACCTAAATTAAGGGGAAAAAATCTAAATTATACCTATTGGGAGATAGATTCCCAATGAAACCTCCAAATATGATAAAATTGGCCTCCAACTTGTAGATCCTTGCTCCTCTTTGTAGATCCTTGCTTCATCCTTCTAGATCCTTATTCTACTAGACTCTAATGGTGATTTGGAAAGGAATTGGGATGAAATTTGGTAAGGAAATGAAGTTCTCCTGCTCTTCCCACACTTCCTTCACCATACAGAGATGATGGCCGGAGTTCGCTGGGTCGACTTGAGGAAGAAGGAGATCATGCTCTTCCAGCATATACGGAGCCGAAAAAGATGACATCTTCGAGCGAATGTCCTCTACAACGATGGATCATTGAAGGATATCATAGCCTCCTTTGTTCGGGATAATCAGTAATTTTGTATGGTGGTTCTTCGGGAGAGAAAAAAGGTCGTATTTCGCCATGCCGCTTGCAAGCGGTACTTTCTCCCGTTACCCTCGTGGAGCAGAGCAGCAACTAGCTCTGACCTCGAGTGGCGGTGGTTGTAGGAAAGCAGATTTATCCTGCTTTCCTTCTGTTGGAGGATGGGTCTATGTCCTGTTCTGTATCCTCCCACCACCAATCATCTTCTTGTTCATCGACTGTAGATGTCGATGAACTGCCATGGAAGAAGAGGAAGACCTTCACCAATGCGAGAACCTGGCAGAACAGATTCTCGGTGCGATCTTTAAATGAAAAAGAGAAACCCTTTGTAGACGGGATTTCCCTCATATGTAACCACAAAAAATGGAAAAGAACCCTTGTAGACTAGATTTCCCTCATATATAATCGTGATTTTAATAAGATCTTTTTCTTCTTCATATGATCATGTTGCCATACTTTGCTGTGAAGTCTGAATATGTGTAGCTTCGACACGTCTGATTCTTTTACGCCGACTCCGTATAGAAAGAGCGCTAGGTCCTGTCTTTTCTTTTATGCATAACTAAGGATGCGTAGAAAGCCATTTTAGCAGTCGAGTGTTCAAACTGTCCTGCTGTTAGGAGTCGTATAGAATTCTGAATTGTTTTTACTTCTGATAAACAGAATTTTTGTCCAGACCGTCGTCTTCAAGAGTAATTTCTCGAAAATTCCTTAGAACAGGGCGAGAAATGGCTGTCAAGCATTGAGTTGCCATCTTGAATTTGCAGACAAAATATTCAGACTAAATTCTAGATGAAATTCGAATCAACCCATGAAGAAGAGTAATTTTCAATGTTGAACTCCGTTTGCTTCGGCTACTTGGGGTATCTTGAGGTCAAGAAGGAGTATCTTCTGCGCAAACTCCTGCAATTGACCGCCTTTGGAGAATCGTTCCGATGTACTGTACTGGCTTGCGCATTTTTTAGATACGCATAAAGTCATGGAGCGTAAAATCATAAGTTCGTTGCCTCTGAGCGTAAAATGCCACCGAGCGTAAAATCATAGACTTTGTAGTTCCTGAGCGTGAAGTCGTAGGTTTGTAGCCTCTCGAGCATAAAAGCTACCGAGCACAAAGGCATCCGGGCGTAAAACCATAGACTTGTAGCCATTGAACGTAAAACCGTAGATTTGTAGCCGTCGAGCGTAGAAAGCTCCTTGGTGTAGAACTATAGATTTGTAGCTTCTGAAAAGAAAGTCTTTCGAGCGTGAAGTCATGGATCTGTTGCCTCTGAGCGTAAAAAACCACCGAGCGTGAGATCATAGATTCGTAGCTGCTGATCGTGAAGTCGTAGGTTTATAGCCTCTCGAGCGTAAAAGCTACCGAGCACAAAGGCATCTGGGCGAAAAACCATAGACTTGTAGTCTGTGAGCGTAAAAATCGTAGATCTGTAGCTGTCGAGCATAGAAAGCTCCTTAGCGTAAAAACCGCGAATCTTCCTCGTACGAAAAACTTTTCGAATTCGCTGACTGTCCGCCTTCTCTGAGTAATTAGGCTGACGTAGTACCCAATCATAACCAGATATTAATTAGAAGATTTTGGTTCGAGATTCGAGGAGTCCATCCGAACTCTATATATACCCCAAGTTTCTGAGAGAGAAACTTTTCATCCGTCTTCTATGAAAGAAAGCCTTCGACTGTTCGAGTTCTCCTTCGTTTCCTCTCCGAGATTTCAAAGCTTCCAGTAATGGCCTCGAAATAATCCTCCTCCACTAAGGGAAAGAAGGTTGATTCTTCTTCTCGTTCTTCTGCTCAAGAGAGAGCGTCTCCGGTCGGGCAAGGCGAACTTCATTCTGAGCGAAGTATTCCGCCGACAAGCAGTGCACCCGGCCTAAAAGGTAGAGCATTTGGGATGAAGAAGAACGCCTAAAAATCCTTCGCACAAGTTGTACGTGACCGCGCTAGGTCATCTTCTGTGCTGATAGCCTCTTTGAGGAAGATGATGCACAGAGACGTTTCATATTTTATGCCCACATTTCTAATGTGTCAGCGCAAAAACTCCATCTTTTCGCAGTCTCGCGTAAAAGCTTTGACTGTCGAAAGTTGGATTATAAAATTCGAGTGTTACGCTTCTGGATGAAGATTCTGGCGTAATACCTCAACTTTATCAGTCTGGCATAAAGCATTGACTGTATACCGCCAGTCTTGAATTTTATGTTTTAGGAAACGGATTCCAACGTAATGGTCAAGTTTTTTTTTTACGGTCTTGGCGTAGAGCACAGACTATTAATTTTTCTTTTGCGTATGCTGCAAGATTTGTAATGTCTAGTTTATAGAAACTGACATATTTTTTTTTGCACTCTTGCAGTTAACTTGTATGTGTCTTCGCTAGCCGATGTGATGGGTTCTGCCGCTGGGATGCTGCACTCCAATTATCTAGAGGATCTGTCACACGTGATATTTCCTATCTCCGGGCCCCAGTATCCCAAAGGGAGGGAAATTCTGATATCGGCTCAGGGCGAGCGAACGCTGCTAAATTTGATCAACGGGGAGCCCCTGACGTACATAGACGGGGACCAATACATAAAGCCGGCTTTCCTCTTCGGGGACATGATCGACAAGCAGTCCCAGACGAAGCCCAAGAGGGAGCTCTGGGTTTTCCCTGCTGGGAACTTGGTTCTGTATCTGCCCAAGATGCCGAGAGACTATCCTATCTCGGCTTTCTTTCATGCCACACATCCCAGGAGGATGTCGTGGACGCTGACTCCTGATCTTCATGGCAGGCCGGGGAAGATATTTTATCTGAAAGAAGCGGACCAGGGGTCGTTTGTCAGCCGTCCTTCCGGCAATGTGACGATGTTCAGGGGACTATACCCGGGCAGTGTCCCGAGTGAAGACAGCCTAGTGATCCAGCCGGTCCAATTATCGACCTTCTGCAATGATTTTATGGGGCAGGTGTAAACCCCCTGAATTTTCAAATTATTAAAACTTGGATTTTTCCCAATTTTCTGGAATTTTCTGGGAATTTTCTGTAATTAAAATCAAGATTTTCAATTATTAAATGATTTTTTTATTGTTAATAAATAACATTAAAATATTATGAAAATAATATTTTTGGGTGTAAAATGGAAAACTGGACTTAGAGCAATTTTTCTGGAATTTATTGGACCCCGGATCTATTTTTAAAACACCTAAAACTAATTATTTATTTAATTAATTAATTTCTATTTTTAAAACATTATTATTATTATTATTATTATTATTAGTATTATTATTTTTCTTTTTCTATCCGGCCCAGCCCGTTCTAGGGCCCAGCCCGCAGCCCCCAAACCGGCCCAGCCGCTTACCGGGTCGGGTCGGGTCAGACCCGACCCGCGAGCCGCCCGCAACCCGGCTGACCCGTTCCCTTTCTCCCCGCAGCCCGCGCAACCGCCCCGCGTCCGCCGCCGCCTCCCGCGGCCGCCGCGCCACGCCGGCCACGCTCCCCCGCCCGCTCCGCGCAACCCCGCACCGGCCGCCGCTTCCTCCGCGCCACGCCGGCCACCCTCTCTCTATAAAACCCGCCCCCGCCGTCCCCGACTTCACCCTAGCCCTAACTCCGCCCCGCTCCGCCGTGAGCCACCGCCGTCCTCACCCCCTCTGCTCCGCCGCTCACCACCACCCTCGCCCCGACCCTCCTCGACGTCGACGACCCTCCCCCGTCTCCGGCAGCAGCGGCAGCCAGCAGCAGCGAGCTGCAGCCGCCGTCCCCGGCGCTGCCCCGCTCCGTCGTGCCTCCGCCCGGCCGCGCCCCAGCGTCCCCGACCGCCTCCGGCCGGCCAAGCGCCGCCTCAGCCTCCGGCCGGCCCGCCGCAGCTCAGAAAACCCTAAACCCTAATTCCCCAAATCGGACACGGCCTGTGTCGTGTCGGACACGACACGGACACGAGGAAACCCTAGTTTTTCGGGTCCCCTTCAGGTACGCGTAACTTTTGCCTCGTAGCTCCGTTTTCAATTCCGTAAATTGCGTTGGGAAGCCTGTATAACCCTCTCGGTGTCCGGACAAACTGTTTGGGGCATCGCGTCCTGTGGTGATCGCACACCGCGATCCAAAAACAGGAAAAACCAGACCATGTTTCACCCCGGAACTGAGTACGCCCCGCCAAACGGGACGACTTGGTCGCGTACGGTCTTCACAGATACGTGCGCAGCGTCGATACGGACGTGAGATTTCGCGGAAGCTGATTCGGGTGTGCGTGCACACCGGAATCAACGCGTATCCGCGGACATCGCTCCGTATCCGCCTTTTCGACAATTCGCCCTAACTTCGTGCACACTCGTCAGATCGAGACGAAACTTGCGCCATCGGACTCGTAGCGATACGCTGGTCCTATGGGTCAAGTTTGGTTTGATTCTGAGAACGTTGACGAAATCGCGTGTCGTGGGCCCCACAGGCCCCGCTCGACGGGCGATTTTGTGTTCGGCTCATCGGAATCCAAATCTGGAAGTTCCGTTGGGTTCGTATCAGCGTTCCTGACCTGTTGACACTAAGTTTGGTGAATTTGGAGACCTTTGACCCGGACACGTTTTTCGGTGCAAAGCGGGCCCAACGGCGGACCCCGTTTTGACCCGAGACTGCCGTTTTTGCCCTTGTCTCCAAATTGGACCCAAGGACAGGCGTTTCTAGCTATTTGATATCTTCTGAGAGTGATGGTAATGTCTGTTTCAGCTTTTGGACTCATCTCCGGAAATTTCCCCGAGACACCCAACTATAATTGGATCCAAACAACAGGCAAGTACCTGCACTTCAAGTTTAACCTTTATATTGTGATAAATAAACTCCCTGTTTTATTAGTACCATTGATGATTACATGTAGAGTTAGAACACTGGATTTCATGTCTTGAATAATATATTTTCATGTCTTGCTTTTCATGTCGGGTGGGAGAATACTAGGAGGCATGTAGTTTACCTTTCCCCTTGTCGTGACTGCTAGCTGTTGGTACGCGACTGTACCATCAGCCTTATTCCTGATTGTTCCTGACTGCTAGTCGTCTATGACGGCCTTATTAGCCTTATAAACCCCTACATGCCAACTAGGTATTCTAAATACACAAGTTCACGCACGTAGCTCCTGTCTTGTTGTAATTCTTGTTGTCTGGTTACAATTACATTTCCTGTCACATTTATTCCTGATTTACTCATTTCTGGTTTATAGCAATTAATCATAGCTTACTTCTAGTCTTGTTTTATAGCATTTATTCTCAGTTAATTTCACTATTTACTTACGTATATTCTCAACATGATGCTAGTCAGTTATTTTCTACTTGTCACAAATATTTAGTTTAAATCTTGTTGTGCATTGTGTACTCTGCTCCTTTCCTGACTGGATCCGTTGTTTAGGCGATGATGAGAACCTTGCCCCCACCTATTATGGACCCTATGAGCCAGCAGGTGATACAGTTGCAGAGCCGGTTCCCACCCAGGAGACTACTCCTGCAGAGTAGTTAGCTTTAGTTGTTTATTTCCTTTCATCTTAGTATTCGGGTTTGTCCCCGATATAAATCTCTGGTTCTGTAATAAACTCTGGATCTGATTATCATATTCTGGTTATAAAATCTTAGCATTCTTTTCCTGCTATTTTCTTGTCTATTTACATTATTGTGAATGAGCTAGATTTATTACTTGTGGTCATGCCCTAGACAGCGTACTACCGCCGACACTGCGACGTAGGCTGGACGTACCCACGTACTCGTGCCCGAACTTCCGGGTGCGGGTCATGACACGTTTAAGTGGTGGCCCATGCAGGTCAAACGACTAAGTTGTTCGGTTTCAACTTAGGGACCGAACAGGCCTGCAACATGATTGAGGATTTTAGGATAAAGCTCATTCCCAGTATAGGGTCCTTATTTCAATTCTTGATATCATTTCTGCTCAATTTTCCTATCGTCTTTGATTTCCAAGTATTCTATTCTGATTCTCCTATCCCGTAATCTTTCAGAATGGTTCAGACGAGGAACACAGTAGGAGGCACATCAGAACCAGCTGAGCAGAATGTGCCCGAGACTCTTGCACTCCCACCGCCTCCATCTGTCCCAGCAGTTACTCTAGATGGGGCACAGCTACTTGGAGTGTTCCAGGGATTGGTGGAATCCCAGAAGGAACAGACTGCCCTGCTGCGAACCAGCCTCTCAGAAGCTCTTAGGTCCCAGGAGTCGCCACACAAGAGGCCAGGGAGTGCCAAAGACTTCAAGAACCTTAAACCCCTGGAATTCTATGGAACGGAGGGCATTCTCTACGCCGATGAATGGATAGAGAACGTAGAGCGACTCCTGAAGACTGCACGGGTCCCTGATGATCTCAAAGTGGAGTCTGCAAGCCTGCAACTGTTCGATATAGCTCGGACCTGGTTTAGAGACGAACCTCAACTATCTGCTCCTGACCTCACCTGGGAGGACTTCAAGAGATTGTTCAAGGAGAAATTCTACCCCGAAGTGGCTCGGGAAGCTCTCGAAAGCCAATTCGAGAGACTGGAACAAGGTAACATGTCTGTTGATGAATATACTGCTGAATTTAGCAGGTTAAGCCACTTTGCGGAGTACATGGTTCGTACCCCGGAGGACCGAGCCCGTAGATTCAAGAAGGGACTGTCTCCGGATATTCGCCTTGCTGTCACCACCAGCCGAGCCCGCACCTATGAGGAAATCTTGAACGTGGCACAAGGCGTTGAGAGAGACATGGGGCATAAGCTTAAGCGAGAAAGAGATACCGGAAATGCGGGACCCAACAAACGCCCTTTTCAACAACAACAACAGCAGAGGTCCCCACAGCAAACTCAGCGTCCTCTCCCTCGAGCTCCAGCACCCCAGGCTCAAGGACAGAATCAACGAGTTCCCACTTGTGGCTTTTGTCAAAAACAAGGTCACACCTGGCAAGTTTGTAGGAAGAGACTGGGTGCCTGTCTATATTGTGGAGCAACAGAACATCAAGTGAGGAACTGCCCCACTGCTCCAGGACGCGGACAAGCTTACGTGATGACCGTGGAGAACACGCAAACCCTGGAAGCAGCTAATGCGCGTAAGTGATTCGTAGATATCTTTTCTAGTATTGTTTAGCTCATGCCTATTGGTTCGTGACCTCAGCCCCAATCTAGTAATTTTGAACTTGCTAAATAACCTAGTATGCTTTTAAATTTGATAACTATAGAAGATTTTAGAGGTTGCTGTTATGCTTACTATGTGTTGTTTTGTGGATTTAAATAATTTGTACCTCCTTTTCATCATCATCTAGCGCACTTAATTTTGCTGAACTTGACATATGCTGCTATTTTATAGCCTAGTTTTGCAAGCTTACCCTTTTATCGGGCTTGTTCATGACACATGTATTATTGAGGCCTGATCAACCCCACTAATACAAAGTGTCTACTCAGAATCAGTGTACTACGGCCTGATCAACCTTAGTGCATTTTGATTCGCACTTCGCACGACTACCTTACGTGGATTGAGAGATATAGTGACTAGTATACTTGCCCCTAAATGTATCCGAGCATATCGTATCAGTTACATAATTATACTGATACGAGCATGCGGATAAATGATTACCAGAATGGAATCTCAATCCATAACCGCCTGACAAGTCCCATTAGAATTCATTAAAACGCCTTGATCCCTATACTTCTGTCCTACCACCTCGCCCTTGAACTCTTTATTATTGATCCTCGTCTTCCCTTATTTCGGAAAGACAAAACCTGTGTTTGGTATAAGTTGATTTGTAGTGCTAGATGTACCCTTCAGACCGGTCGAATTGATGATAACCTCTATGACTAAGGGAATACCTTAAGTGGTGCAATTGTGTTAAGACTTAAAGATTCAATACCATGATTTATTAAGTTGAAACCTAGCCTTACTAGTTGTACAGCCTTAGATGATATATGGGTAAAATTGTAAGTTGGGTAGCGACCGCAACGTTCACCTGAGAGAAACCGTTGGACTGTAATCAAGTGAGATTGGACAGAGAGAACCCTGCCTTATTTTAAATTTCGAGGACGAAATTTTGTAAGTTGGGTAGGTTGTAAACCCCCTGAATTTTCAAATTATTAAAACTTGGATTTTTCCCAATTTTCTGGAATTTTCTGGGAATTTTCTGTAATTAAAATCAAGATTTTCAATTATTAAATGATTTTTTTATTGTTAATAAATAACATTAAAATATTATGAAAATAATATTTTTGGGTGTAAAATGGAAAACTGGACTTAGGGCAATTTTTCTGGAATTTATTGGACCCCGGATCTATTTTTAAAACACCTAAAACTAATTATTTATTTAATTAATTAATTTCTATTTTTAAAACATTATTATTATTATTATTATTATTATTATTAGTATTATTATTTTTCTTTTTCTATCCGGCCCAGCCCGTTCTAGGGCCCAGCCCGCAGCCCCCAAACCGGCCCAGCCGCTTACCGGGTCGGGTCGGGTCAGACCCGACCCGCGAGCCGCCCGCAACCCGGCTGACCCGTTCCCCTTCTCCCCGCAGCCCGCGCAACCGCCCCGCGTCCGCCGCCGCGCCACGCCGGCCATGCTCCCCCGCCCGCTCCGCGCAACCCCGCACCGGCCGCCGCTTCCTCCGCGCCACGCCGGCCACCCTCTCTCTATAAAACCCGCCCCCGCCGTCCCCGACTTCACCCTAGCCCTAACTCCGCCCCGCTCCGCCGTGAGCCACCGCCGTCCTCACCCCCTCTGCTCCGCCGCTCACCACCACCCTCGCCCCGACCCTCCTCGATGTCGACGACCCTCCCCCGTCTCCGGCAGCAGCGGCAGCCAGCAGCAGCGAGCTGCAGCCGCCGTCCCCGGCGCTGCCCCGCTCCGCCGTGCCTCCGCCCGGCCGCGCCCCAGCGTCCCCGACCGCCTCCGGCCGGCCAAGCGCCGCCTCAGCCTCCGGCCGGCCCGCCGCAGCTCAGAAAACCCTAAACCCGAATTCCCCAAATCGGACACGGCCTGTGTCGTGTCGGACACGACACGGACACGAGGAAACCCTAGTTTTTCGGGTCCCCTTCAGGTACGCGTAACTTTTGCCTCGTAGCTCCGTTTTCAATTCCGTAAATTGCGTTGGGAAGCCTGTATAACCCTCTCGGTGTCCGAACAAACTGTTCGGGGCATCGCGTCCTGTGGTGATCGCACACCGCGATCCAAAAACAGGAAAAACCAGACCATGTTTCACCCCGGAACTGAGTACGCCCCGCCAAACGGGACGACTTGGTCGCGTGCGGTCTTCACAGATACGTGCGCAGCGTCGATACGGACGTGTGAGATTTCGCGGAAGCTGATTCGGGTGTGCGTGCACACCGGAATCAACGCGTATCCGCGGACATCGCTCCGTATCCGCCTTTTCGGCAATTTGCCCTAACTTCGTGCACACTCGTCAGATCGAGACGAAACTTGCGCCATCGGACTCGTAGCGATACGCTGGTCCTGTGGGTCAAGTTTGGTTTGATTCTGAGAACGTTGACGAAATCGCGTGTCGTGGGCCCCACAGGCCCCGCTCGACGGGCGATTTTGTGTTCGGCTCATCGGAATCCAAATCTGGAAGTTCCGTTGGGTTCGTATCAGCGTTCCTGACCTGTTGACACTAAGTTTGGTGAATTTGGAGACCTTTGACCCGGACACGTTTTTTGGTGCAAAGCGGGCCCAACGGCGGACCCCGTTTTGACCCGAGACTGCCGTTTTTGCCCTTGTCTCCAAATTGGACCCAAGGACAGGCGTTTCTAGCTATTTGATATCTTCTGAGAGTGATGGTAATGTCTGTTTCAGCTTTTGGACTCATTTCCGGAAATTTCCCCGAGACACCCAACTATAATTGGATCCAAACAACAGGCAAGTACCTGCACTTCAAGTTTAACCTTTATATTGTGATAAATAAACTCCCTGTTTTATTAGTACCATTGATGATTACATGTAGAGTTAGAACACTGGATTTCATGTCTTGAATAATATATTTTCATGTCTTGCTTTTTATGTCGGGTGGGAGAATACTAGGAGGCATGTAGTTTACCTTTCCCCTTGTCGTGACTGCTAGCTGTTGGTACGCGACTGTACCATCAGCCTTATTCCTGATTGTTCCTGACTGCTAGTCGTCTATGACGGCCTTATTAGCCTTATAAACCCCTACATGCCAACTAGGTATTCTAAATACACAAGTTCACGCACGTAGCTCCTGTCTTGTTGTAATTCTTGTTGTCTGGTTACAATTACATTTCCTGTCACATTTATTCCTGATTTACTCATTTCTGGTTTATAGCAATTAATCATAGCTTACTTCTAGTCTTGTTTTATAGCATTTATTCTCAGTTAATTTCACTATTTACTTACGTATATTCTCAACATGATGCTAGTCAGTTATTTTCTACTTGTCACAAATATTTAGTTTAAATCTTGTTGTGCATTGTGTACTCTGCTCCTTTCCTGACTGGATCCGTTGTTTAGGCGATGATGAGAACCTTGCCCCCACCTATTATGGACCCTATGAGCCAGCAGGTGATACAGTTGCAGAGCCGGTTCCCACCCAGGAGACTACTCCTACAGAGTAGTTAGCTTTAGTTGTTTATTTCCTTTCATCTTAGTATTCGGGTTTGTCCCCGATATAAATCTCTGGTTCTGTAATAAACTCTGGATCTGATTATCATATTCTGGTTATAAAATCTTAGCATTCTTTTCCTGCTATTTTCTTGTCTATTTACATTATTGTGAATGAGCTAGATTTATTACTTGTGGTCATGCCCTAGACAGCGTACTACCGCCGACACTGCGGCGTAGGCTGGACGTACCCACGTACTCGTGCCCGAACTTTCGGGTGCGGGTCGTGACAGCAGGGGGGAGTATACCCTAAGGTGAACCCTCGGTGCGATGGGTGGATCGCCCCTACAAATCTTCGATGGGCTCGCTTAGTTGATTGGGCCCTGAAGCATTTTCAGACCGAGTTGGAGAACATCGGTCTGTTTGTAGCTGTGAGTGCCACCAGCGTCGGGTTACCTCCTAGCCCCAACCTATTTTTGGCACTGATGGAGCAATATATTTTGCTCACCGGGACTTTCGCCACTCCACTGGGGGAGTTGGAATTGGCCCTTCATGAGATGGCAGAGATCTCGAGACTGCCGATGGGGGATACTCCGTATGAAGAGTATGTTCCTACGAACCGGGAGCTGGGGGATTCGAACCCTCGAGTAGTGGAAGTGTATCAGGAGCTGATGTGCCACTACCTCGCTTACACTGCTTTTTATGGTGAGCCCTCAAATTTGGCTCACATCAATAAATGGACATCCTACCTCTTCTTTCACCGGCCCAAGAATGCTAAACCGGAGAAGGTATTGGAGGGCAAGGATCAGCCTGTGAATCCTCTGAGCGTACTTAATGCTCAGGTAGTCGACGATCTCCTGGTGGACGCTGGGGCTTCAGACTTGATCCTCGACGAAGGGATAGGACAGTATTCTGTAGGCACTAAAGCCTACAGTTATTTGAGGCGCTGCCGCAGGCCTCTGTCCAGGGAAGCTCAACTGGCTGGCTTTCTCTCCATATGGTTGTGCCGAGTGGTGATACCTGGCGTCGCATCTGCGGACCGCATTCACCGCAACACGCTGTGGCCTGTAGTGCGTCTGGTGTTTGGGGCAAGACTAGGCTTGCTCCCTGCATGGTGTGCCGCATTCAAGCTGGCCTGAGGACCATGACTGATGGGCTACTCGCCGATGAAACCCGACGTGATAGCTTTCCCAGGGTAGAGTTACCATACCTATACTTGATGGGGTGGTTAATTCTTCATAACCCCAGGGTTATGTCTCCCGGCTCTGGCAGTAGTTCGGTGGGTAGCTTCTTGTTGAACTACCAGAAGTCTTCCTGGAACATGACCACGGTTATAGACTGTCGGCGGGTGCTGGGCTTCAGTCACAGCTGGAAGCTTTTCTGCACTGTCCCCTCCGTACATCGCAATCAATCGGGGATTAGGCTTGAAGATTCTGGTAGAGAGAAGACCAATCTTTCTCCTGAAGCTTTTAATTGGTTGGTCTGCATCAGACCTTCCCATCTACTCTACAGGAGTGAAGACCATTGCTTCTTGGAGCCCTACCTGCCTAGTCGGTTTGCCAGGTAGTTTGGATATGATCAGTTGCACGTGGGCAATGCCGTCACCAGCTTCTGGTCCAGGGGTAGACTCATTGATGGGGCGAGAGGCTGGCGATACTTCCTCATGGGTTGTACTGGAGTAATTTTTACTATGCCGGTCATCACACTCTCCACGGAGCTGCGCATCCTGCACTCGTATACCCAGTTTTATGTGGCAACGAACACCTTCCATCGAAATTTTGATATGCATGGAAGTTTTAGGGTGCCCTCTTCCAAGTCTGGGGAGAGATTCGAAGTCCCTTCGGTCTCTTCCGACGAGGGTGAGGAGTTCGTCAATCCAGATGAGCCTCTGTTGGCGGTATCGCAGGGTGAGGTACCTCTACCTGCGGACCCTTTGGTGATTTCTGGAAAGCGAAGGGCTCTTACTCCGAAGGAGACTTCCCCTCGCAAGAGGAAGAAGAAGACGATTATTCGTCCTCTCCGGATTCCTGGTATTGAGGCTCCTGGAAGTGCGCCTGAATCTCCTCATGTTGGGGATGATTCTTTGATTGTGGGTTCCTCGCCTTTTAGAGAGGGACCCTCTAATGTTCCGGTTGGTGGTGCCAGAGAATCTCTGCTGGAGGCCGCCATCGTTGCTACTGCTTCAGGTAGTGGAACGAGATCGCCTTCTGGGCTGAGTATACCTTTATGCGGATCGACATCGGGAGAGACTCCTGCCGTGCCTACCAGTGCACCCAGCGAGATTCCAGCCGATAAGCCTCGGTTGGAAGTTGACGAGGACCTGGAAGACTATTTGCCAGCGCCAGTCAGCAGACCCCTTTCTCCAGGTATGACAGCTTGCTTAGCATCGTTAAGAAATGATTTAGCTGTACAGGCCGCAGATGCGACATATGTGCCATCGACCATGGGTAAATGTCGTCTTCGCGCCTCTTTTTAGGAAAGTTAATATTATGCTGATATTAACTTCCTTTTGTCTTCTTCTCAGGGGAAGACATCTTCGGGGAGGGCAGTATAGATGCGCTTTTCGACTCTGTGTCAGGTCCTGGTGGTGACACGGAGGTGCCTGATTTTGAAGAGGAGACATCTTCGGGTGCCGGCTCTCCGGTTGATGAGATTTCGATATCTCAAGAGGAGGACGAGCCTATCATTGCGATAATGCCTCCTATGAGCATGCTTGTATCTTTGTCCAGTATTGGCGCTTCATCTTTCGTCGCACCACCTGTTGAGGCGACGGCCGTGGCAACATCGTCTGCGGTTGTTCTTGGAGGGGGACACGCCAATATTGAGGCCACTCCCGGCGTCCGTTCGGATCAAGCTGCTCTAATCGAGCAGTTCACCGGCACCTTCTACAACACTCTAAAAATGTTAATATCAATGGTGTTGGCAAAGAATCTGAGCTTTGTGTCGCTGAAGAGGTCCTCCCAGTCTATGATAGCGCCGATCCAAGAATTCGACAATACTGGGCTAGCTGAGACGCTGGAGGAGATAGTTAATGGTTTGGAGCAACCCATTAACAAATACTTACAGCTAGCTCAAGACAATATTGAAGATCTGGTCCAGGCTAGATACGACTCCATGACTGTGCGGCTTGCCAAAAAGATGGCAGGCGTAAGTAAATCCATCCAGACACATGAGCGGGAGATGGACGAAGGAAAAGTCGTCTTGGAGGAGGTTATTGCTCTTAAAACGAAGTGCCAGGCCGAGCACTAAGGAAACGTAGCGAGGGTCCTCATGCTGGAAACAAAACTTTCTCAGGCAAAGGAGTGGGCTTCTCAGTCGTCGGAAGCTCTAGTTGCGGTGGATAGCCGGTTGGGCGTAGCACAACAGAACTTGGTGCATGCAGAAACCGCCCGTGCTGGTTTTCTTCAGGCTAGGGCCGAACTGTCCCTCATGAGCAATGATGAGGCATGGCTATAGCGGGCTCGCCATGATGTCTTGGATTCCAGGACTGAGAGGATGGTCGCACTGGCGCAGCAGCTTCGCGACCTGACTGCTCCACCAAAATGATGTACTTTTGCTTTTGCTTTTCAATGTACTTATGCTCCTTTTTGGGAATAATAAAGAGGCTTTTTATCTGACTTTGTGGACCCATTATTTTGGAATATAAATGACAGGTTTGGGTAAAAAGTGATATCAGAGGTAATATGAACATGATATACTCTGTAAGTTTCAGCGGGACATATCTATTCAGAGGTTATATGATAGAATATGCTCCTAGCTAAAAATCGTCTTTTTGGAAGTAGTTTTGTCAGAATAAGACCTTCATCATACTCCATTTGAGCAGAGGAGGTTAAGCGTAGTACATTTTCAGGAATTTGCCGTTGATAGGAGCCATTAGCAGGTCTCTATTAGGCTGGGCTAACCTGTAAGCGCCGTTTGAGAATGTCGTCTCGATCACATAAGGGCCTTCCCATTTGGGCTAGAATTTGTCCTTACTCCTGTGAGTAAGAATTATCGGCCTTCTTACGGCTAGAACTAGCTCACCGATTTTGAACACCCTTTCTTTTACCTTTTGATTAAAAGCCTTGGAAATGCGTGCTTGGTAGAGCGCGATGCGCTGTTGAGCTTGGAGGCGTTTCTCGTCTAATCCTTCTAGCTCTTGAAGCCTTAACAGGTCATTCTTTTCTTGAGTCAGTCCATTATCCACGGCTATCCTGAGTGACAGAATTTAGAACTCGATGGGGAGAACTGCTTCACTCTCGTAAACTAATAAGAATAGGGTGCAACCTGTCGGTGCCCGTACCGTTGTGCGGTATGCCCAGAGACACTCTCCCACCTTCTCATTCCAATTATTTTTGTTCGAAGAGACAAACTTCTTCAAGATCTTGATAATGGTCTTGTTGAAAGCTTCCGCCAAACTATTAGCAGCAGGATTATATGCCATCGAGGCGACATTCTGTATCCGATTTTTATCGCAAAATCGATGAAACGCTTGGCTGATGAATTGAGGCCCATAGTTATGGATTATCCTTTGGGGTATCCCGAAGCGATAAATGATGTAATATTTGATGAAGCTGATTACATTAGATGCCTTTAACTCAGCAAGAGGGACCGCCTCTGCCCATTTGGAGAAGTAATCCGTGATGGCCAGTATGAACTGGTGACCTCTGAAAGAAGACGGGTGAATATGACCAATGATATCCATACCCCATGCTTCGAAAGGCCAGGATACAACCGTAGGATGCAGGTACTCAGGAGGTTGATGGATAAAGTCTGCATGGATCTGACAGGCCCTGCGTTGTCTTGCATACTTTATTGCATCTGTGATCATAGTAGGCCAGTAATAGCCCATTCTTCTGATGCGATCCTGTAGCTTTGGACCGGGTTGGTATGCTCTACATACGCCGTCGTGGGCTTCACGGATAATCCGTTGTACTTCATCACCAGAAAGACATCGTAATAATAGTCTGTCATAAGACCGGCGATATAGACATTGTGAAGATGCGTCAAAATAGAAGCATAATGGTCGTCTTTTAACGGATACTGCTTCTTTAGGATCTTCTGGCAAGATTCTGTATGCTACGAAGTCTATAAAGGGACTCCTCCAGTCTCTCCTTGGAAGATCTGTGTCCAGTGCGTAGCTGGGTTCTATGTGAAAGTTGTTTTTCGCACAAAATAAATCTCTGTTAAGAAGGATTACCGAATTCTGCCTTCTTATAAGGGTAGCTAAATCTGCAGCTAGACTGGCTAGAGTGTCAGCTACCAGATTTTGAGATCGAGGGACATGCTCTAGGAATAATCCTTTAAATGTCATGGCTATCTTGACCGTTGCTCGGTGATAGGGGATAAGGTCTGAATTCCGGAATTCATTTATTCCTCTGACTTGGTTGACGATTAGCAGAGAATCATCGAAGCTTCCAGAGATTCGACGCCCAATTCTTTAGCGACTTGGAGCCCAATTAGTAGAGCGTTATACTCTGCCACATTGTTAGAACAGGGCTCGCTAAGAGAATATGCTCGGTAGATGACGAGCTTATCAGGGGTAACTAGGACAACTCCTACTCCCGAAACCACATTTCCCCTGGGACCAGCTCTTGAGGCACCATCGAAGAATAGTTGCCATGCATCACTTTCCATTGCGAAATTATATTCTGCGACTTCGTCGGAAATGTCCTCGTACAGTTTGGAGGCCTCCGGGATCGGATGAGCAGCTAAGAAGTCAGCCAATGCTTGGCCTTTAATGGACTTCTGAGGGACGTATACCATGTCATATGGTGTTAATAGCATTGCCCAAGTCGCGAGTCAGGAATTAAGAACACTTGGCTTGCTCATCAGTACCCGAAGAGGATTGATCCTGGAGATGATATGAATGGTCTGGCCTGTAACATAGTGCCACATTTTTTGGATAGCGAACATCAGAGCCAAGCATTCTTTCTCCACTGGGTTGTACCGATGGTCGGCTCCGACCATCATCCTGCTGAGGTAGTAGATAGCCTGTTCCTGACCCATATCATTCTTTTGTGCGAGAAGAGCTCCCAGAGAATGATCCATCGCTCGAACATACAGCACGAATGGTCTTCCTATGACGGAAGGCACCAAAACTGGCGGACTAGTGAGGTAACGTTTGATGTCGCCAAATGCTTGCTGGCAGGCTTCGTCCCATACGAAGGATACTCCTTTCTTCATGAGTTAAGAAAAAGGTTGACATCTCCCAGAGAGGTTGGATATGAATCTCCGGATATAAGCCAGACGATCTTGAAACCCCCTGAGTTCTCTCAGATTACGGGGCGGTCGCATTTCTAAGATGGCCTTGACTTTATCAGGGTCCACTTGAATGCCTTTGGCGATAATGACAAATCCCAGGAATTTGCCACTGGATACACCCAGAAAGGACTTTGTAGGATTCATTTTGAGTTGATATTGGTGCATCAAGTCAAATACTGTCTTCAAGTCTCGGATATGAGTATCCTTGAGGCAGATTTTGACAGCTACATCGTCTACGTAACATTCTACCGTCTTGCATAAATGCTCATGGAATATGTTACTCATAGCCCGTTGGTACGTAACCCCTGCATTCTTCAATCTGAAGGGCATGAGCGTATAGCAATATACCCCTAGTGGTGTCCGGAAGGCAGTATGCTTCTCGTCTTCAGGATTCATCTTGATTTGATTATACCCTGAGAATCCGTCCATAAAAGACATACGTTCAAAACCGCATATATTGTCAATCATGACGTCTGTGATGGGAAGAGGAAACTCGTCTTTAGGGCAGGCTGTATTCAGATCTCGGTAATCGATGCAGACACGTACTTTTCTGTTCTTCTTCATGACCGGGATAACATTGGCGACCCAGTCGGGATGTTGTTCTTCACGGATGAAGCCGCAGGCTATCAACTTCTTGACTTCAGCTTCAATGGCGTCCATCATATTCGGGCGGAACCGGCGTTGGTGCTGCTTCATAGGCTTCGAATCGGGCAATATATTGAGCCTATGAGTAGCCACCTTTGGATCAAGGCCTGGCATGTCCTCATAATTCTACGCAAAGACGTCGATATATTCTTTTATCAGCTGAATAACTTCTTTCTTTTCTGCTTCAGAAAGATCGTTACTGATAAATATCGGCTTTGGCGAAAGTTTATCCCCAACGTCAATCTGGGTAACTTTGTCTTCAGTGGGAGGTTCTCTCTGCTCGAAGCGGAACTCCCATTGTGTATCCATTTGCTGAGCCCAAGCGTCATTCTCAAACAGTTCAGATTCTTGTTCGTCTGATTTGAAGGAATCCGTCACTACCATATTTACTGATAATGTTTGCTCGAGAGCATGAGATGAGTCGGAGGGCGCTGAGCCATCTTGAGAGAAGGAGAAGACATCCTTGTTTGACTCGGGAGTCGCAAGGGAGGTTGTATACCCTAACCTGAAACGAGTTCGTTGATAGTAGGGATCGCCGTGCAGTAGCATTCGTCTGCCCTTCCCGTAGTTGAGACCCGGTTCCAGCTTTAGGTTATACCCTATACCTTGTATGATCTTCAAGGCTTGCGGGCTGTATCTGTGAACCTGCATTTTACCGGCATCGTCATCGAAAGAATCTTCTTGCGTGGTTGGTTTCTCGCGCATGCTGCCGAAGACTATTGGATGCTGACTGCTGCAAGTAGGTGGGACAATGAAGATCGAATCCTTATGCGGTCTATATGTCGTGGTGACATTGGATGATGATGCCACTTCCCATATATACGGATGATAGGAATCTATAGCTTCCAAGAATTTTTGCGCTATAGGTTCTATATCATCGTAGGGGGAGGATTCCTAATTTGGAATTTGAGTGTAAATATACTGGAAAAAAGGACGTTTATTATCATCTGAAACTTCGTTCCTGATTGTATCTACATCAGTCGGCTGCCTGTTACGACGGAGTTTGATGACCAAGGATAGAGGCTTATGGTTCAGAGTGATCACTAGAGGATCACCCCCTTTTCCTGACTTGGTCTCATTCAAGTGGATGGCCATAGGCTCCATGGCTTTTGGACGAGTAGTCCGTCCTTTCACCTTGATTGTCAGAGGTTGCTTGGCAGAGGGTTCTTCTGGCTCCCTGTGGGATTCCTTCTCTGCTTCAGCAGATACCTCTTTCGTGTAGTCTTGGGAGTAAAACACGGCATCAGAGTAGTAGGATTCTACTCCTTTGAACGGGTTCAGGTTAGCAATCTCCGTTTGTACTGTTCTTCGGGCGTCTACATACTTAAAGCATTGGTGTAGAGTTGAAGAAACGATGTTGTGGTCGTGGATCCAAGGTCTACCCAGCAGAATGTTGTAGGACACCTCTGAATCGATGACGTAGCACGTAGCCACCGATCTGAGGTTGCCAATCTGGATCCTCACGCAAATTTTCTCCAACGGCTTACTTCTTCCAGCGTTGAAACCCATGATCGTAGTGGTGGTGTAAGCTAATTCGCTGGTAGGAATCCTCAGCGGTCAGAGCAGACTATGAGGAATGATGCTGATTGATAATCCCGGGTCTATGTAAATCCGGTCGACCTCCATGGAACCGATGTACCCGGTGTAATAGAGGGGTCTGTCATGCCTGTTATATTTTAACAGCATGTCATCTTGAGTGAAAGTGATGTTTGGGATCACCTCCATCACACTGTGGCATTGAGGACACGCCACGGGTTCTTCGTCAGGGGACATGAGCTGGGCCAAGTATGCATCCACCTGCATCAATGCTTTACTCAGGGCTTGACGAGTGTCCTGAGAGAGCCTGAGTAGTTCAAAGATGGACAGCCTGGCTGGTGTATTAGCCAGTTGGACCAGGATGTCGAAGTTGTACGGCTTCTCTAAACCTTTGTTCTGAATATTCTTCACGGGTTTATCGAAACGCACTTCTTTTTGCTTTTCTTTGTCCATCGCAGTTGGTCTTGAAGGACCGATTTCTGGTATGGCGGATTCCGGTTCTGAAGGCTTGGCAGCTGAAGCGTCTGCCGATGCATCTTCCTTGCTGGCTCCATAGTCCTGGAGGTAAGCTTTCCCTGAACGGGTTCCAGTAGTCAAGACCTCGTCTTCTGATGCTGAGTGTACCATAATCATGTGACACGGCTTGCGCTTTGAGTTCTTTTTGGATTTAGCCTTAGCAGCTTGAGTCACTTTCTCGATCTCTGGCACCAGATCTGGATGAACCCACATAGTCTCGCCATGCTGGGTAGTTAGTGGTAGCAGGTCATGATTTTGACCTCTAGCAGAAGGAAAATTAACGATATTCATCGTCGTCCGGAAAATTAGTGTAACGCCGTCCGGGACTTCTTGGGGAGGCAGGTTGCCAAATTGCAGAGAGATCATGTTGGCCGTGACCGTCTTCTCGCTGTTGCGAAAAGTGATGGCCTTAGCATCGATCAGCTCCTGGATCTTCCTTTTCAGTATATAGCACGCCTTTGTGGGGTGGTGTATGTACCTATGGAAGATGCAGTACTTGGGATTGTTGGTACTGCCGGCCTCGCTGGGCCGTCTCACCTCAGGAAGGGTAATCTTGCCGCTTTTGACGAGACATTCGAATATGCTTGGAATATCGTCGTCGTCGAAAGAGTACACTTTAATGGGCCTGGTAGTCCCGGGTTTTGTCTGTGTGGTAGCCACAGTCTTTTGCCTGGACGTGTTGATTGCCAGAGCTTCTTTTCCCTTGGAACTGCGAGAGTGGTCGCTGTTGGAGGATGACCTTTTGCCTTTATCAGAGGCTGAGATCATGATGTCGTTATCATACGCTTTCTGACTATTGTCCTCCGCGGCTGCCGCTGAGATGATGAACGAGGGCCAATCATGGAACTGATATAGTCCTGTGAACACCGAGATCACGGAGAGAAGGTTCTTCCTGCAGATGTCCACCAATGCCGAGTCCGGAACTCCTGGAGGCATTTGCAAAGTTGCTTGACGAAAATGTTCGATGAAAGTGCGAACATTCTCTTTTTCCTTCTGCTTGACTTCGATGAGAGAGGACATAGACATGTCCATCCCTCCTTCGTAGAATCGTGTGAAGAATAAAGCCTTGACGTCTTCAAAAAAAGTAATGCAGTTGTCCGCCAGGCTGCGGTACCACTGGTAAGCTACCCCCGAGAGACAGCCTTTGAACACCCGAGTGAGGAGGGCGTCATTCCCTTGTAATAACACCGTCATCATACTGAAGTAGTTTATGTACTGACTTGGTGACGTTTTCCCTTCGAACAAAGCCATCGCCTGTGGTTTATATCTAGGAGGGAAAGGGATCTCTTCCCAGATAGCCGGATAAGGTTGGTTGATTCCCAGTTTCTTGAGCTGATCTTTGTGCTTCAGGGTATCAAATTGGGCTTTCAACTCCCGTACTGCCTACATCGGATCTTCAGCCGGTAGCGGGACCACGGAGTAGTGCGGTATCGATTGTATTGCGCCTCCAGCGGGAGGTAATACATTCTCCAATTGAGGAAGCGGAGGAACTGCTGACTCTTGATCTCGAACGGGCTCTTGGATCGTGTTGGATGGTGGTAAGTCCACCTCCACACCTATCTGGGTTGGAGGAACCGATGTTTGAGCCATGGAAGCTGTGTGTTGAGTTAGCATCATCTGGTGCATGTTCTCCATCATAGATTGTATCTCCTTTAGAGACGTATCCAGTGTAGTGATGCATTGCTCAGCGCTCCCGGACGGGGAAGCTTTCTCGTGTTTATCTCCAATGGCATAAACTCCCATCTCCCTGGGTGTCATTGAAAGATTAGTATAGGTCTCTGTAGAAGTTGACTCTATACTTTCGGCATCTGATTCGGGAGACTGACGACCCCCAGCATCGGAATTAGAAGAGTACGGAGCCGGTTATTGCGACCTCGAACGAGTGTTTTGGAACACCCCAGCTTCGGTATTACTAAGGAGCATGTTGAATCTCCTTCGGCTCAGAGTTCTAGAGGGATGACGTCTTGAGCCCGACCCTCCTCTAGGTATGTGCGAAGCCATATTCAAAGATGCCTGTATGGGCTCTTCTTCCTGGAAAGATGGAGAGTAGCTCACCCGGTCGAAAGTCGACCGTTTTGCTTCAGAGCAGCAACAATTAATTACAATCTTATGACTATTACAAGAGTGATGGATAGGAGGCGTAATAGACATGCTGGAAGATCCCCTCTCCTTGCGTTTCTGGATTAGATAATTGCGCAGGTCAGGAGAAGTTGCAGAAGAAGAAGACTTGTTCCTTCTGTTCCCATCAGTGGGCATGCGGATGTTGGGAACCATAGTTTTCCCTGCGCCACCTATATACAACAGGTTGGCCATCTGGGTGGCGGATAATCCCCGAGGAGGTTGCCTTCCCGCAAGTTGAGCCTTCTTTACCCTGAGTGGCTTCTCATGGCATAATTTGGAGCTCTGCTCTGGTTGGCGTAAGGCTGAGGATGTCCTCAGTCGGCCATCAGCTTCTCGCATAATCCGGAGGGCAGGCAGATTATTCTTTTGCTGGCGTAAAGGCCAAGAAGTTGAGTAGTCCGCCGCATGCTTTCCCTTGCATAGTTTGCAGGGATCATCTGCTTTCCCACAGGAGGCAAATGTACTTTTGTGCGCGGAGCGTACTTGGGACTCCTGATTCGGCGCTGAGGCATCATCAGAAATTTTGTCTATTCTGCCAGGGACGGGAGATTGAAATTTATGCGCAGAGCGCGGAGTAGGCTTCTGGACTAGCACTGAGGCATTGTCAGAAGTTTTTTCTGTTCCGCCAGGGACGGGAGAATGAATTTTATGCTCGGAGCGCGGATTATACTTCTGGGTTAGCGCTGAGGCATTGCCAAAAGTTTTGTCGGTCCTGCCAGAGATAGGTGACTGAATTTTACGCGCAAGGCGCGATTTATTCTTCTGGGTTAGCGCTGAGGCATTGCTAGAAGTTTTGTCGGTCCTGCCAGAGATAGGTGACTAAATTTTACGCGCAAGGCGTGGAGGGAGCAAAGCTACAACCTCACTGGTCGGAGAGATCAGAGAGTCCACAGGAATGGTAGGGGATGTCTTGGGCATCCAGACCTTGCGCAGCTTCCTGTTGCTTTGGACGGAGAGGGAGTGAGAGCTACCCCCTGCCCGAATCATGTCTTCGTAGGCAGACTGGTCGAACTGGACGACCAGTGTCTTCTTCATGGATTCCACGGATACTGTATCGTGTTGAGCAATAGCTTCCTCATCAGAAGAGAAAGAGGTCCCCAGCAGAGTCGTCATCTTGTTTAGGATAATAAACGAGAAAAGATTTTGGTGAATATGGAAAATGAGGTCTTGTACGAAGACCCGCCCTGGACCACACGATGTTTTGAAGAAGTGCCGTGGAAGACAGAAAGCTGCTTCGAGGGTTGCTAAAGAGGGTGGATGCTCGATGCCGGAGTCGTCGATCCCTTCTCTTTGCCTGAGCTCTGGACTCTTCTCTCTCTCTCTCTCTCTCTCTCTCTCTCTCTCTCTCTCTCTCCTCTATTTCTCCTTTCAATTTGTCGACCTGTTCCTCTGTTGATAGAGGTCTTTATTTATAGAGTTTTTAGTGACAGTGACCACACAGTTGGCGTAGAAACCGAGTAGTAGAAAGTACAGCACCCTTTTACACGAAGGTTTAAAATAACCAATGCCTGCGTATAGATAACCTTCTGAGTGAGCATGTGACGAGTGTCCAACTAAGGAACAAACGCGTATAGCTGCTGCGAAGATCACGGCGTAGAAGCCACGTAGGTAGTTATCCCTTGTGTAGAAGAGGTTGGCGTAGAAGCCAAATGACTGTCACTATGGCATAGCAGCCAAGTAGGCATAGAAGCCGGGTGGGCATAGAAGCCGAGTGGGCATAGAAGCCGAGTGGGCGCAGAAGCCGAGCAGGCGTAGAAACCGAGTGGGCACAGAAGTCGGGTGGGCATAGAAGCCGAGCGGGCATAGAAGCCGAGTGGGCATAGAAGCCGAGCGGGCATAGAAGCCGATGGGCATAGAAGCCGGGTAGGCGTAGAAGCCGAGCAGGCGTAGAAGCTGAGTGGACATAGAAGCCGAGTAGGTGTAGAAGCCGAGTCGGCGTAGAAGCCGAGCAGGCGTAGAAGCCGAGTGGGCACAGAAGCCGAGTGGATGTGGACGCTTTGGCCGGAATTATGACTTTTGGAGATATAATCAAATCCTCAGCATTAATTGTGGAGATCCGCCATCATCCTGTGTATTAAACGCAGAGGCGTGTTTTGGAGGTCTGTCACTTGGCCTGCGCATGGTGCAGAGACGTACCTCGGGCATCTGTCAGTATTCGGCTCTTCAAATGCAGAGACGTGCCTTGAGAACCTGTCACCGTTCTGTGTATAAAATGTAGAGACGTGCCTCGAATACCGTACGAGGTGCAGCTTTTGACATGGTAGGCTGTTTGTCTTCTGCGGAGCGTAAACAGATCACATCTGCCTGTATAAAATTAGGCCGCGTATCCCCTTGTCTGCGTAAAAGCAGTTTATGCAGAGAAAATGGCAGTAAGTGACAGCCTGGGTAGCAGTGCCGCGCCATCATTATAGCCGTCGCTTGGGTAGTCATGCATTACTTTTTGTCAGAAGTCCAGACGTCAGGTTCATTGCACGATCTGACAGGTTCATTTCGAAGAATATGAAGCGTCCCTCGTACACTTCAATGCTGTATTGAAAGCGGATAAGCTTTACGCCATAAAGGCGATAAAGAACCCTGTTTATGCTGAAGTAGCCTAGACATACTGCTCTACGCGGATGGTCCTCGAGCTCATATTTTATGCTGTGCTCAGTGGAAAATCTCTGTTGCACGCTGATGGCTCCGTGGTCCTCTATTTACGCTGCTCTGCCTTTGTACGCCGCGTATAGCTATCCCGCGTATTTTTTATGCTTCTACATACGGGACAAATCACAAGGCACGAGGTTCTCTGAATACAATGGCATTTTCCATACATTATGTTCCTCTATACAAAAGTAGCTCAAAGAAATCGATACGGCTCAAGGCATCAAAACCAGATTTTCTGGTCATAGGGATGAGGCACACCTATCGCTTCCTCGGACGATCCAGTACCTGCGAACAAGCAAACTGTTGGTGGATCATCACTTTAGAGAAAGTATTGTTGAGTATAAAATCAACGAACAGAAGCAACATTCACTAAAACCAACAGTAAGTAATCATGTGATAAAATATTACATTACTAGTGATCTTGCTACTTTTACCTATGTTCGTTACATGCATTACAGGAATGAAGTCATATTACTTCTTTTGAAAACATCTTTTGGAAACAGAAATTAGTTCAATACAACCAAGCAATCGAGACAAACAGTTTAAGCACGATGTACCAATCAGGGTATGCACATCGCATCTCGTGAGCTATACTCATAATTCTAGGGACAATGTAGCATTTAGTGGACTATCTTTCAATCAAGCACACAAGCAAGAACTATCTATCAGAATTTGGTCCCCGAGAAACTCAGGATCAGTAGCGGTAAACCAGCTAACCAATGACTCTTTTATTTGATGCTATTAGCAGTTGTGACTCATGGTTGCTCTTCACTAACATTATAGCATCCGGGGCCAAGGTTCAGCTCTGCACTAATAGACATTGTCCAACCGATGCAAATACAAGAAACACTATCAAATAAACTCTAAGATGTATATATTCATGAACAAGCAGGCTTATATACATATATTCATTGTGTTCTTACCCCTTGCCGAACGGTTATCCCTGCAGAAGACATACAAGTTAGAAACATATGCATATATAACCAAGGTTCACTTTTCCTGTCCGTCTTTGCATCAAACAGTTAGGTATGTAAGAAGGCTATTCTCGCATGCATCCTGTCACTACCACTTTTCCAAGTAAGGGCAATTGTGTAATTCCACTATTTTGAATAATTATTTATTTAATTAATTTGCTGAGATTTTAAAACTATTTATTTGATGATTGATTTTAGGTCAAACTCTAGAACGCATTAGGGCAAACCCTAATGACCAAACCCTAATTTGTAAACCCTATTCTAGCAAAACCCTAGAATTTTAAATTAGGATGGAACCCTCAAAACCCTAGACTGACTTAACCTGAGTCTATTAGGTTCTACATGAGAGGGCCAGGGGGGTTTAACCTAAAAACTATGCATGGAAACCCTAAACCTAGGTTTAATATAAAAAGGAAGCTTCTCACAAAGCCATCCTTCATATAGACAAGAGAAACCCTAGCCTCCATCTAGAGAAACCATCTTCCCACCCCATTTTTTCGAGATTAAACCTAGGGCTTCCATTTTCTCCTCCTCCAAAGCAAGGAAATCAGGGAACTTGGGTCAAGGAGACTTGGGAAGGAAGAACTTTCATAGGGAACCATCTCCCTGCAGGTAAAACCCCATTTTATACATGTAATCTCTATTTTTTCTGTCGATTATTGGCCATTAGGGAACCCCTTGCTGTGTAATTCGAATTTTAGGGTTTCGATTAGGTTTTGGTGACTATATGGGGTTTTCCCCAATTATCAGGAACCCTAACCCTAGGTGGTTGTTTATAGACTGATTTCACCCTCCTACGTGTAGGTTAGATATTGATTTAGGGTTTTGCTTTGGGTTTTCAGGAGTTTTTGGTGTGGTTTTTCGTTTTGCACATCATGTGTTTGGTAAAATGCTTCACAGGAGGAATTACCTATCTAACCTATTTTATTACTATCTAAATTGATGTATGATGTGTATATATATATATATATGTTTATACATATGTTTATAGATTGATGTGTGTTCTATCTCTATCTATGTTGTAGATGTGTGTGGGTGTTTAGAAGAGGGAAAACTGTGAATGATTCACTGTACAGAGTCGGGTTTCAATCCCTGCATGTATCAGTATTACCTGTATGTTGTGTGCTTGTGAGTGATTCAGTGAGTGATTTGAGGAATTGTGTATCAGTATTTTGAAGTTCCTGTGGTGTATGTCACTGTGTAGGATCAAGGTTCTCTTTAACTGTTCAGTCGGGTGTGTATTGGGGGAAGTTTCTGAGTTGTGAGTATATGTGGCTGTGTATTTGGGGTTTTGAATTTGTCTAAGTGTGTGAGGGAGGTGCAGATTGGTTACAGTATGTTGAAGCTGTGTGAAAACCTGTGTTCTCAGTGAGGGATTCTGTGCAGTGAGTGGCTCAGGTGTTATGTGTCCCTGTTATTGAGAGTGATTACCTGTGTGAGAAGTGTAGGCCTGTGCATTACCTGTGTAACTGCGCAGATATTCATGTGTGTGTGTGTATCCTAGTTAATTCCAGATTTCTAAACCTATGTGTCTATGTGCAGTGTCTAGTTGAGTGTCAGTTAGAATTGGTATTGTGCAGTGAACTCAACCTGTGTTATGTGTCAGTAGTTAGCTGTGCAGTGGGAATACCTGTGTTTACCTTGTGTGTGAGGGTGGCTGTGAATTGAGGGTGCTAGTGTGCCTGTGAGAGTGAGATAGAGTAGAGTATCAGGGTATGAGCAGTGTCTGTGTGTAGGTTTTGAGTGCCAGTTTTCAGAGAACTGTGTTAGTATGTGTTGGGCAGTTTCTAATGTATCACTAGAGTACCTGTATGTGTACATGTGTACTAGCTGTGTGTTCAGTAGGCAAATCAAGGTATACAAGTGTGTGTGTATTAAATTCTGTAGGTGAGAGTGTGTGTAGATAATATGTGCAGTGAGTAGTCTATGAGGGAGAGAACTAAAACCCTAGGGAAGTATCAGTGAGATGGGAGGGTAAGCTAACTGTACTGTGTGCACATGTGTGTGTGTGTACTGTGTCAGTTCAGTCACTTGTGTCTGTGTGTTAACACTGTGTCAGTAGGCAGAGCAGTGTATCAGAGAGTGCAGTGAGGTTAGGGGCATACCTAGTTGTGAGTGGACTGAGTATGAGAAATTTCTGTGTGTGTGTGCTCAGAACCTAAGTGTTCAGTGGATATCTGTAGGTGTGTTCAGCAGTGTCTAGTTATTAGCTAGATGCCAGTGTTGATTTTCAGGACCCATGTATCAATATGTAGACTGTGTGAGATGAGTGCCTTTGTATGTGTCCAGATTTCAGTGTGTGTAGATGTGTTTATGTATCAGTGTGTATCAGATTTCAGTCCTATGTGTCCCAGTTAATGTGTACCCAGATCACTAGTGTGTTCACCTGGGACTCAGTCAGATTAGGTACCTGTGTGTAGTAGCTAGATGTGTGTTGAGTTGAGTATTAGAGTAGGGAAGTGTATCAGCCTTGTGTAGTGTGGGATTTAGATTGGTATGGTAAAAGTATATCAAGGAGATGGGAGGTAGCTTGCATAAATGTGTATAAGTATCTGAAATGGATGCAGGTACACTAGTATAAGCAAGATACACTAGGCTAAGGATGGTGTGTTCAGTGAGGGAAATGGGTAGAACAAGTAGGCCTCTCCAACTGTGTGCAGTTGACTGTAGGTGTGTGGGATTGAGAGGTACTTAGGTACCAATGAAGTATGTTAGTTATATAATAGCTAGTATCACTTAGGATCTTAGGTAAATACCTAGAATAGCTAGTGTTAGCTAGTATGAACCTAGAAGCAAGGTATTGACTAGTTTTGACCAAAACCTAGAGTTGACTTAGTAACACCTAGTTTAGACCTAGAAATGGCCTAACACCTCATTTCAACTTAGCTAAACACTTTTATTATTCCAAACACCATTTTAACATTGTTATCTTATTTATAGGTCATTGTGATCCCACCTTGGACCTCGATCCTCACATTTTGCTCAGGACCACAGGCGAGTACATTCTCTGACAGTTTTCATGATTGATTACTTCTATAAATTGTAGTGCATTATATACTTGATTCTGATACTATGGATACACGGGTTAGCACCCTAGATTCCCATCATGAGGAGTCATGATTGGAATCCATCGTGCTAGCTGGGGGATGGGGAACTATTAGTAGATTGTGTGATCATATCCAAACATTATATGTACCATAGCTCACCCCACTTCTCACGTCGGGTGCAGCCTGACCACTTATATGCTCCATAGCTGTTATATATGATTAGCCTGACCATTATATGCACCATAGCTAACCATGCGGTTAGCCTGACCTAAAAGAATCATAGCTAATCATATATAACCAGCCTGATCCAGTCCCAAGCCGATCACATAATAAACTAATATTTCAAACACTTAGCCAGATGTTTTATCTTTTTTCAGATTTACTTGTTCTAGCATTCACTATTTATTGTTCATTGCTAGATGCTCTATTGTCTATTTCATTCTCCAGTACTTCACATGTTCAGCTTTTATTTCCATCTTGTATCTCTTACACTGTTTATAGATTTTGTCAATTTAATGAAACTGCTGTTAGTGCTTGTGCTTCGCTCCAATCCTGACTGGATAACAACATTTTCAGAGAACCTGGAGGACTTTTGCCCTACTCATTACGGTCCAGGAATAGAGGAGGATTTCACCCCAGAAATCCCAGAGGAGGTGCCTATCCTAGAGGAGAACTTACCAGCCTGTCCTTAGATTACTTTTCAGCATTATTGTTTTAGACTGAGACTGAGATGTATTTATTTTATTTGTGACTTTGTGAGGTCATTTAGACCCAGGATTTGAGTTGGACTTATTGTGGTTGGTTTTTATTTAGAACTCTTTTCAATTCTCATCGTGCCATTATGTTATAGTTGTGATTGAGTATAATATAGCATTGTGGTTTATTTATCATTGTCCTCCGTACGGAGTGGAGACTATTGACAGGATATACTATGTTTGTGACCTAGACAGCGTTCTACCGCCGATGCTGCGGCGTAGGCTGGACGTACCCACGACTCATGCCCAATTTCCGGGTGCGGGTCGTGACACATTTTTAGTGGTGGCCCATGCAGGTCTAGTCAGTAGTCGAGTCCTAGAACCACATTAGAGCGATATCGTAGTGGTGCTCGCTTAGAGTATTACTACGAGCCTATTTTAGGAACTAGGAATTAGGCCGAGGATGTGCTCAATCACAATTAGGAAATTTCTGATCCTTATAATACTACTCTTAATGATTAATCCCTTTAGAAATTTTACTGTCCTTCCTTGATGATATCGTGTTTATTACCTTAATTGAATCTTTCGATCTGTCTTCAGGATGCCGCCAAGAAGGTCCCAGAGACTCGGAGCAGCAGATTCAGAGAGGTCTGCCACCTCTCGCGCTGCCGGACAGACATCAGCAGCACCTCCTACATCTCCAGTACATGTGGGAGTGTCTGCAGCATTCGGGGGTCCTCCACCACCAGTTCAGAGGGTCCCCACAGCTACGACGGCTCCACCACCACCAGTTCAGCATCCAGGAGGCGTGCCCGTCGATGGAGCACAGATGTTCGCTTTGATTCAGGGCATGGTCGATGCCCAGAGGACGTCGGCAGAGGCCCAGAGAGTGCAGGCTGAGGCACATCAGGCCCAGACAGAGATGATGAGGGTAAACATGGAGAATGCTCACCAAGTGGCTCTCCAGGCTGTGGAGAGAGTCACTCAGCAGCAGCAACAACCTGGTCAGCAACAACAGAGGCCGGGCACCATTGTGGATTTCAAGAGGATGATGCCTCGGGAGTTCAAGGGGACAGAAGGGATACTCTACGCCGATGATTGGCTAGAGGACATCGAGAGGAACTTGCGTTTGGCGCAGATTCCAGAGGCGCTCCAGATCGAGGCCGCTGGCAGCCAGATGTTCGACATTGCCTTGACGTGGTTTCGCACGGAGCCGAGACTCTTGCGCGGGGGACTCACTTGGGAGGCTTTCAAGGAGCTCTTCAAAGAAAAGTTCTTTCCTGATGTCGCCCTGGGAGCTTTGGAGAGTCAGTTCCATGACTTAGCCCAGGGGAGCTCGTCCGTCGATGAGTATGCCGCGGAGTTTTCCTGCCTGAGCCGCTTCGCGCCATCGATGATTAGAGATCCGGGGGACAGGGCCCGGAAATTTAGAAAAGGGCTGACAAGGGAGATCAAGTCTCGCACGTCGGGACGTCGCACAGCTACCTACGAGGGCATATTAATGGATGCCCAAGTAGCCGAGGATGACTTGGACCTCAGGCCCAAGAGGGGACGCGATGTTTCCGGAGGAGCAAACAGTAGTGCAGGACCAGGCAAGCGTCCACACTATCAGCAGCAGCAGAGAGGTGCACCCCAGGGGCGAGCGTACGCCATGGCAGTCGAGGAGATCGAGCCAGCAGGAGACTTGATCACAGGTTCGGTTCTTCTCGATTGTATTCCTGCATTTACCTTATTCGACTCTGGCGCTTCCCATAGTTTTGTGTCTGTATCATATGTACTTCGACATCATTTAGACACAGAACCATTAGCTAGGACTTGCAAGATCATGATTGGGGGAGGTATTATCCTAGTCCGTGATCACTGCAAGGACCGGAGAGTGTCAGTAGGAGGCCGAGACTTGAGCATGAGCTTACTCGTCATGCCACTTCCGGGATACGATATTATACTCGGAATGGACTGGTTGAGTAGGCATCATGCTACTATCGATTGTCATAGAGGCAGAGTATTATTTAGACCGCCAGGAGAGCCGGAGTTTGAGGTCGTCAGAGGAGCAGCGGAACAGAGAGGGAGCACATTTTGCGGAGCCAGGGCAGAAGAAGAGGAGTTGCCACATCCTCTGATAGCGGAGTTCCTGGATGTATTTCCAGAAGAGTTGCCAGGTTTGCCGCCAGACAGAGATGTTGAATTCTCTATAGACTTGGTTCCAGGAGCGGAGCCCATTTTACAACATGTCTATAGAGTCAACAACAGCGAGCTGGCAGAACTGAAGAAGCAAGTTGAGGAGCTGCAGGACAAAGGCTTCATCAAATCTAGTTTATCACCATGGGGAGCTCCGGTTTTGTTCGTACCGAAGAAGGACGGCACGGTACGTATGTGCATTGATTATAGAGCTTTGAACAATATCACTATCAAGAACAAGTACCCGCTGCCGAGGATAGACGATCTTTTCGACCAGTTGAGCGGGGCGAGGGTGTTTTCAAAGATAGATTTAAGATCAGGCTATCACCAGGTGAAGGTGAAGAAGGAAGACACGCCGAAGACAGCTTTTCGGACCAGATACGGCCAGTTTGAGTTCATGGTGATGCCATTTGGTTTAACCAATGCACCGGCAGTATTCATGAACCTGATAAACAAGGTGTTCCACCAGTACCTTGACAAGTTCGTAGTGGTGTTCATCGATGATATTCTTGTGTATTCTAAGACACCGGAGGAGCACGAAGAGCACCTGAGATTGGTCTTAGAGACTCTCAGGAGGGAGAAGCTGTACGGAAAACTCTCTAAGTGTGAATTCTTCCTTGACAAGGTCGAATTTCTTAGGCATGTGGTATCGGGTGACGGAATCTCGGTAAACCCAAAGAAGATCGAGGCAGTGGAGTCGTAGGCTACCCCCAGTTCGGTAGCTGAGATCAGGAGTTTTCTCGGGCTAGCAGGATACTACAGGAGGTTTGTACAAGACTTCTCCAAGATTGCAGCGCCTATGACCAGACTGACTAGGAAGGATGTGGATTTTGTGTGGACGGAGGAGTGCCAGGCTGTATTTGATGAGCTGAAGAAGAGGTTGACAACAGCTCCAATTTTGACGTTGCCAGCAG
This sequence comes from Iris macrosiphon, assembly GCA_036927795.1. Taxonomy (NCBI): domain Eukaryota; kingdom Viridiplantae; phylum Streptophyta; class Magnoliopsida; order Asparagales; family Iridaceae; genus Iris; species Iris macrosiphon. The sequence continues at coordinate 169,081,896 of JAYESA010000009.1, read as the reverse complement.
GGACAGGTGGTTTCACCATCTACAGTGATGCTTCAGGGAAGGGTCTGGGATGTGTCCTTCAACAGCACGGGAAGGTAATTGCCTATGCTTCCAGGTAGTTATGCCCTCATGAAAAGAACTACCCCACCCACGATTTGGAGTTGGCAGCAGTTATCTTTGCTCTAAAACTGTGGAAACATTACTTGTACGGAGAGCGTGTGGAGATCTTCACAGACCACAAGAGCTTGAAGTACGTATTCACACAGAAGGAGCTGAACATGAGACAGAGGAGGTGGTTAGAGTTAATGAAGGACTTTGACATCTCATTGCAGTACCATCCAGGGAAGGCTAACGTAGTCGCCGATGCCTTGAGCAGGTATCCGATGGCTATGTACTTGACGACTGATAGACATTTGTTGGCGGATTTGGAGAGCTTGGGGATTGAGGTGTTAGTTCCCGGTACTGAGATTCAGATGTGGGGATTGCAGATACAGTCCGAACTGATGGACAGGATCAGAGCGGCGCAGTATGAGGATGAGGCCTTGAGGAGTATCAGAGCACATGTTCAGGCAGGATTGTCGGACGACTTTACTATCGCAGAGGATGGCTCCTTACGACACGGGACGAGGATGTGTGTGCCGAGCGGGGAGCTGCGCGAGGAGGTTTTGCAAGAGGCACACCGCTCTCAGTATTCGATGCATCCCGGTGCCAACAAGATGTATCGAGACTTGAGGGAGCACGTATGGTGGTATGGAATGAAGCGCGAGGTAGCACGCTTCGTATCTCGGTGTCTAGTGTGCCAGCAGGTAAAGGCAGACCGGCAGAGGCCAGGAGGTTTGCTTCAACCTTTACCGATTCCAGAATGGAAATGGGAGCACGTGACCATGGATTTTGTTTCAGGGCTTCCACGTTCTCCAGGAGGGAAGGACGCAATTTGGGTCATCGTGGACAGGTTGACCAAATCAGCCCATTTCTTACCTTTTAAAGTGGGCACGTCGACAGAGAGGCTAGCAGAGATGTACGTGCGACAGATTGTTAGACTTTATGGAGTTCCTGTGAGCATCGTCTCGGATCGGGATAGTCGTTTCACTTCCCACTTCTGGAGGAGTCTGCAGGCTAGCTTGGGCACTCAGCTCAAGTTCAGTACCGCATATCACCCCCAGACAGACGGGCAGTCCGAACGGACTATTCAGACTCTCGAGGATATGCTACGCACTTGCGTTCTAGATCTCGGAGGTTCTTGGGAGGATCATCTGCACCTGGTAGAGTTCGCTTACAACAACAGCTACCAGGCCAGCATCGAGATGTCACCATTTGAGGCTCTTTATGGACGGAGGTGTCGTACACCGCTATCGTGGGACGACGTTGGGGAGAGAGCCTTGCTAGGACCAGAAATGGTCGTGGATGCAGCAGAAAAGGTGAAACTCATCAGAGACAGACTGCGAGTGGCGCAGGACAGACTGCGGCATTGGGCCGACAGCCACCGTAGACCTCTTGAGTTTCAGGTATAGATTATTGTTTTTTGGTTTGTGTTTGTTTGTTTAGACTGCATGTTGAGACTGTTTTGTTTTAGGTTGGCGATCTAGTATTTCTACGGATTTCTCCGACGCGTGGAATGATTCGTTTTGGTAGAAGCAGGAAGCTTAGCCCACGCTACATCGGACCCTTCGGTATTCTTGCGAGGGTAGGTGCAGTGGCGTATAGACTAGACTTGCCGCCTGCATTGGAGGGAGTGCATAATGTGTTCCACGTGTCGCAGCTGAGACGGTACGTGGCCGACCCTAGTCACGTACTTGATCACTCGGAGATTGAGGTTGGTCCGACGCTCAGCTACCCTGAGCAGCCAGTAGAGATCTTGGACCGCAGAGAGAAGGTGTTGCGAAACCAAACTATTCCCTTGGTTCGGGTTGCATGGAGACATCACTCTCCAGGGGAGTCGACCTGGGAGAGAGAGGACAAAATGCGCGAGCAATACCCGTATCTCTTCTAGACTTGAGGTATATTCCTTTTCTGATTTCATTCTTGTTGTAGTTCAGTCCAATTTCGAGGACGAAATTTCTTTTAGGAGGGTAGACTTGTCACTACCACTTTTCCAGGTAAGGGCAATTGTATAATTCCACTATTTTGAATAATTATTTATTTAATTAATTTGCTGAGATTTTAAAACTATTTATTTGATGATTGATTTTAGGTCAAACTCTAGAACGCATTAGGGCAAACCCTAATGACCAAACCCTAATTTGTAAACCCTATTCTAGCAAAACCCTAGAATTTTAAATTAGGATGGAACCCTCAAAACCCTAGACTGACTTAACCTGAGTCTATTAGGTTCTACATGAGAGGGCCAGGGGGGTTTAACCTAAAAACTATGCATGGAAACCCTAAACCTAGGTTTAATATAAAAAGGAAGCTTCTCACAAAGCCATCCTTCATATAGACAAGAGAAACCCTAGCCTCCATCTAGAGAAACCATCTCCCCACCCCATTTTTTCGAGATTAAACCTAGGGCTTCCATTTTCTCCTCCTCCAAAGCAAGGAAATCAGGGAACTTGGGTCAAGGAGACTTGGGAAGGAAGAACTTTCATAGGGAACCATCTCCCTGCAGGTAAAACCCCATTTTATACATGTAATCTCTGTTTTTTCTGTCGATTATTGGCCATTAGGGAACCCCTTGCTGTGTAATTCGAATTTTAGGGTTTCGATTAGGTTTTGGTGACTATATGGGGTTTTCCCCAATTATCAGGAACCCTAACCCTAGGTGGTTATTTATAGACTGATTTCACCCTCCTACGTGTAGGTTAGATATTGATTTAGGGTTTTGCTTTGGGTTTTCAGGAGTTCTTGGTGTGGTTTTTCGTTTTGCACATCATGTGTTTGGTGAAATGCTTCACAGGAGGAATTACCTATCTAACCTATTTTATTACTATCTAAATTGATGTATGATGTGTATATATATATATATGTTTATACATATGTTTATAGATTGATGTGTGTTCTATCTCTATCTATGTTGTAGATGTGTGTGGGTGTTTAGAAGAGGGAAAACTGTGAATGATTCACTGTACAGAGTCGGGTTTCAATCCCTGCATGTATCAGTGTTACCTGTATGTTGTGTGCTTGTGAGTGATTCAGTGAGTGATTTTAGGAATTGTGTATCAGTATTTTGAAGTTCCTGTGGTGTATGTCACTGTGTAGGATCAAGGTTCTCTTTAACTGTTCAGTCGGGTGTGTATTGGGGGAAGTTTCTGAGTTGTGAGTATATGTGGCTGTGTATTTGGGGTTTTGAATTTGTCTAAGTGTGTGAGGGAGGTGCAGATTGGTTACAGTATGTTGAAGCTGTGTGAAAACCTGTGTTCTCAGTGAGGGATTCTGTGCAGTGAGTGGCTCAGGTGTTATGTGTCCCTGTTATTGAGAGTGATTACCTGTGTGAGAAGTGTAGGCCTATGCATTACCTGTGTAACTGTGCAGATATTCATGTGTGTGTGTGTATCCTAGTTAATTCCAGATTTCTAAACCTATGTGTCTATGTGCAGTGTCTAGTTGAGTGTCAGTTAGAATTGGTATTGTGCAGTGAACTCAACCTGTGTTATGTGTCAGTAGTTAGCTGTGCAGTGGGAATACCTGTGTTTACCTTGTGTGTGAGGGTGGCTGTGAATTGAGGGTGCCAGTGTGCCTGTGAGAGTGAGATAGAGTAGAGTATCAGGGTATGAGCAGTGTCTGTGTGTAGGTTTTGAGTGCCAGTTTTCAGAGAACTGTGTTAGTATGTGTTGGGCAGTTTCTAATGTATCACTAGAGTACCTGTATGTGTACATGTGTACTAGCTGTGTGTTCAGTAGGCAAATCAAGGTATACAAGTGTGTGTGTATTAAATTCTGTAGGTGAGAGTGTGTGTAGATAATATGTGCAGTGAGTAGTCTATGAGGGAGAGAACTAAAACCCTAGGGAAGTATCAGTGAGATGGGAGGGTAAGCTAACTGTACTGTGTGCACATGTGTGTGTGTGTACTGTGTCAGTTCAGTCACTTGTGTCTGTGTGTTAACACTGTGTCAGTAGGCAGAGCAGTGTATCAGAGAGTGCAGTGAGGTTAGGGGCATACCTAGTTGTGAGTGGACTGAGTATGAGAAATTTCTGTGTGTGTGTGCTCAGAACCTAAGTGTTCAGTGGATATCTGTAGGTGTGTTCAGCAGTGTCTAGTTATTAGCTAGATGCCAGTGTTGATTTTCAGGACCCATGTATCAATATGTAGACTGTGTGAGATGAGTGCCTATGTATGTGTCCAGATTTCAGTGTGTGTAGATGTGTTTATGTATCAGTGTGTATCAGATTTCAGTCCTATGTGTCCTAGTTAATGTGTACCCAGATCACTAGTGTGTTCACCTGGGACTCAGTCAGATTAGGTACCTGTGTGTAGTAGCTAGATGTGTGTTGAGTTGAGTATTAGAGTAGGGAAGTGTATCAGCCTTGTGTAGTGTGGGATTTAGATTGGTATGGTAAAAGTATATCAAGGAGATGGGAGGTAGCTTGCATAAATGTGTATAAGTATCTGAAATGGATGCAGGTACACTAGTATAAGCAAGATACACTAGGCTAAGGATGGTGTGTTCAGTGAGGGAAATGGGTAGAACAAGTAGGCCTCTCCAACTGTGTGCAGTTGACTGTAGGTGTGTGGGATTGAGAGGTACTTTGGTACCAATGAAGTATGTTAGTTATATAATAGCTAGTATCACTTAGGATCTTAGGTAAATACCTAGAATAGCTAGTGTTAGCTAGTATGAACCTAGAAGCAAGGTATTGACTAGTTTTGACCAAAACCTAGAGTTGACTTAGTAACACCTAGTTTAGACCTAGAAATGGCCTAACACCTCATTTCAACTTAGCTAAACACTTTTATTATTCTAAACACCATTTTAACATTGTTATCTTATTTATAGGTCATTGTGATCCCACCTTGGACCTCGATCCTCACATTTTGCTCAGGACCACAGGCGAGTACATTCTCTGACAGTTTTCATGATTGATTACTTCTATAAATTGTAGTGCATTATATACTTGATTCCGATACTATGGATACACGGGTTAGCACCCTAGATTCCCATCATGAGGAGTCATGATTGGAATCCATCGTGCTAGCTGGGGGATGGGGAACTATTAGTAGATTGTGTGATCATATCCAAACATTATATGTACCATAGCTCACCCCACTTCTCACGTCGGGTGCAGCCTGACCACTTATATGCTCCATAGCTGTTATATATGATTAGCCTGACCATTATATGCACCATAGCTAACCATGCGGTTAGCCTGACCTAAAAGAATCATAGCTAATCATATATAACCAGCCTGATCCAGTCCCAAGCCGATCACATAATAAACTAATATTTCAAACACTTAGCCAGATGTTTTATCTTTTTTCAGATTTACTTGTTCTAGCATTCACTATTTATTGTTCATTGCTAGATGCTCTATTGTCTATTTCATTCTCCAGTACTTCACATGTTCAGCTTTTATTTCCATCTTGTATCTCTTACACTGTTTATAGATTTTGTCAATTTAATGAAACTGCTGTTAGTGCTTGTGCTTCGCTCCAATCCTGACTGGATAACAACATTTTCAGAGAACCTGGAGGACTTTTGCCCTACTCATTACGGTCCAGGAATAGAGGAGGATTTCACCCCAGAAATCCCAGAGGAGGTGCCTATCCTAGAGGAGAACTTACCAGCCTGTCCTTAGATTACTTTTCAGCATTATTGTTTTAGACTGAGACTGAGATATATTTATTTTATTTGTGACTTTGTGAGGTCATTTAGACCCAGGATTTGAGTTGGACTTATTGTGGTTGGTTTTTATTTAGAACTCTTTTCAATTCTCATCGTGCCATTATGTTATAGTTGTGATTGAGTATAATATAGCATTGTGGTTTATTTATCATTGTCCTCCGTACGGAGTGGAGACTATTGACAGGATATACTATGTTTGTGACCTAGACAGCGTTCTACCGCCGATGCTGCGGCGTAGGCTGGACGTACCCACGACTCATGCCCAATTTCCGGGTGCGGGTCGTGACACATCCTAACTACCTGAATGCAGCTATCTCCATGAACCAGTTAGGTTCTCTAACACAGACACAACTCTTTCTAACAAAAGCACTGCCTCCCATCTAATAGCTATGTCCCCCTCGATGCCGTAAGACCGGAACATCAGGACGCACTATTAGTCTTGCCCCCATCGATCTCCATCCTCCATTCTAATAGCCACGCCCCCCAGATCCCGTAGGACCGGAATATCAGGGCGCACTATTAGTCTCCAAACTTGTCGTTTAGTCTGCATCCCCCGCAAGCTCCTCGATAACAAGCCCATTCTTACTTATAACACAGCGTGACAATACACGCATTCAATCCATCTATCTTTTATCTAATAGCCGCACCCCCTAGATCTCGTACGGTCGGAACATCAGGGCGGGCTACTAGTCGCTGCATAAACAAGACAAACATTTACTCTTATAACAAAACAAGCATACATTACATCAAGCTTTAGAATCCAAGACTAGCAATTATATACACGATGACAAGCAAACATATGAACGATCTTTTACTCAAAATAATGCATCGCACGGGTTTATTTATCTCTTCAAGTTAGCATGCAACTCTACTCTTTCTTTCTCTAGCATGGCAAGGTTCGTTCGATAGCTGTGTCAGTGTAACTAGCATGTATATTTCTTATACTTAGTACGGTAATGATTCTATCTCTTTTAGGCAGGCAGGTTCTTATTCTATCATTCATGTAAACTTTATCTTATTAAGCAAACAAGCATTTCAAAAACTCAGATTCATTATTAAGGTGTGCAAGAATCAAAGAATAAAATTTTTGCCCACTCACCTAGATCAGTCATCTCCTGCTTCAACAAGGAGCTCTTAAGGAAGATATCATTTTTGAGTCAGAAAATCGGTATTTCTTGTACATAGTGCCGACGCAGAGCGGGGTACTACAATTATGGATCGAATTACCAAGTCAGCATATTTCTTATCATTTCGTGTTGGACCATCCACAGAGATTCTAGCCGATATGTATATGCGTCATATTGTGAGGTTGCATAGAGTGCCAGTTAGTATCGTGTTGGATCGAGATTCTAGATTCACTTTCCACTTTTGGTGGAGTATGCAGGAGAGTCTAGGCACGCGACTCAAGTTCAACACTGCTTACCATCGGCAGACAGATGGCCAGTCAGAGCGCATGATCAAGATCCTAGAGGATATGTTGCGATCTTGTATTTCAGACTTCGGAGGGTCTTGGGAAAACCACTTGCATCTGTTGGAGTTCTCCTACAATAATAGCTATAAGGAGAGCATCCAGATGGCACCTTTGAGGCGTTGTATGGTAGGAAGTGCAGGTCTCCTATATGTTGGAGTGATGTAGGCGAATGATAGATACTGGGTCCAGAGTTGGTGACGTAGACAGTTGAGAAGGTCAAGCAAATCCAGAGCCATCTTCGTGCAGCTCAGGACAGACAAAAGCATTGGAAAGACACACACCGTTGACCTTTGGAGTTCAAGGAAGGCGAGCACGTATTTCTGAGGATCTCACTTACTCGAGGCACCATTAGATTCTGAAACAGAGACAAGCTGAGTCCAAGGTACATTAGGCCTTTTGATATCTTAGAGCGTATTGGTGAGGTGGCGTATCGTCTTGCATTATCCTATCTCTAGAGGGAGTGTATGATGTATTCCATGTCTCACAGCTGAGAAGGTACATGACCGACCCAAGTCACATAGTTAATCATTCCGAGATTTTTGTAGGTTTGAGTTTGAGATATGAGGAGAAGCCCATGGGGATACTGGATACTAGTGAGAATACGTTGCGAGGTCGGACGATCAGACTGGTTCGAGTTTCTTAGAAGCATCACTCTTTAGGTGAATCCACTTGGGAGCGAGAGTATGTCGTACGACAGCATTTGTCATGCCCCGGTCCCGCAGGGCCTATCCGTCCTCGCTTTGGTCCCTACGAAACTGATCGTCCTAGCACGAGCGTAATGCCGAGCAAGCCTAAAGTGCGCTTGCACAAGGCCAAAGCTTTGAACAAGGGCAAGTAATCTATTCAATACCAAAGCATCGGCACATAAATTGCAGAAAAGTAAAGAACACAATGACATATGAAAACAGGCTCTTTATTGATAATCGAAAGTGTTACAAGCGGTGCATGGCCGAGGTTACAGATCGCTCAAGCACTATTTCTCTAGATTACAATGACACCGTTCCATACATTATGTCCCTCTATATAAAAGCAGCTCAAACTCGATACGGCTCAAGGCATCGACTCCAGATTTCTGGTTCTTTGGGATGAGGCACGGCTATCGCTTCCTCGGACGATCAAGCACCTGAGAACAAGCAAACTGTTGGTGGGTCAGCACTTTTATAAGTATTGGTGAGTATAAAATAACTGAACAGAAGCTATACCCCCTGAAACCCACACTAAGTAATCATGTGGCAAAATATTACATTACTAGTGATCTTTCTACTTTTACCTAAGTTTATTTCATGCAGCTCAGGATTATAGTTAGATTACATCTTTTAAAAATATAACTTGGAAACATTTTTGCATATTCAAACAATAAGCATACAATCAGGATAGTATTCTATCGTGTAGTGCGCAGCATGTATTGTGCACCATATTCTAACTCTTTGGGGCAAAGTTCTATAGTGGACTGAATCATCTCAAGTCAAAGCAAACATTTAGTGGACTATCATACTTTCAAGCATACAAGCTGAAATATATATATGATTTCGGTCCCCGAGAAACTCAGGATCGGTAGCGGTAATCCAGCTAACCAATGACTCATATTCTGATGCTATTAGTAGCTGTGACCAAGGTTCAGCTCTGCACTAATAGTCACTGTCCAACCGATATGAATGCATGAAGCACTATCAGATAAACTCAACGATGCAAACAAAATGAACGAGCAAGCTATATGTATACACTCTTATGTATCTTACCCCTTGTCGAACAGTTATCCCTACAGCAGACACACAAGTTAGCCACAATTTGCATACTCATAACTCAAGAATCAGTCTAGGCATCCGGTGTTAGGTATGCAAGAAGGCTAGCCTAGCATGCGTCCTAACTTATATGATGGTCCATGGGTAGCCCCATGATTAGCAGTGGTTGCCCAAGGTTCAGCTCTTCACTAGCACGCATGGGTGTCGGCAGCTGTGACTTATGGTTCATCTCTTCACCAACACACCCGAGTGCTAGCAACTGTGACATCATGGGTTCCACATAACACTAATAGACAAATACCGCCCCACTAGACACCAGCGAGCCGTATCCTTAGGCCGATTCAAAAATCTCTTCCGGACCGAGCGGTTCCCAGTGCCCCAGGAACCGTTCAAGAGACAAGACCTTGTGAACAAGTTAGTCTTAGACCAATGTAATGACATGAGCATCTATAATGCAAGCAAAACAATATTCAAGCAAAAAATATATGGTCTAGCAAAATACATCTTGTCAAACAAAGCACATCTCTCACATATCTAATAGCACACCCCACTAGACCCCAGTGGGCCATATCCTCAGGGCGCACTATTAGTCTATGCTTATACGAATCAAAGACTTATAACAGATCGATATAGTAGAACAGACAAGCAAAACATATAATGGGAAGCACGAATTCAATTTCATATCTAGCATGCAATATCTATCTCTTTCTTAGCATATTACAAAGGGACTTACTCAAGCAATTCAGTTACTTATCTTCTTAGCATGACAAAGGTTCGTTTGATAGCTATGTCGGTGTAACTAAGCATGCAATATTTCTTATACTCTTCTTATTTGCATAGCAATGGTTCTATCTCATTTCAGACAAACATTTCCAGTTCTCTAGTTAGACAAGCAAGCAGATTCGTTTCAATGATAAGCTATGTGAGTTCTCTTATTAAGCATGCTGAGGAAGGTTCTATCATTCTTCTTATGAAATATCTTCTTAAGCAAACAAGCATTAAAAAACTCAGATTCATTATTAAGTCGTGCAAGAATCAGAGAATGCAGTTCTGCCCACTCATATTGATCAATCGATTAGAAACTCTCCGAGATTGCTCGAGCAAGCAAAAAGATATTACTTGTACATAGTGCCTACGCGGAGCGGGGTACTACAGCGTTATCCTTACTTATTCGAGAATGCAAGTATGGCCTCAGAACTGCCTTACTTATTATGTCCTTCTAGCTTCATAGAGTAGCTTTATTCTTAATTGCGATGACACAATTCTTTTAAGGTGGGTAGATTGTAAGCCCCCTCATTTTGAATAAGATTATTTTGGTAATAATTTATTTATTTATTTTAATAAGATTATTTTGGTAATAATTTATTTATTTATTTTAATTACATTATTTAATAGACTAGAGTTAAAATTTTTAAAATCTTCTTTTAAATATATGATATTTTGCCATGGCTTTGATATTTTGAGTAATGCACAACATTTTTCTTTCAACGAATTTATAATATTAATCTTGATTGAGTCTAGTATAGTTTTAACATGGATATTACATTTATTTGGTCTTCCCATGTTCCAAAAATATTGACGAACGTCTAGAATTACGGTTACCATAAAATTATCTCCTTTTGACTAGAACTTGATCCAAATCCAACCCAAACACATGTAGGCATATAGTGCACCAAAATATCCCTATTATATATATATATTTAAATTAATTTGTTTCTATTTATAGAAGTTCTATTGATAGAAAGAATCTTATGTGTCATCCTAGTTGGCAAATAACTACCTAACCAATTCCCTAACCAACCCAATAACCAAACATTATCCAATCCCAACCATAATAACCAACCTCCCCCCTACTCCCTCTCATATTTGGCCAAGAGTAGTCCCCCCTTGTGGTCGAACCCTATTAGCACTAGAAAACCCCCTCCTATATTTAAATCTATTTAAAAAGCTCATATATATATCAACTTATCACCAAACCTTAACCCTAACATTAAAAAATCTCTTTGCCCCTCTTGTGGCCGACCCCTCCCCTCTGTCCAATGTGTAATAGCATCCCCCTTCTACCATCTTTCCCTCACAACATTATCTTCTTCACCAAAAATCCTCTCTTCTCTTCCAAAAGCTCCACTTTTCATCATCCTTCCACCATCTCTCCATCCAAACACCATTAAACCTCCAATAAGAACCCCATATTTCCTATAAATATATCAAAAACCTATTTTCATCATCAACAATCCATAAAAAAAGGAGTAGCAAGTCAAACACAAGCAAGGAGGAGTATATCTTGTACAAGAAGAAGCACCATCATCCAATCCTCCAAAGTTTTCGGTAAATCTTAAATCATTCTTTCTTAAATCCCATGGCATGATCCTTTAGATTATCTAAAATTATTTGTTTAGAATCAATATTTTGCCATTTTGTTATCATATTAGAATATATAGATTTATCATGATAGGTTGGTGATAATTCGCTTGTCGGTAGGACTAGTTTTGAGACTTTTAATGCAATTACTTGTGGGAATCGTTATTAATTTTTAAAACCAAATTAATAGGTGTTTAATTGCTAGAAATTAAATATTAAAAAATTTATTTTCTATTATTTTAATGTCAAATCTGAACCCTATAATTAAGGGCCACTTGCATAGATTTTTGTGTGATTTTGTGGCATTGTTTGCTAGTAAATAGAGGATGAATTTGATGGAATAAAGATATAAATAATTTATGAGATTAAATTAGAGTATAATATAATATAAAATAATTTTTCTTAAATATAAACTCTACTAATGGATTGGCAATGTTTCGAACAAGTTTCGGACAAAACTAGTCAACCTATAGTAGCCATAATCATGAAATATATTTATTTTGTCAAATCTGGGAATTAATTGTTAAAATAAATATAAATTATATTTAAATCAAGATTATATGATTTATTATAATTTATGTTCATGTCATTTAATTGGGGATTTAAACTTAAATTTTGGAAGTCAAAAACCAAGAAACTAGGTTCCGATACCTTGTAAAAGTAAGCAAAGTTATTAGAAATAAAAATAGGCTTGGTTATGCATGGAATCGAATAAATTATATATTTAATTTATAATTACAAGTATTAGTGATTGGACCCTTAAGCGTATTAATTAATTAATTCATAGGTCAATTGAATCCCGAAGGAGTGGACGCGGGATCATCTTTACCACCACTGAATGCAGAACCAGACAAGTATACCTTGCCAAGATGTTTACTGTTCTAAATTATTTATTTGATGTTATTTATGCATTATATATTATATTTGTGTGGCTTAGATGATGTACTTGTTGAGCCTAGGTCCGTCATATGATACTTTATGTCTGAACAAGATTCGGTTGCCGACATCTCCTGCGGAGTCGAGTAGCGTAGTCTGAGAGTCATATTTACGAAACCATGTTGGCAAAAATATTATTTGCACATCCACCCATAGGACATTGGACACGATATTCATGTGGCAGAGTCTTTCTCGAATTGTTCGAGGTATTTGGACTCTGGATAGGACTACATGATGCATGATATAGGGATGAGTATAGTGATACATAGTAACTAAGACTTATGCTGATAGTTAGAGGTCATGAGCTTGCGTGTCTTGATTGAGATATGAGGTTACATTGGATGGGGAATATCTTCATTGTGCTCTGGGAATATTTTAGTTATTACTATTTATTGTGTATTAGGCTTTAGGTTCCCTATGCAGAATCTAAGTTATTATATATATATATATATATATCTTCCTCCTGGTTCCCCCATACGGAGCCTTGAGTGTACTATTAGATTACTGAAGTATCCTTTGATATCTTTCGTGAGTACCAGCTCGTGGTACGATAACATACTCGCATTTGCATATCACATAGTTGGTCGTAGTAGCTTTCCCTATTTTCATAACATTATACTGTTTACTTCTGGCTTGATTGTTTATTGTACCTTATTGTGTTCCCTGAGAACCTGGATATGGATTACGTCCCCATGTATAGACGAGGAGGTTTACCCCGAGGTTTACGGGTTAGGAGCTGATATCGGAGAAGTACCAACAGCCGAGGACGAGGTAGTACCGGAGGACTTCGCTTGAGTTCTCAGATTCTCTTTATGTATGATGTCTTATGATTCTTAGATATAGACTAGGATATTGTGACTATAGGACATGTGTATTTGGATATTTTCTCTCTCATTATTTTGATACAGGTTGTTCCCCGTAATATTTATTTATTATAATATAATAGACAATTTTATTTATGGTATTGATGGTTGAGACTGGTTTATCATCTTGACTTTTGTTTATGAATTGGTGGATGAGATTAGATACATAAACTATAACATATGTTGTAAATTATTTTAGTTGTATTACAGCTTAAGTGCACTCTAAAGGGTCTATTGAATTGGATTTGTCCATTGGAGTTGTGTTGATGGCCATTGCCACGAGGCTAGTCCCTTAGTATTTTGGGACTGGGATGTGACACACCAGTCCTCTAATGAATCATCTAAAAAATATATCCAGTCAGGATTGGAGCAAAGTACAATCCAAACAGCAGTTCCAATAATTAACAAAAACTATGAAATAACAATAGCAATAAAAAATAAATAATGGAAGTAACTGAACAAGCATGTATCACGAGAAGAAACGTCATGGTAAATAATGGCAAGCATTGAGAACAATATATTGAGGAACAATAATGTAATAAAATGGAATAAAGAAAATAATATATAAATGTGCCTTGAAATATTACTAAGATAATATGATCGGCTTGGGCCTAACACGAGCTATATATAATATGTGTGCAAGCGTGATCACGCATGAGTTGCTTGATCTACTAACTAGCATGGGCTACACTAAATTACGGGCTATAAGGTATGATCAAATATCCACTAATACTTTATCAATCCTCCGACTAGTACACAGATCCAAATCACAACATGTTATAACACGTGTATCATACTGCACGGTCTATAATATCATGCACTATGATCACGGTCTATATAATCACTAAGAGATCATGATAATCACTGAGTTATCACGAAGCACGACACAACAATCACTGAGTAATCACGACAATAAGATCTCATGACCAAGATCCATGTATACCAATCCGTTAAACCATCATGTCAAAATTCAAATATCTCAATACTAAATACATGAAATATAGAAGCTATCAAATAAGAAAATTATCAGAGAATATACTCACCTGTGGTCCTAAAAAAAATGATATATCTCGGTATCCGAGCTTATGTCACACACCTATATATGAATGGCATTTTAAAGAGGTGTAATAAAGTGATAATAACTAAAATGCATTAAACATGCTCTTCAAGGCCATTTCTAGCTAAACTAGGTCCATACTAAGTTAAATAGTCTATATTGGCCACTAACTAGCTAAGACTAGTTTATACTAGCTATACTAGGTCATTACCTAGGTTTCTAAGTCATAACTAGTTAGTTAGATCTACTTTAGAAATAACTTATTAGCTAAACTTGTATTACCTTAGGTATAACACTATTACCTAACGCAATATCCATTATCTCAACTTGCCTTGGTTCCAATACCTTGGAAAGTCTTAGGGACTTACCCTAACCGATACTCTTCCCATAATCTATGTCTAAGTTACTCTAGAACTAAACCTAGCCATCTCACTAACACGACACCACTAGTATCTTAAAACTTAAACACTCACTAATTTATCCATTTAGTATACCCATACTGTAAACACACAAATTTTCAAATAAGATTTTAATATAATTTCTCCTGATTATTTTTCGGCATTTTTCGGACGAAGAAGCAAGGTAATTAGGAGTTAAGTATTTTTTAATACAGTTTATTGGTGTTAAAATATTATGGAAATAATGTTTTATGGTGCAACATGGAAAACCGGATGCATAGCATTTTTTGCTGAATTTATTGGACTCCGGAGTAACGTTTTGAGCTCTAAAAGCTATTGGTTTGCTAAACCGAACCGAACCAAGCAAACCCGACCCAAAACCCATTGGAGAACCCTACCCGTCGAATTTCTTGTAGCAGTATTAAACCCCCCTGCCGCTCGCTCGACGACAGTCGTCGCCGCTGCATTCCGCCCATCCCCGCCAAGCCCGACCCCCACCTCCGCCTGGCCGAGTCGACGCCGCCGCCGTTGACTTACCCCGACAGCAGCCACACCGTCCAGCCGCTCGACTCCCTGGGATGCCGCACGACCCCCTCGCCGGACCGACCGATCCCCCACCGCGACGCAGCCCCGACCGGCTGTGAGTTCCCCGACCCCGACCGGCTGTGAATTCCCCGACCCCAACTCCGGTTGTGCGCCCCCGACCCCGTCGGCGTAGTGATCCCCTCCGGCCGGCCACAGCGAACCCTAGCCATCTCTGGCTGCTCGCGGCATCGGACACCATCTGAACCCTAGCACTGGACACAGCAACTCGATACGCAGGACACGGAGTTGACGTTCGGACACTTAGAATTCAGCGTTCACGGAGCCCTGTTCAGGTACCGATTTCTCTCACCACGTAACTCCGTTTTCAATTTTGTCAGTTGCTATGTGTAGACTGTGTGACCCTCTCGGTGCCCGTGTAACTCGCTCGGTGCAT
Source organism: Iris macrosiphon (assembly GCA_036927795.1). Lineage (NCBI taxonomy): Eukaryota > Viridiplantae > Streptophyta > Magnoliopsida > Asparagales > Iridaceae > Iris > Iris macrosiphon. Next base: position 169,066,333 of record JAYESA010000009.1, on the reverse strand, counting down.
CGCGTCCTGTGGTGATCGCACACCGCGATCTAAAAATAGGAAAAATAATACCCCATTTTACCCCGGAACTGAGTGCGCTCCGCTAAACGGGACGACTTGGTCGCACGTGGCCTTTAACAAACCGTACGCGACGTTGATACGGTCGTGTGGGATTTCACAGAAGTCGATTCGGATGTGCGTGCACACCGGAATCAACGCGTATCCGCCGACGACACCCTGTATCCGTCCTTTCTGGAATACGCTGTAACTTTGTGTATACCCGTCGGATCGAGACGAAACTTGCACCATCAGACTCGTAGCGATACGCTGGTCCTATGACCCAAGTTTGGTCTGATTCTGAGAACGTTGACAAAATCACGTATCGTGGGCCCCACCGGCTCCACCTAACGGGCAATTTTGTGATCGGCTCATCGGAATCCAATTCTAGAAGTTCCGTTGGGTTCGTATCATCGTTCCTGACTTGTGGATACTGAGTTTGAGGGATTTGGAGACCTTTGACCCAGACACGCTTTCCGGTGCAAAGTGGCCCACATATGGAACCCGCTTTGGCCCGAAAATGTCACTTTTGCCCTTGTATCCAAATTGGACTTAAGGACAGGCGTTTCTAGCTATTTGATATCTTCTGAGATAGTTGGTGATGTTTATTATAGCTTTTGGAGTAGTACCTACAGGATCCACTGATACCGGGACGACTGTTGGTATTCGAACATCAGGCAAGTGTACCTTGCCAAACTCTGCAGTATTATTATATATTTTCCTTACTTCATTAGATTGCTGTGCATGCTTAACCTAGGACCGTGTGACATACTTAGCGTCCGATTATCAGTCGGGTGCCAAAACTGTACGCGGTGTTGGGTACGGTCATCTAGAGATGGACATTCGTGACACTTTATATTCTCGTACTTGTCTTACCAAGTACACATTGACCTAGGACACTTGACACTACTCATGAGACAGGATTTTCTCGAGATATTCGTGGTGATTCTGTATAGGATACAGGACATGGACATTATATTATTAGATATAGTATGACTGGTTGCATTAGCTATGATCCCGCTTGACATGGACATGAGACGTTATGGTCATGATATGCGTGGTTACATTGGGTGGGGAGAGACACACAGGCTACAGGATGTTTTATATATATATCTTCTATTATTGAGAGGTCGTAGACTCTCGAAGCAGAGCTAGACCCACTACCGGTTATTACCGCTACCGGCTCCCCGACACAGAGCTTGTAGTGGCTCAGCCCGAGACTAGTGATGCTCTCACTTGCATTTCACTTAGATGGTTACTTACTTGCCCTATTTATTCTATTTATTTTCTGCACTGCATTTATTTTGACATGAGCTTTCTTGTACCTTGCTATGTCCCCTGAGGACCTGGATCCGGATTTTGTCCCTAGATTTTGCAGACGAGGTTTACCCCGAGATATACGGGACTGGAGCAGGAGCTGGACCGACATCCAGGGACGAGGTGTTAGCCGAAGACTTCTCCTGAGCATCCATGTTTCATGCTCAGCAGTATTTATTTATTTCAGTCATTTATATTCTGGTCTGTTGAACCTTTGTAACAGATATTTATCGGATTGTTTCCCGAAGTACGTTGTTGAGGCTGGTTGATGATTTACATTCCTTATATTCTATGGATCATGTTTTATCTTGTGTAGATGAGATTAGTTGTGCCATGTTTATCGTAGACTTTATTTATAGCTTAAGTATGCCCTGATGGATCCATTAGATTGGGTTGTCCATCGGTGCGTACTGCTGGCCATTGCCACGTATCTGGTCCCACGGTATTTTGGGACTGGGACGTAACATGGTTTTTATGGTGGCCCATGCAGGTCTACGATAAATTGTTCGATTTCAACTTAGGGACCGAACTAGCCTGCCCTAAGGATAGGATAGATTATAGGATCTCATCCATTATTTAAACTATTATTGAACTCTATATCGAACTCGAAATTGTTACTTGAACTGCATCCTGTATTGATTCCTCTGAGCGTTCTTACAGTTTATATTTTGGTTGCAGAGATGGATCCCAAGAACGGAGATAAGATTCCTTTGGACACGCCACATGACGCTGTGGTTACTAATATAGACGGAGTGACTCCAGGGAATGGAGGACAAGCATCGCAGAACCATCAAACTGGTCAGCCTAATCCAAGGTTCCGGAGAGATGACATCCCACCTCCACCACAGTTCACTCCCAGATGCCAGTTTTCCCGCCAGGACAAGCCATGGACGGGCAACAGATGTTCCAGATGATGTATGCCATGATGCAGGTCCAGCAGCAGATTCAGCAAGAGGCCCATCGCCAGGAGACAGAGTATCTGAGGACCAGCCTGGTATCTGCATTGGAGCAGGCAAATCCACCAATGAGGCAAACCACGACGGGATCTATCACCGATTTCCGTCATCTCAAGCCTCGCACGTTCTATGGTAAAGAAGGGCCAACCAAAGTTCATGAATGGCTCACTAACATTCAGCATCAGTTGGAAGCCGCTGAACTTTCGAGAGAGAAGTGGATGACTGCAGTCAGAATGCAGTTAACTGATAATGCGCATTACTAGTGGCTAACAGAAGAAAGGAGGCTCGGACAGGACCGAGTCACATGGGAAGAGTTCTCCAGACTCTTCCAAGAGATGTACATTCCGGCAGTTGTACGATCAGAGCTCAGAGACAAGTTCAACCGCCTCATCCAAGGCAGTATGACAGTGGAAGAATACAACGCAGAATTTATTCGCCTAAGTCGCTTCGCTCCAACATTGATCTCGACAGAGGAGGAGAAAGCTGAAAAGTTCTTTGACGGACTAAAATTCGAGCTTCAGAGATTGATTAGCTCAGTCGCACGTACAACTTATACCGATGTCCTTGCAGCAGCACGACGCATGGAGCGCGTCACTAGAAGGGAATCAAATCTGAAGAGGCCAAACACATCCACACCATCCAGGACAGCACCTGTAGATTCTGCAAAACGATTCCAGAGGAATATGCCAGAAAGAGCAGCACATAAGGACAGACCTCTTCCTACTTGTCACCACTGCGGCAAGGTAGGACACATTGAGAAGGAATGTAGACGTAAATTGGGACTATGTCTGAGCTGCGGATCCAACCAGCACTTTTCCAGGGACTGTCCTGAACGCAGAGACAGAGCACCTAGACTAGCTTTACCTGCACCACGACCAGCTACAGGAGCAGTAGGAGCACCGCAAACAGGAGCTGGAGGAGTCAGACCACCGGCTATAGGAGGCTACCAGCAGAGACCACCACTGGCACCACAGGCGGCCCTATTTCAGCAGCAGCAGCAGCAGAGAGGACCAGCTCAGGGTCGAGGCCAGGCATTCACACTAGCTGTCGAGCAGGAAGCTACTGCAGGCGAAGTCATCGCAGGTACTATTTTAGTAGCTTCATTACCAGTTGTAGCATTATTTGATTCTGGAGCATCGCATTCATTTATAGCAGCTAGCTTTGTAGCCACCCATAGAGTAGCTACCGCACCCCTTCCGAAGATGAAGAGAATTCTTATGGGTTGTGGAATTATTCTGGTTAGTGACGTCTGTAGATCATGTTCTGTTGTAGTTTATGGCCGAGAGATGCGAGCTCAATTTTTGATATTTTCCATGCCGGATTATGATGTCGTACTTGGTATGGACTGGTTAAGTCAGTACCATACGACTCTTGACTGCCGACTTGGGCGGGTTATATTTAGACTGCCTGGACATCCAGAATTTGAGTTTCTTCGAGGAGTAGTAGAACAAAGAGTTCAGCCCACTCTTAGGGTACTATCTGTATAAGGGGAGACAGGTCACCCAAGAGTCATATCAGAATTTGTGGATGTATTCCCTGATGATCTCCCAGGTTTACCACCTGATCGGGAAATAGAATTCACAATAGATTTAACTCCAGGAGCAGAGCCTATTACTTCATCAGTATATCGGCTGGCACCTAAGGAGTTAGTAGAGTTGAAAGAACAGGTTGACGACCTTCTGGATAAAGGTTTCATTCGGCCCAGTATTTTACCTTGGGGAGCCCCCATATTATTTGTGCCGAAGAAGGATGGAACAGTACGATTATGCATTGACTACAGGGCACTGAATGCTGTGACCATCAAGAACAGGTATCCCTTACCACGCATTGATGATCTATTCGATCAGTTGAGTGGTGCAAGGGTATTCTCGAAGATTGACCTTCGATCCGGCTATCATCAGATCAAAGTAAGGAAGGAAGACATACCGAAGACAGCTTTCAGGACCAAGTATGGACATTATGAGTTCTTGGTAATGCCGTTTGGTTTAACCAACGCGCCAGCAGTGTTTATGAGTTTAATGAACAGAGTCTTTCATCAATTCTTGGATAAATTCGTGGTGGTATTCATTGATGACATTCTTATATATTCAAAGAGCCTTGAAGAGCACGAGGAGCATCTCAGAATCGTGTTAGAGACATTGAGGTAGGAAAAGTTATATGCCAAACTCAGTAAGTGTGAGTTCTGTATAGACAAAGTACCTTTCTTGGGACATATCATCTCAGAAGAAGGACTTTCAGTGGATCCAGAGAAAGTTGCGGCAATAGAGACTTGGCCTACACCCACATCAGTTGCAGAGGTGAGAAGTTTTCTCGGACTCGCAGGATATTACCGAAGGTTTGTAGAAAATTTCTCGAGGATCGCAGAACCGATGACAAAGCTGACACGCAAAGACCAGGAGTTTTTATGGACAGAAGACTGCCAGAAGGCCTTCGAAGAATTGAAGAGAAGATTAACAACAGCACCTATCTTGACTCTTCCTTCAGGGTCAGGAGGTTTTGTTGTTTACAGTGATGCATCAGGTAGCGGATTGGGATGTGTTTTGATGCAACATGGCAAAGTCATTGCTTATGCCTCGAGACAGTTGAAGGTTCACAAGAAGAACTACCCAACACACGATCTGGAGTTAGCAGCAGTTATATTTGCATTGAAGATTTGGAGGCACTACCTTTATGGTGAGAAAGTAGACATCTTTACAGACCACAAAAATCTGAAGTATATATATACTCAGAAGGAGCTTAACAAGAGGCAGAGGCGTTGGCTCAAACTGATGGTAGATTTTGACATAGATCTGCAGTATCATCCGAAAAAGGCAAATGTCGTTGCAGATGCGCTCATCAGGAAGCCTACGACTTATTTTTTGACGATGCAGCCCGAGTTATTGAGAGATCTACAGGAGCTTCAGATAGAGGTTGTCTTACCAGGACAGAATGGCTTAATGGCTAATCTTGAAATTAAATCATCACTCATGGAGAAGATTAAGGAGGCATTGCCCACCGATGCTAGATTTAGAAGGTTGAAGGAGAGGACAGAAGCCGGCATGCAGACAGGACTTCACATTCACGAAGACGGGACATTGAGGTTTGGAAATCGCCTGTATGTTCCAAATGGAGAATTGAGACAGAAGTTAATGACGGAAGCACATAGCTCTATGTACTCTGTTCACCCAGGAGGAACCAAGATGTATCGAGACTTGAGACAGTATTACTGGTGGCATGGAATAAAAAGAGAGATTGCAAGATTTATGGCCAAGTGCCTAGTCTGCCTGCAAGTAAAGGCCGAGCATCAGAGGACTGCAGGTATGTTACAGCCGCTTCCTATACCAGAATGGAAGTGGGAGCACATCACGATGGATTTTGTCACATGATTTTCGAGGAGCCCTAGCGGAAGAGAAGCAGTATGGGTTATTGTAGATCGACTCACTAAATCGGCATACTTCTTGCCATTTAGAGTTGGACACTCCACAGAGGTACTAGCCGACATGTATATGCGACAAATTATCAAATTACATGGAGTGCCTATTAGTATTGTATCGGATTGAGAGTCGAGATTTACATCTCATTTCTGGAGAAGCATACAAGAGAGTCTGGACACCAAACTTCAATTCAGCACGGCTTACTACCCGCAGACAGATGGCCAATCGGAGCGCACCATTCAGATCTTGGAGGACATGTTGCGATCATGTATGCTAGACTTTGGAGGATCTTGGGAAGATCATTTACACTTAGTGGAGTTCTCCTACAACAACAGTTATCAGGCCAGCATCCAGATGGCACCATTCGAGGCATTATACGGGAGGAAATACAGATCGCCTATAAGTTGGAGTGACATTGGTGAACGTTAAATACTGGGTCCAAAATTGGTAACACAGACAGTAGAAAAGGTGAAACAGATTCAGAATCATCTACGAGTAGCTCAAGACAGACAGAAGCATTGGGCAGATACGCACAGACGTCCCCTAGAGTTTAAAGAAGGAGAGCACGTGTTCTTGAGGATTTTGCCCACTCGTGGTACTATCAGATTCGAAAGCAGAGGCAAGTTGAGCCCAAGGTATATCGGGCCATTTGACATTCTAGAGCACGTTGGTGAGGTAGCGTATCGTCTTACATTACCTCCATCCTTAGAGGGAGTGCATGACGTATTTCACGTCTCACAGTTGCGAAGGTACGTTACCGACCCAAGTCACGTAGTCGATCATTCAGAGATCGCAGTAGGCCCAAGCTTGAGATATGAAGAACAACCAGTTGGCATCCTCGACGTCAGCGAGAAGACATTGCGGGGACAGACAATCAGACTGGTTCGTGTAGCATAGAAACATCATTCTCCTGGAGAATCGACTTGTTTGAGGAGACAGTGTAAACTAAGCGGCCTTGTATTTCCATAATTCTTTCTTTAGTAGTTTATTCTTTGATTGTGAGGACGCAATCCTTTTAAGGAGGGAAGATTGTAAATACCCAAATTTTCAGATAAGATTTTAATATAATTTCTCCTGATTATTTTCCGGCATTTTTCGGACGAAGAAGCAAGGTAATTAGGAGTTAAGTATTTTTTAATACAGTTTATTGGTGTTAAAATATTATGGAAATAATGTTTTATGGTGCAACATGGAAAACTGGATGCATAGCATTTTTCGGTGAATTTATTGGACTCCGGAGTAACGTTTTGAGCTCTAAAAGCTATTGGTTTGCTAAACCGAACCGAACCAAGCAAACCCGACCCGAAACCCATTGGAGTACCCTACCCGCCGGATTCCCTGTAGCAGTATTAAACCCCCCTGCCTCGACATGCGGGCTAATTCGAAACCCTAGAAGCAGCCGCCGCCCCGAGATCGACCCAGCCGCTCGCTCGACGACAGTCGCCGCCGCTGCGTTCCGCCCATCCCCGCCAAGCCCGACCCCCACCTCCGCCTGGCCGAGTCGACGCCGCCGCCGTCGACTTACCCCGACAGAAGCCACACCGTCCAGCCGCTCGACTCCCCGGGACGCCGCACGACCCCCTCGCCGGACCGACCGATCCCCCACTGCGACGCAGCCCCGACCGGCTGTGAGTTCCCCGACCCCGACCGGCTGTGAATTCCCCGACCCCAACTCCGGTTGTGCGCCCCCGACCCCGTCGGCGCAGTGATCCCCTCCGGCCGGCCACAGTGAACCCTAGCCATCTCCGGCTGCTCGCGGCATCGGACACCATCTGAACCCTAGCACTGGACACAGCAACTCGATACGCAGGACACGGAGTTGACGCTCGGACACTTGGAATTCAGCGTTCACGGAGCCCTGTTCAGGTACCGATTTCTTTCACCACATAACTCCATTTTCAATTCGATTAGTTGCTATGTGTAGACTGTGTGACCCTCTCGGTGCCCGTACAACTTGCTCGGTGCATCGCGTCCTGTGGTGATCGCACACCGCGATCCAAAAACAGGAAAAATAATACCCCATTTCATCCCGGAACTGAGTGTGCCCCGCCAAACGGGACGACTTGGTCGCACACGGCCTTTACCGAACCGTGCGCGACATTGATACGGTCGTGTGAGATTTTGCAGAAGTCGATTCGGATGTGCGTGCAGACCGGAATCAACGCGTATCCGCCGACGACACCCCAGTTTCCGTCCTTTCTGGAATATGCTGTAACTTTGTGTACACCAGTCGGATCAAGACGAAACTTGTGCCATCGGACTCGTAGCGATACGCTGGTCCTATGACCCAAGTTTGGTCTGATTCTGAGAACGTTGACAAAATTACGTATCGTGGGCCCCACCGGCTCCACCTAACGAGCGATTTTGTGATCGGCTCATCGGAATCCAATTCTGGAAGTTCCGTTGGGTTTGTATCATCGTTCCTGACTTGTAGACACTGAGTTTGAGGGATTTGGAGACCTTTGACCCTGACACGCTTTTCGGTGCAAAGTGGCCCACATATGGAACCCGCTTTGGCCCAGAAATGTCACTTTTGCCCTTGTGTCCAAATTGGACTTAAGAACAGGCGTTTATAGCTATTTGATATCTTCTAAGATGGTTGGTGATGTTTATTACAACTTTTGGAGTAGTACCTACAGGATCCACTGATACCGGGACGACTGTTGGTATTCGAACATCAGGCAAGTATACCTTGCCAAACTCTGCAGTATTGTTATATATTTTCCTTGCTTCATTAGATTGTTGTGCATGCTTAACCTAGGACCGTGTGATGTACTTAGCATCCGATTATCAGTCGGGTGCCAATACTGTACGCGGCGTTGGGTACGGTCATCTAGAGATGGACATTCGTGACACTTTATATTCTCGTACTTGTCTTACCAAGTACACATTGACCCAGGACACTTGACACTACTCATAAGACAGGATTTTCCTGAGATATTCGTGGTAATTCTGTATAGGATACAGGACATGGACATTATATTATTAGATATAGTATGACTGGTTGCATTAGCTATGATCCCGCTTGACATGGACATGAGACGTTATGGTCATGATATGCATGGTTACATTGGATGGGGAGAGACACAGGCTACAGGCTATTTTATATATATATATCTTGTATTATTGAGAGGTCGTAGACTCTCGGAGCAGAGCTAGACCTACTATCGGTTATTACCGCTACCGGCTCCCCGACACAGAGCTTGTAGTGGCTCAGCCTGAGACTAGTGATGCTCTCACTTGCATTTCACTTAGATGGTTACTTACTTGCCCTATTTATTCCATTTATTTTCTGCACTGCATTTATTTTGGCATGAGCTTTCTTGTACCTTGCTATGTCCCCTGAGGACCTGGATCCGGATTTTGTCCCCAGATTTTGCAGACGAGGTTTACCCCGAGATATACGGGACCGGAGCAGGAGCTGGACCGACATCCGGGGACGAGGTGTTAGCCGAAGACTTCTCCTGAGCATCCATGTTTCATGCTCAGCAGTATTTATTTATTTCAGTCATTTATATTCTGGTATGTTGAACCTTTGTAACAGATATTTATCGGGTTGTTCCCCGAAGCACGTTGTTGAGGCTGGTTGATGATTTACATTACTTATATTCTGTTGATCATGTTTTATCTTGTGTGGATGAGATTAGTTGTGCCATGTTTGTCGTAGACTTTATTTACATCTTAAGTATGCCCTGATGGATCCATTAGATTGGGTTGTCCATCGGTGCGTACTGCTGGCCATTGCCACGTATCTGGTCCCACGGTATTTTAGGACTGGGGCGTGACACATACCTCATGTTCATAGCAAACTGACAACAATGAACTATTGTAGTGCACACACTTGAGCTTACTGTCCTATGGTGCAACTCCCAAAAGATACAACTGGTAATGTGCAACTGAACACATCCCAACCAAACCCTTACTACTTGTTACTCCCTCCCAACTGTGTGCACCTTGCAGTAGTCTTGATTTGGTAGGAACCCGATCTTCTTAGCAGTACTTAACACTGCTTCTACTGCACAACCTTACCAATTACCTGTATACTGTACTGATACCATGGTATCAGACCTGGCATATAACCTCCCCTTGACTGTTGCTACTCTTTCATACCTCTCTACAGAGACTACCATCGACATTCCCCAACCTAATCTGTCTCTTACAGTGCACAAGAGTACAATGTCTGCACCCCACATGCTTGTGCCTACCCTTCTCTATACTGACATATCACATAGTATCCCACCATCCTAATTGCACTAACTGTACACACAGAACCCCCATACCCGATACTGTACCTCACCCTTACTCGAACTACAATCAAGCAGTCCCTCAATGTTCTCTCACTGTTCTGCTACTGCTGCTGCTATGAATTCCAAAACTTGACCCCCATTCTGATACCCTATGTATCAATTCCTCAATGATACCCCTATAGCTCACTATACATACTTCACACACTTCACACATAGTCCTAACGCATACCCTCACACCTGAAACTGAAACCAACATCCTACTCAATCACCTGTACATTGTACTGATATTATTGTATCAGACATGGCATATAACCTCCCCATAATTGTTACTACCCATCCATACCTCTCTGTAGAGACTGCAATCAACATTTCCCAATGCAATCTATCTCTTACAGTGCACAAGAGTGCATTGTTTGCACCCCATATGCCTATGCCCGACCTTTCTCTATAATAATACATCACACAGTATCATGTCATCCCAATTGCACTAACTGCACATACACAACCACCATACCCGATAATGAACCACACCCTTACTCGAACTACAATCAAGCAGTCCCTCACTGTTCTTCTACTACTGTTGCTATGACTTCCAAAACCTGACCCTCATTCTGATACCCCATATATGAGTTCCTCAATGATACACCTATAGCTCACTGTACACACAACATACTTCACACACAGTCTTAATCACACCCTCACACCTGCAATTGAACCCAACATCTCACTCAATCCTTAACACTGGCACAAACACCACCACTCTACTCAATAGCAAAAAAGAAAAACATCAAACACCTAGAGCTCGATAGTTATGAAATCATGATACACAACTTAACCAAAGAGTCAAACCCCCAAATTCTCCATAATAAACATATAGACATATCAAATACACAATAATATAACTAATGCAACTTGTTACAATAGAATTTGGAGAGCATTTATCCAAATTCTCCAAAATGAGTCTCGTATTACACCGTATCATAAAATATCAGGATACGCTCTACTCTTGTCCAATTATGGACACGTACCTAGTCCCACAACCCCGATCTAAGTCTAATTAGATCTAATTGGTCTCATAAAACATACTTGATGTTTCAATCTCATAATCTTCCATAATTGGACACAAAATACCGTGTAACTTCCACAATACAAGTCATATGAACCAAGTTCTTGATCCTATAGGTAGCCCTAAGCAAAGGGATGATTACTAATGGTTAAATGCATGAATTAGAGCCAAAATTAATGGGTGGACTCAGAATTTTACCTATTGAGAGATAGATTTCTAATAAAATACTCAATGAACACAATTCAGACATAATTCCCTTGCTAATTCATCATTCTTCAAGTGCGCCTTGCAATCCAACCTCCAATGCCTCTTAAATGATGAAATTGAGAGGAGATGAGTATGAATTAGGTTGAATTTATAGAAGGATAAGTCAATTTGGGAAACAACACAATTGGAGATCTAAATGAACTAAAGAGGAGAGAAAGAAAAGCCCCCCTATTATGGTCGGCCCTCTCTTTTCTCCTTCCCAAGCAACCTGGAATGTCTAATGTACCCCCACTTACTAGTTATGAGGAATAATTAGGAAGGGCTATATTGGAAAATCTCTAAACTATTACAACTTAAGCTAATCTCCTTAATTAATTAAACAAAATGGTCTAATGGGCTTAGTCAAATGTTCGGCTCAATGTGTTGTCATGACTAACTAATTTGGGTCCACTAGTGTCAAGTCCAAATAATAGGCTAGCCCACTAACTATAAATAATTAGCACAAGCACAATTTAAATATTTAGCACAATATAAATAAATATTAATTACTAAATAATAAATATGCTAAATGACCAAAATACCCTTATCTAGAAATGTGGTAGCGATAGTTTTCCACAGAGCCTTGTGTTGGAGTCCAGTCTAGATTTGGTAGATTTTGGAGCCCAATTATGGTCAAAGATTTAATATGATATGATTTGGAAATCTACATTAATTTGATCAGATTTTTAATTTGTATCAAATACTTAATCGGACCATATTTGGAAGTCCATATTTGGTGTTTCCTATTTTAGATAATGGGTTTTCCTATTTATGAATTCCTATGACCTAAAATAGGGTTTCTCATCCAATTTTTATGAGGTGAGGGTGAAGGAAAAAAAGAAATAGCACAAGTTGGAGATTCGGGGTGCTAGTCCATAGGAAGTCTAAGAAAAAATTGTACTTTGCTCTTAGGCCTCGTCATCCAAGATAGAAGAAGAAGAAGATCTGATTGAGGAGTCATCGCCTTCGATGAAGAAAATTGCTACGAGTTCAATATTGCTTCTTATGAGGTGAGTGATTTTAATTGTAATCTCTGTCTTTTCTTTTTAAATGTGGTGAGCGGGTTGAACCTATTAGGACAAAGGGTTCAATATTGCTTCTTAGTCAATATTATAATTTTATCTAAGTTATATAGATAAAGATTTTTTTCAGGTGACGTAGTTACCACCATATACGTTGTTTAAATCTTTGCTTGGTGTTCCTTACATTGTTGTCTAAATCTTCTGTGCACCCAATAAGTGGTATCAGAGCATAGTATTGATGCTTATGATTCCCAACAAGTAGTATCAAAGCTCTCAGGTTCATGAGAGAGAAGGTACAACCATGTCTATGGAGCATAGAAATACATGTATGATCACCCTCACAGGAAAAAATTGGGCAATTTGGAAGCCAAGGATGTAGGATCTACTCTGGTACAAGAATTTGCATGGTCCATTTGAGGACGACAGTGCAAAGCCATCGGAGAAAGCTACTAAAGACTGGAAACGAATGGATCAGAATATCGTTGGATTCATCTGCCAATGACTGGACGACTTGGTGTTTCACCACGTATCCATGGAGAATTCGACAAAAGCATTATGGGATAAGATGCATTCGTTGTACAAAAGGAAGACGGCTAGCAACAAGGCATTTCTTATTAGCCAACTCGTAAACTCGAAGTACACGAAGGCTACTCCAGTGGTATAACATCTGAACGAGGTTCAGGGTATCATCTATCAACTATCTGCAATATGATTGATGATATCACGACCCGCACCCAGTATAGGGGCACGAGAGCGTCGGTACGTCCAGCCTACTCCGCAGCATCGACGGTAGAACGCTGTCTAAGTCATGATACTATCTAGATAATCTCACATGAATATCCAACTCCATAAGGAGACACAAATATCACAATATAATACGGAATATACTCAATCACATATGCTAAAGCACGATGATATATCGAAGAAAACAGATAAAATATAAGACAAGTCTAAACAACAATAAATAGTCTAACCTTTAATCAATAACATCCGGTCTCCAAGTATGTCAAAAACAAGTCCTCTATGTCATAGTCTGGAAAAATTATCCAGTCAGGATTGGAACAAAGTACAAGCACTAACAGCTGTTCCATGTATATTGACAAAAACTATAATACAGTGTAAAGAAATACAAGACATATATGAATACTGGCAATCAGCAATACTGGAATAAAGTAATACTAGAATAAATGGAATACTGGAGCATATGTCATCTCAATATACATCTAGAAATGAAATAGAACTACAAGTACACGCTAGAATAATGAACTGGTATATATGTTAATGCTAGAAATATGACGAGAACATGTAGAGATGCTAGATCAATATACTAGAGATGTATGTCAAGAACATCTAACTAAGTGTGTGAAATATTAGCATATCATGTGATCGGCTTGGGACTAATAAGACTCATTACATTGATTAGCGATCATCCTTATAAAGTCAGGCTAACCACATGTAACAGCGATAAAGCATGTAATGGTCAGGCTGCACCGACGTAAGGTGTGGGTGAGCTATGATGCATGTAAAGTTGGGTATGATCACATAAGCTACTAATATTTCTCCTTTTTTCCCAGCTAGCACAATGAATTCCAATCACGACTCCTCGTGACAGGTCTCAATGATGCCAACCCGTATAAATAACAGTTTCAAAGTCATATACGCTATACAACAAGAGTTATAGAGATAATCAACATAATGGAAACTGTCAGAGAATGTACTCGCCTGTGGTCCTGCTGCTGATATGAATCAGAGTCTAAGTCACAGTCCAAATAGCCTATGTATTACAATTTTACCATGTCAAAAGATAATTTATTTTAATTTATTTAATTCTAGAATAATTACTCTAAAATCCTATTTTAATCTTATTATTCTGATTTTTAGGTTAATTCCTAAATTTTGTCCAAAGAAATTAAATTTTACCAATTCGAGACTCATGGTACGCAAATCGAGACGATCTGTTGACCAAAAAGTCAACCGATGCAAACTCGACTTTCATGCATGGTTTACTGTAGATTTAAGCATCAAAAACATGCTAGAATTTATGGCTCATCCGAATTCAAATTCGTTTGGAAATTATTGCACATACAAATTTCGTATTGTGCAACGGCGGTTAATTTCTAACCTAGAATTCTACAGAATTAACAGTATGTAAATATTTTGAAATAATTCTGAGAAAAACATATGTTAATGATCTCTACATTATATTTTCTAAACTTCAAACGGTTCATGATTCTAATTCTTGGTTCTCCCGGAATCGCGAAAACATCGAAACACGTCTATTTTCGGACATGTTGTACTCTATGAATTTCCAGAATTTAATACTCATAATTTCGTAAAACAATTTATATATTCAGAAAGCTAACCTCAATATGGTTCTAACACAAGAAACTGGGACTTGTTTGCAGTCCGGAGCTATGAGTAATGGCTTCTAGAAGATGAAGGAATCCTAGATGATAATTCTCCAAAATTTGGCTCAAAGAAAAACCCTAGAATTCCTAAAGTAAATACCATATATATAGAGGAGAGAGACACTGCCACGTGGAAGCCATCCGACGCTGCCCGCTCAGATCGAACGGTCAGGGTTCGATGCGGCTCGGCTCAGCTCAGTCCGACTCGGACTAGGACGCGGCTCGGCTCGGCTCGGCTCGCGGTCGGCTCATTGCACCCACACCCACCCCGCGGTCGCTGACAGGCGGGCCCCGCCCAGTTTGCTGCGGGAGGCTGACGGGTGGTCCCCTGCTGGCTGACTGGGCAAAAATAATTATTTTTTAGGTTTTTATTTTCAGAAAATAGTTTTTAATTCGATTTTTCATAATTAACTCAAAATAAATGCTAAAAATAATCAAAAAATTTCAAAAATATTCTAGAAAATATATTTGAATATTTAGAACCTAAAATAAAAGTTTGGAACATTTTTAGTTAAATTTGACCCTAAAATAAATTCTTGAAAGTTCTAAAAAATTAGGGTTACTAGTTTTTAATTAACTAAAAATTATGGAAAAATTCCACTAGCCCCAAATTGACCTAAAAATAACATTTAAGCTAGAATTTTAGGATATGAAGGTTACAAGTCTACCCACCTTAAAAAAATTTTGGCCTCGAAATTTAAAATCCTCAATTATTTTATTTATTTATTTATTTATTACCATTAAAATTAAATTTATCAATTCATATAATCATGAACTAATCCATATTGTTATTTCACAATATTTCTCAAAATTCTATAAATATCATATTCCTGAAAATCTTTAAATAAAAAATCAAATTCCATTCTTATCACAATCTCCTAAAAAATTTTTTTTTTATGCTAATCACTAGATACAAAACTTAATATCCAATCCTCTAATTTTCAATCCACTCAATATATTTATAAAATTAAGAAATCTCATCCAAAAAGTTTGAATTCAACACTAACCCATTAATCATCTTACTCCTCAAATTTTGAGTAAATCACTAAATACAAATTTTACTATCCAATCATTTAATTGAAATCCAGTCAATGCATATTTATAAAATTTAAAAAATCTTATCCCAAAATTTGAATTCAACACTAATCCATTAATCATCTTACTCCTCTAATTTAAATCCAATTGATGCATGTTTATAAAATTTAAATCCTCATCCCAAAATTTAAAATCGAACACTAACCCATTAGGGATCTTAATCCTTGATTTCTTTTCCACACAAAATCAAATAATGTCATAGTTATGAAATCTTCAAATACCACATTCAATATAAGTTCATAACTTGCAGTCCAATGAATATAATGATAATCTCCTTAATTTTCTCAAAATTTAATGACAAATTCAATCATATCTTAATCTTCATAAAAATTAATGATTTAACAAAATCGTCAATTCTGCCATATTAAGTTCTCAACTCTTTATTTAAATTAATGTTTATCCTCAAAATTTAAAGCACCTTGTCTCTCTTTGTCAAGTCATATCCTCTTCATAAATCTTTACTACGGTTAAACCCCCAACAATCAAGGTCTAAGAAATCCTACCTACAGTCACACAACATGCAATATAGAGAAAACATACACGGTTATAGTCACTTTTGTCATGGTATTGCAGTCTCGGTCGGGGTATACTACTAGCTACATTCTAGCAAGAGAATCATTGATACAAACTACGGTACTAAGAAATCAATCAATCAATCAAACAGACGGAAAAGGAACAGAAGGAAAGAACATAACATAGCCTTCTAACCCATTACTTGGACATCTTCAACCTCTATCATACACTTAACTCTGGCACATTTTTCACAAATTCCTGTCCCTATACAGTGTTACCCATATCAACTAATCACTAGTCCACGAGATATCCATGGATACATCCATATTACACATATCTGTCTATTAATACCAAAATATGATACCAAGGACCTTTTAACATAATCATCGGTCAAGTGATGCATCTGAAGTTTGATACCCTTATCCTTTTAGGTACCACTGTTTCTACTACAAGCACATCCACTGCTAGCTCTCTTACCTACTACAATTTTTTATACAAGTAGTTATTATCACTCAAGTGTACACCAAGTGCAACACACCATACTAAGTACTACTCCTTCTAATACAACTCTAGATGGACACCCAAGTCAGTTTGCAGTGCCATCTCTAGCATGCTCAAGCCAATAGATCCTTACACATGCACTTCATCCACTCATATATTGATGTATATTTCTTACCCACCATAAAATTTAATCCTCAAAAATTTTAATAGCATAAAATCTTAACTCCTCAAAAATTCTTTAAAAAAAATTGAAATTCATTTCCATTGTTCAAATTATAAATTTAAATCCACAAGTATACATATAAATACTCACAGTCTCTAATACTCAAGGTGCACATAATACACCAATTGTCTACAACTCTCAACGATGTACTAAAATTTGTACTGCCCGGATTACTTGAAATATTACTTTCAATAATCAAAGTTATCATCACACATATTTTCTCCAATGATTTTATATCTATATTAATTGATATACCAATCTAATTATCATCACACAAAGTACTTACTATTACTAGCACCATTCTCGACTAATCCTCGAAATAGAAACATTACTACTCTTGGTATGGCAACACTAGTTCCATTATTACCTCATCACACTTATTAGAACTCACGATCACTTGAACTTTTATAATACACATATTTTACTTCACTCTCAAAGGCAGGCATATGGCTCCATATCTCGATTGATGTATAAGTATATCTCTTAAACCTTTTACAGACTGATATACTAATCAGTGATATACTACATATCTCCCATGACCAATTTTTATATTTCTCAACCCATGACACACCATTGGAATTTTCTAATAATCATGCTTCTACTTTCATGAACTTTCGTACTGACACTCAACACCTATTGTGCATCTTGCACACAATTTCTAAACACTTCTTTCACCTATTGCTTCCAACACGTTACTCGCCTCAATATCAGGTGATACATCCATCATTAGTCATATATCGGTACACTCAGATCAAATAACATATCAAGGCCTTACTTTTATCTGTAACACAAGTCCTACTACTTAGCACAATGTATTTTTATCCTCTCACACTCTCTTATACACTTATGGGTATCCTCCTACTATGGCACACTCATTAATTCTCTTTATGCATATACATTTCTTTACTCTTGATACACCCAAGTAATCAATCATCAAATTGAATAGCATGCTCTATTAATTTTTAATACAATTTCCTCGATACTTAATTTCTTACATAAATCATCCAATTACATAAATTCATAACTATCCAGAACTGGCATGCTGACTCTGATACTAACTCTTGGAACCATCACTGATACTCTTACTCTTTCTTCTACTTATAGTACCAGTACTAACTATAATGGCACCTATTATAGAACTATTGCTACAAGGTACTATGCTACGGGTATCTCTAGAATAATGCCTACAGCTCACATGTCTAACTAAGAAACACTTACAAACTCACAAGCAACACTCAGTCAATACTAATATAAGACACAAACATAATTGCAAGTCACTAATTATCGTACTAACAAGGAATCCTCAAAGAAAAGAAGCTCAAAAAGGAACTGGATTAAGGACTGAAGGTAACTCTATTGCTATCAAGAAACAAAAATGATGGAACAAAGTCCTAGAATAACAGAAGTAGATAAGCATTGAGATGATACTTTAAGAACTAACTTAAGATACAACTTGATAATCATACACGTCTGTCCGAAATTATGACACTCAGAATCCTCGCCACGCCAGTAAGCATAAATGCAATAAACAACAGGTTCCGTAACTAAGGTATGGAATTCTATAATCATGTCATCTAGAATCGTCGTCACGTCAACCGGTATGGCTGCAAGAGACTCTAAATTCATAACTAAGATATGTACATCCAAAGTCGGATTCCTACGTTCTCGTCAGGACAGCTAATATGGCTGTGATTGTCATGCCCCGATCCCGAAAGGGTCAATCGTCCTCGCTGGATCCTTCACGGAACCGATTCGTCCTCGCTGGGGCGTGATGCCGTACGAGCCTGGAGTTGCGCTCGTACAAGGCAAGAACTTGCAGTTATAGGAACCCACTTTGAAACACCATTTAGAAAACACATTCACAGATAATTGAACAAAAGTGCAGGAAGGAAATGTGCTTTTTTATTGATAATTCAGAGTAATTTACATAGAGTCTACATTGATGCGCCTTCTCGGCTACTTGAATTACATTAGAAAAGATAACTCAAAATGCAGGGCGCGCTCCATCAGATAGTCCCCGTCGTCCATACATTACGCCCTTGTATAGGTTGAAAGTCCAAGCCTCCAAAATGATCTGACTTCAACTATACTTCAAAATAGAGGTGCTCCTAACGCCTCTTCGTCTATCCACTAGCGTTGCACCATCTGAGTGCCTGAAATAGTTGCCCACAACGTGGGTCAGTACTCAACTTGTACTGGTGAGCGAGATGAATCCCGCTCGACTAAATCGACACTAGCTTATTAGGGGCGAGCATGCATTAAGATTACTTCTATAAAGAAGCAAGTGAATTCAATTCATATTAGTTGCATATTTTGATATAAATAAAAATAGCATTGAATCCAACCAGTGCATCGATTGCTTACTCAACCGATGCACGCCTTTCCTGCAACGAAACACAAGTATACTTACCATCTGCATAAGACAATAAATTAGTATGTGTTCTATTCTATGCGGTCATTGGTGTGATCGACACCTTAGGGACTTATTCCAAGCATTAACGGCGCGCCCTATCAGCCCGGGTAGCAAGCCCCGTTGGAGGTCCCGTAATGCATCGTGACGAACACGAATCAATATTTCCCTCCGGATCGATACGGTTCCAGTGCCCCAGAAAGCCGTTTCGAGGAAATGATAAACCTTGTGCACAAGTTGTCCCAGACCATGCAAATGCATGAACATTTTATATCTCACACAATGCATCGAATTAAACAGATGAAGTAAAGCAGCAATATATATATCTTATGCAACAGTTCATATTTTCTCAATGCGGTGTTCCGATTTTGATATCCCATGGGTCCAAACTCTATCCGAGGCACCAGGCCGTAACCAACAACCAAATTCCCATTCCAACCAACTGAATTTATAAGGTGTGCAAGCATATAGTAAAATTAGTCTACAATTCCCATATTCTTTTCTTAGTGGCTGGCATGCATTGTGGCTAAGCATTTCCTAGGCGTCCAACCGGGCATCATCGAGTGAACGTTTGAAATATTAGAGATGTTGGCGTGAAGAAGTAGGAAAGAAGGGACCAAACCACTCACTGGTTAAGGGAAAAGTTGCTGAAACAAGGAATCCCGCCTAGCGACGATCAAACGTCAGTTACGCGGACCTGCAACAGCACGAGCACCGAGTTAGAATTCTTGCCTATCCTTCCTTGCCGAACTCCCCAAAATTCAAGCTCCAATCAATAAAACCAACAGCGAAAACCAAGCAACTCGAAAGCAACACCAAATCAAATCCCAAAGCGGCAATCAAGAAAATCAAGCAACCAAACACGAAAACTATTGGACTCATTTCAATAGAGGCCTTTCCATGAGTTGGAAAGGATCATCACATTTCATCCGTGGCAATAAGATGCTGAAGATCTAAGCATACTCTGACGGACTAGCCACAAGTCCAATTAGATAGTGCACATCCCGGTCGGATCGGGATTTGAGGCACTACATAATATACCACTAAGAAAAAGTTTCGTCCCAAAACTTAAGAACAAGGCCCTACCTCCGACTGAATGAACAACGAAGGATATTTCTTCTTCATCTCCGATTCCATCTCCCAGGTTGATTCCCCAACTGAATGGTTCCGCCACAGCATGCGAACCAAGGACATCGTACGGTTGAGAAGTACTTTTTTTTACGATCCAGAATCTGCACCGGCTCTTCTGAGTATGATAAATCTGTGCGCAGTTCCAATTGTTCGAAGCTAACCACATGACTCGGGTCATGCACATACTTTCGTAGTTGAGAAACATGGAATACGTCATGCACTTCAGCCAAGGCGGGAGGTAGTGCAATCCGGTATGCCACAGCTGCCACTCGTTCCAGAATCTCGAAGGGGCCGTCAAACCTGGGACTCAGTTTGCCCTTCACGTCGAAACGCATCACCCCACGCATCGGCGTCACTTTTAAGAATACATGATCCCCGACCACGAACTCCAAAGGTCTACGATGAGCATCGGCATAACTTTTCTGTCGGCTCTGCGCCGTGCGGAGTCTTTCCCGAATCAAGCAAACTTTCTCAACTGCCTGTTCTACCAGCTCTGGCCCGAGTACTTGCCGCTCGCCGACTTCGTCCCAACAAATTGGAGATCGATACTTGCGCCCATAAAGTGCTTCGTACGGTGCCATCTGGATGCTCGATTGGTAGCTGTTGTTGTACGCAAACTCCGCCAACGTGAGATGCGTGTCCCAACTAGTCTTCAAATTGATTGCACACAGCCGTAACATATCTTTATGTATCTGATTTGTCCTTTCTGTCTGGCCATCAGTCTGGGGGTGGTATGCAGTACTGAACTGTAGCTTGGTTCCCAAAGCAGACTGTAGGCTTGTCCAAAAATGAGATAAGAAGCGTCCGTCACGGTCAGAGATGATTGAGGCAGGTACTCCGTGTAATCGAACAATCTCGTCTATGTAAATCTGTGCTAACCGATCGACGCTCCAAGTAACTTTTATAGGAAGAAATTGGGCTGATTTGGTCAAACGATCAACTATGACCCAAATCGCATCATGCCCCCGTGGCGTCTTCGGAAATTCGACAATGAAATCCATAGTGATGTTGTCCCATTTCCACTCAGGAATAGCGAGGTTCTGCAGCTCCCCGCCGGGCCTCTGATGTTCAGCTTTCACCTGTTGACAGGCCATGCACTGTGACACAAAGGTCGCCATATCCCGCTTCATAACTTGCCACCAGAAGGTTCTGCGTAAGTCCATGTACATCTTAGTGCTCCCCGGATGCAAGGAATACTTCGCATAGTGTGCTTCCGCCATAATTTCCCTTCGGAGTTCTGGGTCGTTAGGAACACATAGCCTTCCTTTCATTTGTAAGGTCCCATCATCGCCTACCACAAAGTCAGACGTCTTCTCCGTCGAAATCAGTCCGCGTGCCTTCGCTAGGAACTGATCGCCCTCCTGAGCTGATTTGATTCTATCACGCAAACTTGGTTCAAGATGGAGTTATGCCAGCTGCACTCCTTGATGCTGAACATGAAGCTCGATGTCCATCGCCTCAAGATCTCGAAGTAAATGGTTGTTTATGGATAACGAGCCCACGTACTTCCGACTCAGAGCATCAGCAACGACGTTTCCCTTGCCCGGTGTGTAAGCGATCGTCAAATCATAGTCCTTAATCAGTTCTAGCCAACGCCGCTGTCGGAGGTTCAGTTCTCGTTGTGTAAATAGATACTTGAGGCTCTTGTGATCTGTGAAGATTTTGCAAGCAACACCATAAAGATAATGCCTCCACAACTTCAGTGCAAATATAATTGCCGCCAATTCTAAGTCGTGTGTCGGGTAGTTCTTCTCGTGCGACTTCAGTTGCCTGGAGGCGTACGATATTACCTTATCCCTCTGCATGAGCACACATCCCAAACCGAGTCCCGAGGCATCACTGTATATCTGAAACTCCTCTACCCCATCTGGAAGAGCAAGGATCGGAGCTGAAATAAGATGTTGCTTAAGTTCTCGAAAGCTGGCTTCGCAGTCTTCACCCCATTTGTATACAATACCCTTCTGAGTAAGGCGGGTCAAAGGCGAGGCCAGTTTAGAAAAGTCCTTTACGAACCTACGGTAGTATCCCGCTAGGCCCAGAAAGCTTCGTACTTCGCTGGCTGATGTAGGTTGCTTCCAATCCACCACTGCCTCTATTTTCTTCGGGTCTACGGCGATGCCTTCTGCCGAGACGACATGACCAAGAAATGCCACGCTGTTCAACCAGAACTCACACTTGCTGAGCTTAGCGTACAACTGATGCTCTCGTAATATCTGCAGCACGATCTTTAGGTGTTCCTTGTGTTCCGCCTCGTTCTTGGAATATATTAGAATGTCGTCGATGAACACGACCATAAACTTGTCTACGTACGGCCGAAACACGCGGTTCATCAGGTCCATGAAAGCTGCAGGGGCGTTCGTCAAGCCGAACGACATCACAAAAAATTCGTAGTGTCCGTATCGGGTCCTGAATGCAGATTTTTGAACATCATCTGGTTTGATTTTCAACTGGTGGTACCCTGACCTGAGATCAATTTTAGAGAAAACTGTTGCACCTTGCAGCTGATCAAACAAGTCATCTATTCTTGGCAATGGGTACTGGTTCCGCACGGTCGCCTTATTTAGTTCTCGGTAGTCAATACATAGCCGCATGGATCCATCCTTTTTCTTCACGAACAGTACCGGAGCGCGCCACGGAGAAATGCTTGGACGAATGTATCCTCGGTCCAACAGATCTTATAACTGAATCTTAAGTTCCTTCAGCTCTGCTGGGGCCATTCGATAAGGTGCCTTCGATATCGGTCGTGCATCCGGAAATGTGTCAATACTGAATTCGATCTCACGATCAGGAGGCATTCCAGGTAGCTCGTCCGGGAACACGTCGAGGAAATCTGCTATAACATCAGCCTGAGCTGCATTTGCACTTTCCTGCCGGGTGTCTCAAACTGAAGCTAAGTACCCTTCACAACCTGAATGCAGCATACGCCTAGCCGAAATTGCTGATATCATCATTGCCGTCTTTGGTGCAGCGCTGCACGAATAGTAAAAGTCTGCCTCGCCGGGTAGACGGAATACGACTCGCTTCTTCGCGCACTCAATTGTTGCATG
This sequence comes from Iris macrosiphon, assembly GCA_036927795.1. Lineage (NCBI taxonomy): Eukaryota > Viridiplantae > Streptophyta > Magnoliopsida > Asparagales > Iridaceae > Iris > Iris macrosiphon. The sequence continues at coordinate 169,042,702 of JAYESA010000009.1, read as the reverse complement.
ACAAGCACCCAACCAATCCATCCCGAGAATAATATCGTAATCCTTAATGTCTAATATAATGACATCTAAGGAAAGCTTCCTGCCTCCGATGCAAATATAACCATCCTTACAGATCGCATGGGCGGGCATGTCGACTCCCGAAGGTGTGCTCACACAAAGATTCATATTTAAGGGAGTAGAAGCTAATTTATGCTTAATAGTAAAATCAGCAGATATGAAACTATGCGTAGCACCTGAATCGAATAAGACTCTAGCGGGCAAATCTCTGAAAAGTAATATACCTGTCACGACAGTTTCAGAGACGGATGCCTCATCCTGAGTCAGTGCATAGACTCGTCCTTGAGCACCCTGGCGTCGTGGGTTCAATGCCACAGCATTGGCATCACTTGCTGGAGGCCCCTTGTTATGGTTCCCGTGGTGCTGATTCCTATGGTGCTGATTCCCATTGTTATGATTCCCATTGTTGTGATTCCCGTTGTGCTGATTCGGTTTTGCCTCATGGCAGTTGAAATGCTTGTGGTCCAGACGACCACATTTAAAACATCCAATAACTCGGCATTCCTCCACTCGATGCCCTAACCTGCCGCACTTATTGCAGTATGGTGCACGGGACGGGCCCCTATGCTCAGATGTGTGCAGACGCTTTTGTGCTCCAGACCCTCCCATTTCCTGAGGCCGCTTATTATTGTTGGTACGGGAGGTTTGCACATCGGCCTTTGGTGGACAGCGCCCAAAGATCCGCTCGCTGTTCAGGGCAGCTTCATAACATTCCCTGTATGTTTGACACTTCTGATTGATGACGTCCCTACGCAAATCGTCATTCAAACCCTTCTGAAAGCGGTAGCACCACGCCTGCTGGTTAGGCAAGAAGTGCCCAGCAAATTTAGCCAGCTTAGCGAACGCCGAGTCATAATCGTCGACAGACATACTTCCTTGCACCAGATTGCTGAAGTCGTCTTCTTTTTGTTGCCGCACAGCCCGGGGAATATATTATTCAATGAAGGCAGATTTGAACATTTCCCAGGTAATTTTGCAGTTGGAATTGGCATCATAAATCCCCTGCTTAGTGGCTTCCCACCAATCATGCGCACGCAGCTCCAGTTGAACTGATGCACAGGCCACTCTTTTGGATCCCCTAATGTCGACCAGATTGAAGAGTCCCTCCATCTTTGTAATCCATCCCATCACCACGTCCAATTCTGCTCGTCCGTTGAACGTTGGTGGATGCATCTTAGTGAATTCTGCCGCACGGCAGGTGTTCCTTGCTGGATGCTGTGTTTCTTCGGACTCATCCTCTACCGCCACAGCCGGCGGTACAGCAGGCGTCACCGTGGCTCCCCCGTTGTTGGGTACCAAGGATGCAATCAATTGCATCATGGTATCCATCTGCTTTTGTTGAGCAGCCAACTGTGCCTGTTGAGAAATGGCTTGTTGTTGCTGCACCTCCATGAGATGCATAAGCCGTTCGGACATATCCACTGAACCCGCTCCTCCGGATTCTCCAGAACTTGCCGGATCGTTCTGGACGGGCTAAGCACTGCTTGCAGCGGCAGTATTTTTCTTAGCCATTGCTACAAAAGAGAGTAGCCTGTTAACACCTCAAAAACGATAGATTTTTGTATCTATGGGCTCATTGTATAGGCGACTCATCTCATGCAGCGGACATCGAATGCAACTCAACCGAGAGGCGCATCAAACTCCTTTATAATTTTTTGAAATCCCAAGGATGTAAAGCCTAAGCTCTGATACCAATATGTCATGCCCCGATCCCGAAAGGGTCAATCGTCCTCGCTGGATCCTTCACGGAACCGATTCGTCCTCGCTGGGCGTGATGTCGTACGAGCCTGGAGTTGCGCTCGTACAAGGCAAGAACTTGCAGTTATAGGAACCCACTTTGAAACACCATTTAGAAAACACATTCACAGATAATTGAACACAAGTGCAGGAAGAAAATATGCTTTTTCATTGATAATTCAGAGTAATTTACATAGAGTCTACATTGATGCGCCTTCTCGGCTACTTGAATTACATTAGAAAAGATAACTCAAAATGCAGGGCGCGCTCCATCAGATAGTCCCCGTCGTCCATACATTACGCCCTTGTATAGGTTGAAAGTCCAAGCCTCCAAAATGATCTGACTTCAACTATACTTCAAAATAGAGGTGCTCCTAACGCCTCTTCGTCTATCCACTAGCGTTGCACCGTCTGAGTGCTTGAAATAGTTGCCCACAACATGGGTCAGTACTCAACTTGTACTGGTGAGCGGGATAAATCCCGCTCGACTAAATCGATACTAGCTTATTAGGGGCGAGCATGCATTAAGATTACTTCTATAAAGAAGCAAGTGAATTCAATTCATATCAGTTGCATGTTTTGATATAAATAAAAATAGCATTGAATCCAACCAGTGCATCGATTGCTTACTCAACCGATGCATGCCTTCCCTGCAACGAAACACAAGTATACTTACCATCTGCATAAGACAATAAATTAGTATGTGTTCTATTCTATGCGGTCATTGGTGTGATCGACACCTTAGGGACTTATTCTAAGCATTAACGGCGCGCCCTATCAGCCCGGGTAGCAAGCCCCGCTGGAGGTCCCGCAATGCATCGTGACGAACATGAATCAATATTTCCCTCCGGATCGATACGGTTCCAGTGCCCCGGAAAGCCGTTTCGAGGAAATGATAAACCTTGTGCATAAGTTATCCCAGACCATGCAAATGCATGAACACTTTATATCTCACACAATGCATCGAATTAAACAGATGAAGTAAAGCAGCAATATATATATCTTATGCAACAGTTCATATTTTCTCAATGCGGTGTTCCGATTTTGATATCCCATGGGTCCAAACTCTATCCGAGGCACCAGGCCGTAACCAACAACCAAATTCCCATTCCAACCAACTGAATTTATAAGGTGTGCAAGCATATAGTAAAATTAGTCTACAATTCCCATATTCTTTTCTTAGTGGCTGGCATGCATTGTGGCTAAGCATTTCCTAGGCGTCCAACCGGGCATCATCGAGTGAACGTTTGAAACATTAGAGATGTTGGCGTGAAGAAGTAGGAAAGAAGGGACCAAACCACTCACTGGTTAAGGGAAAAGTTGCTGAAACAAGGAATCCCGTCTAGCGACGATCAAACGTCAGTTACGCGGACCTGCAACAGCACGAGCACCGAGTTAGAATTCTTGCCTATCCTTCCTTGCCGAACTCCCCAAAATTCAAGCTCCAATCAATAAAACCAATAGCGAAAACCAAGCAACTCGAAAGCAACACCAAATCAAATCCCAAAGCGGCAATCAAGAAAACCAAGCAACCAAACACGAAAACTATTGGACTCGTTTCAATAGAGGCCTTTCTATGAGTTGGAAAGGATCATCGCATTTCGTCCGTGGTAATAAGATGCCGAAGATCTAAGCATACTCTGACGGACTAGCCACAAGCCCAATTATATAGTGCACATCCCGGTCGGATCGAGATTTGAGGCACTACAGCGATAAACTCTAGGTTCCATAACCAAAGTAGACATTTTACCTTTCTCACTGTCCTCATCAATATATGTCATCAGATGATACCATAAATTTTAGCCCATAAAATTTATCTCGATATGAAATCAAAACTCAACAACGATACCAAGAATTAACTTTAACAACTGATCAACAAGAATCGATTTCAATAACAACAAGTAAGAACGGACGGGAACAAGGAGAAAAGATTTAAATTGGAAATTACAATAAGATTCTCAAGGGTCGTTCTAGGAATCTCTCAAGAATTTTTTTTGTGATTGAGTATCCTCTCTCATCCTAGTATCCTATATCCTATATTCTATAGCCGGCACGCAGTAGTACAACTAAGATGTCGCACTACCACGACATTGTACAACTTGCAAAATTAGACCTGCATAGGCCACCACTAAAAATGTGTCACGACCCGCACCCGGTATAGGGGCACAAGAGCGTGGGTACATCCAGCCTATGCCGCAACATCGGCGGTAGAACACTGTCTAAGTCATGATACTATCTAGATAATCTCACATGAATATCTAACTCTATAAGGAGACGGAGATATCACAATATAATACGAAATATACTCAATCACATAAGCTAAAGCACGATGAGATATCAAAGAAAACAGATGAAATACAAGACAAGTCTAAACAACAAGAAATAGTCTAACCTTCAATCAATAACATCCGGTCTCCAAGTATGTCAGAAACAAGTCCTCTATGTCATAGTCTGGAAAAAATATCCAGTCAGGATTGGAACGAAGTACAAGCACTAACAGCAGTTCCATGTATATTGACAAAAACTATAATACAATATAAATAAATACAAGATAGATATGAATACTGGCAATAAGCAATACTGGAATAAAGGAATACTAGAATAAATGGAATACTGGAGCATATGTCATCTCAATATACATCTAGCAATGAAATAGAACTACAAGTACACGCTTGAACAATGAACTGGTATATATGTGAATGCTAGAATCATGACGAGAACATGTAGAGATGCTAGATCAATATACTAGAGATACATGTCAAGAACATCTAACTAAGTATGTGAAACATTAGCATATTATGTGATCAGCTTGGGACTGATAAGACTCATTATATTAATTAGTGATCATCCTTGTAAAGTCAGGCTAACCACATGTAACAGCGATGAGGCATGTAATGGTCAGGCTGCACCGACGTGAGGTGTGTGTGAGCTATGATGCATGTAAAGTTGGGTATGAACACATAAGCTACTAATATTTCCCTGTTTTTCCCCAGCTAGCACAATGGATTCCAATCACGACTCCTCGTGACAGGTCTCAATGATGCCAACTCGTGTAAATAACAGTGTCAGAGTCATATACGCTATATAACAAGAGTTATAGAGATAATCACCATAATGGAAACTGTCAGAGAATGTACTCTTCTGTGGCCCTACTGCTGGTATGAATCAGAGTCCAAGTCACAGTCCAAATAGCCTATGTATTACAATTTTACCATGTCAAAAGATAATTTATTTTAATTTATTTAATTTTGGAATAATTACTCTAAAATCCTATTTTAATCTTATTATTTTGATTTTTAGGTTAATTCCTAAATTTTGTCCAAAGAAATTGAATTTTACCAATTCGAGACTCATGACACGCAAATCAAGACGATCTATTGACAAAAAAGTCAACCGATGCAACCTCGACTTTCATGCATGGTTTCCTGTAGATTTAAGCATCAAAAATATGCTAGAATTTATGGCTCGTCCGAATTCAAATTCGTTTGAAAATTATTGCACATATAAATTTCGTATTGTGCAACGACAGTTAATTTCTAACCTAGAAGTTCTACAGGATTAAAAGTATGTAAATATTTTAAATTATGTAAAAAACATATTTTAATGATCTCGACATTATCTTTGCTAAACTTTAAACGGTTCATGATTCTGATTCCTGGTTCTCCCAGAATCATGAAAACATCGAAACACATCTATTTTTGGATATGTTGTGCTCTACGAATTTTCCAGAATTTAATACTCATAATTTCGTAAAATAATTTATATATTCAGAAAGCTAACCTCAATACGGTTCTAACGCAAGAAACTGGGCCTTTTTTGGAGTCCGAAGCTATGAGTAATGGCTTCTAGAAGATGAAGAAATCCTAGATGATAATTCTCCAAAATTCGGCTTAAAGAAAAACCTTAGAATTCCTAAACTAAATACCATATATATAGAGGAGAGAGAAAGCAGCCGCGGCTCGGAGTCTGCCACGTGGCAACCATCCGACGCTGCCCGCTCAGATCGAACGATCAGGGTTCGATGCGGCTCGGCTCAGCTCAGTCTGACCCGGACTAGGACGCGGCTCGGCTCGGCTCGCGATTGGCTCGCTGCACCCACACCCACCCCGCGGTCGCTGACAGGCGGGCCCCGCCCAGTTCACTGCGGGAGGTTAATGGGTGGGCCCCTATTGGCTGACTGGGCAGAAATTATTACTTTTTGGGTTTTTATTTTCAGAAAATAGTTTTTAATTTAGTTTTTCATAATTAACTCAAAATAAATGATAAAAATAATCAAAAAATTTCCAAAAAATTCTATAAAATATATTTGACTATTTAGAACCTAAAATAAAAGTTTGGAACATTTTTAGTTATAATTAACCCTAAAATAAATTCTTGAAAATCCTAAAAAATTAGGGTTATTAGTTTTTAATTAACTAAAAATTATGGAAAAATCTCACTAGCCCCAAATTAACCTAAAAATAATATTTAAGCTAGAATTTTAGGATACGGAGGTTACAGATGATGAGCTTTAAGCCCTTCTGCTTTTGATTTCTCTACCGAAAAGCTGGAAGATGTTGGTGGTTTCGGTGAGCAACTCCGTACCGGATGGAGTTGTCACGATGGAGGCAATCAAAAGTAGTTTGTTTAATGAGGAGGTCCGACGTAAGCAAGTTAATTTATCATAATATTCTTCTCTGGTGACTCCCTACGGAAAGGGAAGACCCAAGTCACATGCAAGGACAGAGGGAGTTCTCGGGATCTTACAACTGTAGACAGCAAGGAGGGATCATATCACTATGGTGAAAGGGATCATATCAAGAGGAACTTCATGAAGGTCAAAGCTAAGAAGGACAAAGGCATGGACGATCAAGAGGATCTCGGGCATCGGGGATATCATCATCAAAGAAATTAACGTAGTAGAACCTTGTGGCATGTGTCATGATGGCAATTGGGTTATGGACATGGGGGAGTCATATCATGCCACCCCATATAGGAGGATCTTTACATCATACCACGACGGCAGGTTTGAACGTGTAAATATGGACAATAAGGTGACGGTTGTAGTTGTAGGCATCGATGATGTGCACTTGACAACGGAGCTTGGTGAGAAGCTCGTTCTCAAGGGTGTGCGACATGTACCAAGTTTGCCCTACAACTTGGTTTCGGTGGAAAAGTTGGCAAATGATGGTTGTCGTAGTTTGTTTAGGGACAAATATTGGATGCTTACGAAGGGTTCACAATAGCTGGAAGTAGGAGATTTATGATATAGCATGTATAGGCTAAAGCCGCTGATTTGTACAGGCAGCACACAAACATCGGATGGAGGCTCGAGGGGTATTCGATAAGTGGTTTATCGTGAAAAACTTGTTGAGGAAGGTCTTCAAGATACTTTGAGGATTGCAGGTGATTCGGTTCATCGAGACAAAGTGACAATTGGTGATGAGCCAAAGATTGAGGTTCAGTCTGTCGGTCCCATGACAGCTGGTCGGTCTCCAGTTGGGGTTGTTCCACGGATTTGATTTTGGCGATAGGTGGTTTGCAAAAGTTTCATGGAACGACATCAGTTTCAGCAGTTCAAAGCCAGTGAGGAGATCATGGTATGCAGCAAACTCAATCTGAGGCGGGTGCATCTTCATTAACACAGTTCCGGAGGAGCTATAGGTCATCGACGGCGTGCATAGTGCATGATGTTCTGCTCGAGGATGCACGTATACGGGGGAGATTTAGTGTCGAACACGAAAGTGGACAGGTTCATGAGCCTGAATCTCGGATGAACCGTATCGTCCGATTGGTTGGGCCAGACAATGGTGAAGAAGCTTGTCGGAAACATGTTCTGGTGGAAGACAGAAGTCGGGGACACATAAACAAGACTTGCGGTGAGGATGATCGTTAGGGATTTCGGTCTTGGTCGTATCATTGATGTCGGCTGGATAGTGGTGCAGGAGGTGTTATGCATGGCAGTTAGCGTCGACGTGACGGTCGAGGAACTGGAGACGAAGGAAGAGGCAAATCAGCTCGGGAGATCAGAGCTTGGTAGCATGGAGGAGCAGGAACTCTGTCGCAGAAAGACATACATGGAGTCTAGTTGAGGAGCCATGGAATCAACACCCTCTCATCAGACTGGAGGGAGAGATTGTTGGAGCCCAATCTGGATTTGATAAATTTTGGAGCCCAAATATGGTCAATGATTTGATTTGATTTGATTTGATATGATTTAAAAATCTACATTAATTTGATTAGATTTCAAATTTTTATCAAATATTTAATCTGAGCATATTTGGACATCCATAATTTGTGTTTCTTATTTTAGATAATGGGTTTTCCTTTTTAGGAATTTATATGACAAAAACTAGGATTTATCATCCTATTTATATGAGGTGAGGGTAGAGGAACAAAGAAATAACACAAATTGGAGATTCAGGGTGCTAATCCATAGAAAGTCTAAAAGAAAGTCACACTTTGCTCTTAGAACTGGTCATCCAAGATAGAATAATGATTTGAGGAGTCGTCGCTTTCGATCAGGAAAATTGCTACGGGGTTTGGTGAGTGATTTAGATTATAATCTTTGTATTTTCTTCATGAGTGTGATGAGGGGGTTGAATATTTTAAGGCAAAGGGTTCAACATTGGTTCTTGTCAATCTTGTAATTTTATCTGAGTTATATAGGAAGATACTTGTCAAGGTGACATAGTCACAGCTATAGACGTTGTCTTTATTTGTGCTTGGTGTTCGTTAGATTGGTTGGTTATCTCAGGTAGGTTGACAATGCTTCTATGCGCCCAACAAGTGGTATCAGAGCGTGGTATTGGCGCTTCTAATTCCCAATACCTTGTCATAATACAGCAGTCCTCGCACTCCGGCTAACCACTGAATGTGCATCACTTTCCAAACCCTTCTACACCCGCACAACGACCACCTCCAGTAAGCAGAGCCGCCCTCCCCGCACCCCGCGAGCTCCCTCTCAACCGTTTAGCACCGGTGCCCACCATGGCCGCTCAACGCCGACTCCTCTTTCTTCAAATTTAGTTAATGGTGGATGTACAGGAAAAACCAAATGTAGCTTAGTAAGTAGCATTAGGAAGAGAGTATGTAATTCACTGTGAAGAAAGAAGAAGAAGAAGAATAGAGAAGAAGAGTATAGATGTCTCTATGAAGGAATAGAAGAATAGGAAGAAGTGTTCAAGAAGAAGAACACAGTTCTTCTTCAAGAAGAAGAATAAGGTGAACAAATTATATATATAAGAATAGGAAAAGTGCTACTGTGCTATATGAAAGCACTAAGAGAAAGTATACAAGGTGGAGAAAAAGTTATGTTCGCTAAAAATTTAGGAGCAAGAGAATGACTCTTAGCAAGAAGCTAGCTAAACCATGTGGACAGTAGAAAAAGGCAAAACTATGAAATAATTTATAGTAGTATAGTTAAAGAAAGAAAGAAAGAAAGAAAGAAAGAATGTTTGTGAGCAAGGAGGGGTTTTCACTAAATAAGAGTGTATTGTTAGTAGCAAACCAAAAAAACAGTAGGAAGAAAGTCTTGGTGCTGATCAAGTGGGAATTGGAAATAGACTTAAGAATGAATATAGTAAGGTGTTTGGTCCTTTTCTGTGGTTGCACCTATAAATGTCAAAAACAAATATTCATCTAGCAGCAACAAGAGAATGGGAGAACCTTTTAAAGTCGGCCAAGGAAAATGTTAACAGATTTTAGTTATTTGGCCAGGGCCTTTAGCTTAAAAACAAAAGTTTAGTAATATATGTGCTATAATAAGAGATAATGGAAAGAAATAATAATAGGAATAGAACAGTAACAAATACTCAGAATTGAAATTGAGTTGTATAATAATCAATTGATAGCCATAATTAGATTTTATCCAAGACCACCAACCGTCGTTCCGACACCACCATTGACACCCCCATTGAATTTGAGGTATGGTTCTAAAAAAAAAATCATATAAATTTTTTACTTTTTTAGCAATTGTCTAATTTGACTATTTTCTACCTCCTTGTGGGTCTAAATATCTAAAATCTCAATCTTTGCCAAATCTCGTATACTGGACTAATTTATATCAATTTAGACTGTTTGGAGGTATTCTGGAACCTCTGTCGGCGATATTGATTTCGGCAATTGGAATCATATGTGGATTTTATTATTTGGACTTAATTCTATATCAGCTCGATCGTAATCTATACGTCGACTTCAACATACTTTGAGACAAGTATCCTGCAACCCAGTCTTACTCTTTATAATATACTTCATATAGTTCACTGTGATCACTCTACATGTTTCGCACCTAGTGCTAGAATATTTGTTCTTGTGTCACGACTTATATGGGGAGGGAGAATACAAGTAGGCATGTAGTCCACCCTACCATTAGGTCGGAACTGTTATTCGTTGAGTACATGACTGCACCAACGTGTCTTACTTTATAAATCAAACTGCTATCCGTCTATGACATGCTCTATTGGCCTTAAAAATTTTACATGCCAACTACGTATTCTAAACACAATTTTACACGTTTAGCCATGTAGTACTTTAGTACTCATGTCTGCAATCTTCTCACATTTCTTGTTCTGCTTACTTTTTTTTTATATATTGAAATGTCTATTATTCAGTACTTGCCATCAACTCTATTTTTCATAATTACTATGTTATTTAGTGTAATTGTGTCGTGTATCGATACTTGCTCTAATTCTGACTGTATACGTTTACAGATTAGATTATGCACCCACATTCTAGGACTAAAGGATGTAGCAGATGATACTTAAGGAGGCGTCCCAGCTCAGGATGATACCTTTGCGGAGTACAGTAGTTAGTTAGTCCAACATTTCTTTTCAGTATGTTATGGGATCATTTGTCCTCAAATTATATTTCTTTGTGGCATGTATTTAACTATGGATTGGTGGATGTCTCAAAACTTATAACTTTTTGATATATTAGTATTTCCTATTTCATTGTCATTATTTTCTCTCCATTTACTTATTTGTTGTGAATGAGTTAGATTAGAATACTAGTGATTGTGATGATCCAATTATGAAATTGTTGGATGATTATGTTTGAGGTTTAAACAGCATATTACCGTCGATGTTGGGGTGTAGTCTAGACGTACTCACGTACTCATATCCGATTATCCTGAGCATGCCGTAACAAATTGCATTATTAACTAAGATTAATTAAACCATATGATAACTTCAATTTTTTCTGTCTGCCATTGAAAAAAAAAAAAAAAAATTTAATGTAACATATTCCACTCATATGTTATGTAACCATATATTCAACAACCCTACCACATACTACACTATAAGCATCTCATACGAGAGTAATTAATCCTGCTGCTAACCTACAACCCAGTTATTAACACTGGCAAACTCTGCAGCATCATCCCTTTAAAATACTCTTCAGTTGCTCACAGAAGCTCTGACTTTCCATTCTTATATCTTCCTTTGCCTGTTCAATCAAACATCAAGGAAAGAAGTATCAGCACAACCACAGAATTTTCTTTAATAGCTCATTAACTTCAAAACAAGATGATGCCTAATTAACCTGAAGATGTAGACTACAGATTGTTTTGTCAGCAAGAGAGGTTTGAGTTGAGACGCTCATGAGCTGAAGCCCAAGCTCCCCCTCCATAACTCTAACAATCTTGGATATAGATAGTGCTATTGCGCCCTTGCTAACCACGCATATCTGGACCATCACCTCTCTTCTGTTAATACACGCTGCCGAAACTGTTGGATAGGTCACACCTCTATTGTTCTCATTATTGGAAGCGAGGGCTCCTTCCTTCGACGCTCGCAGAAGGACATCTTCCTTTCTTCGTATCAGCCTCTCGACCTGACGTTGCAGCTCGGGAATGTATTTAAGGACACGGCCGACCGTGCACGGGATGCTCATGTTCTTCTGTAACATCAAATCGGAAATAAATCTAAAAAAAAATCGGAAAACACTACAGAGAAAATTCATAACCGCAAAGACAGTTCCAACGATGAGACGCATGAAAAGCACATGTTACCAAAGCCTGGAATCGTAGAAAAATATGATAGCGAAGCCATGAAAAGCAACATGGTATCAGAGCTTGGTATCATAATTGAACAATATACGTATTTATGAGCTCAAACATACGTACACTTCGATCGGTCTCCGGTAGAAGGTTGCGGAGGGAGGAGTACAAGCTGTTGAGTTTCTTCCTCCGGTGGCGCTCGTATTCGTTGTGGCTAGACTTCTTCGTAGAGCTCATCGGGTTGTTAGTTGCGGGGGGAGTAGCGGAGTTGCGGAGGTCGGCACCACCGTACTCAAACTCTTGCAGTTGGTCAGGGGAAGAAGTGATGGAGTTGAAGGATGTGTCGAACTCCTTAGGGGTGTAGCTTGCAAAGAGATCATGATCCTGATGGAACTCATCAATCATGCTTTCCTCTAGAGGCCACCCGAGGGATGAGGGAAAGATATTGGGGGAAAGATCAAACATGTTAGAGAGACTATTGGGAGGCCACCAACTAGATATTAGCTTGGGTTGGACCCCCTTTCTTCTCTTAATTTATAGGCAAGGATTGTATTCATGATCTAGAAAATATACATATGCATTAACTAACTAATAATGATGATTATAGAATTGTTTTTCTTTTTAGGTTATATTTGAGGCTTATACATATTACATTGAGAATACCTTGTGTATATGTGGTGACTGCTGTCCAAATATATCTTGTTTTGTTAATCAAAATATGTAAACTAAATCTCAATGGGAGCTCTCTCTCCAATATGCTGTAGAATAAAGAGAGCATCTAGGCCACAATAGCATCCATATGTTGTCATCTAGACAATGATGGAAGTAAAATTAAATTATGAACAAAGTGTTGGATATATATTCTCTAACCGTTCTCATACCACTTTGGTGGAATTTTTTGAAAAACTAACTAGAGAGAGAGAAAAAATGTAGAGAGAAGAATTTGATCAAAAAGAAGAAAGGTAAGAAAGAAACTTCATAATAGCACATAACTTGTAATATTTATTGTGTACAAGATAAAAGAAGAGCATTCCTATTTATGGGACTCTTGGAAGAGTCTACACACTTATTAATGTATTGCTGCAGATAATTCTAGACTCTTTTACAACTATAATACTAGGACATTTCAAAGACATAGATATTTTAAAATTAACAAACATATTCTAGATATAGAATATCCTAGAAATTGGACTAAACACAAATTCAAAAGGGCCTAATGAACAAAGTCTAATGTTACTGGACCAAACTAGTTTTGTTAGGCTAAAAAATATGGTCACAAAATCAAGTTTATTTTTAACACTCCTCCTTCAACTTGATTTTGTGACTCCAAGTGAACTTTTTACCTTGAATAGTGCTTCTTCCATGATCTGCTTTGTGAAGATATCGGTAGCTTATTTTAGCATATTGACATACTTACTTTACACTTTCCTTCTTCTAATATGCAACTTTGTGTTGATTACCTCGCTTCCCATCACAATCCACGCTCAATCTTTGCTTGTATCCTTTAGCAAGTAGTCAATGCTTGTACCTCTTAACTTCATCTTTAGCATTCCTCCCGACATTGTAAACCCACTTGACTCCAATTGCATTTTGCCATTTTGAAAGTGTAGCTAGCTCCTAAGTGTTGTTTTCACGATAACTTTTATTTCTTCATCTTTGGCATCTCTCCATTTCTTGTTTTGTGTCGCTTCTTCAAAATCTATTGGTTCACAATCAACAAAAAGAAAAAAAGTCTTAGGACATTTTGATTTTGAATACCTCATATACTTCTTGTAAGCTTCTCACGAGGATGATGGTGGATAGTCTTCTCAATATGGCAGGGCGACACGTGCGGAATAGGATTTTGTTTCTTTATGGACTTTCTCTTCATTCTCTTCTTCCATGAGAGGAACAAAGTCATAACTTGCTTCTTAGACATCCCAATGACATGATTTTTCTTCACCAAACTCAACTTCTCTGCTATTGAAAATATTCATGTTGTTTGGATTATAGTGCATATAACCTTTGAAACTTGAGTCATAGTCGATGAAGATGATCTTCTCACTCTTGTCATCAAACTTGGATCTTCTTCCATCCAGTACATGTGCATACAATGCTTTTGAACACCTTCAACTGAGAGATGGTGGACTTTCTTCCACTCCATGCTTCTTGTTGTGTCTTTCCCCACACGTTTCTTGTAGGAGAGAGAGGACAAGTAGACGGTATAATCTACTTATTTTGCCAAAATTCTTTGGGTGGCATCTTCTTGCACTTTAACATGTTTCGAGCTATATCATGGATAGTTCTATTCTTTCTTTCGGCCACTCCATTTAGGATCTATAAACCATTAGAGGACAAATTTTTTTATTTTTTTCACAATATTGATTGAATTCATGAGATGTAACTTTGCCTTCTCTATTTGAAGTTTGGGTATTAATTTTATGGCTACTTTTTTTTTTCAACAAGTGCTTGAAACTTTTCGAATGCAGTAAATGGGTCCGATTTTTGTTTTAAGAAATACCCCCTGTCTTTCTAGAATAATTATCAATCAACAGAAAAATAGCTATTATTTCTATTGAACAAGGTTTGATTGGCTCACACATATTTGTAGAAGCATGAAAAATCTCTACCATGCACCAACAATAATCAAGAGCCACACGCCGTAGTGATCAAGACCATGCGCCAAAGTGATCCAGAGCCATGCGCCATCCACATCATAAGTAGTATTTCTATGTGCAAGCAGTGTCATGTGCCACTACTACGTACTACAGTGTTCCCATGTGTCAGCAGTGCCATGTGCCACTACTACTCTACTCCAGTGTTCCCATGCGGCAACAGTGCCATGCGTCATTACTATCTCATTGATCTCCATGCGCCGGGCGGACGTATTCTCAAGGTGCAATCAAAATCGTTATGACACGTGTCATGCGTATTATGGGCATCAGCAACCCAAGATCTTGAATGGCCACGTGGCAGCCTATTATAACATGTGCCACTATACGACAATATGAGATGTGCGCATGCATGTGCGTAAGGCCTTCTGAAAGCTATAAATAGTGGGCGTCTCCCACAAATGAAAGACGACCAACAAAATAAAAATGAGAGGAGAAGAAGATAGAAGCACCGCAAGGGACACCCGTTGAGTCTTATACTCCTGCTCCCCGAAGCCTCATCAACCCTCTTGGTTTCGGATCGTCAACGGAGTGAAGGAGTCGATGCCGTGCTCGATCTCCACCGTCACACTTGCCCAGATTATTATTTCTTGTACTTAGACTCTACGCATTAGATATTCTTTTGTACTATTTGTCAATTTTCAATCAATAAAGTTCGTTCAACTTTGTCCTACGAGCGTTGATTTGGCGATGTCGATAAAAATGGAGATTCTACTAGGGAAGAGCTTCTTCTCCAACGAGAAGATGGTGACACAATCCGATGTGACCAAGTTGGGTTTGACTCAGAAGATTTTGGTCGTTCGTTTCGACCAACCGGCATTTGAAGATATGCTGGACAAGCCAAACTCTTCAATGAAGCCCATATGACCTCGCAAGGCTCGCAAGACTTGGATCGCCAAGGCCGCTGTGCCACGCCCGAGATCGGTGACCGAAGCATTGCCAACCTCCGTCGTAAATGCACATGAGGTTGATGTATGTCCCGACGACAAGCCGAGCTCTCTAATTAGGCACGTACGACCTCACAAGACTCGCAAGACTCAGGTCGCTGCACTACGCCCAATTTTGATGCCCAAAGCATTGCCAACCTCCGTCGCAGATTCACATGAGGTTGACCTATGTCCCGCCGACAAGTCGAGCTCTCCAATGAGGCCCGTACAACCTTGCAAGACTCGCAAGATTTCGGTCGTCAAAGTCGTTGTGCCAAACCCCAAATATTTTCTAGAAGCATTGCCAACCTTCGTTGTAGATGCACTAAGGTTGGCGTGTATCCTATCTCTATCTCCGAAGCCGCCCTTGAGGTGAACGATGCTGAACCTCAAGAGATATGCCCACAGCGTGACCCACGCAAGGGAAGATAAGACATGCCAGAACATAGGCGCATAAAGTCCTCTACATTCAAAGAGATCTCCAACAAAGACACCTATGGTCCTATCTTGGATTCCCTATACTATGCTCCTAAGAGCGATGGTTCAAGGAAACCCAAACCAACTACAGCCATGCACACTCGAGGGGCTTCCCAACCAGCCCTTCAAAAATATATATCACTGTTTGTCGTACGCACTGCTTATGGGAGACTATACATGACTGACCCAGAGACTCATGCGCCGGAGGTAGGTCAACCCTTAAAGCCTTCCCAAATCCACTTGGACGTCGCAGTTGCACTTGAATCAAGTCGGAGAGCAAATACTCTAATGACAGACACATGTGCCCAGTTTGGCTGTGTGCATAAAATAGGTCCATCTGACATCGAGTCTTCCACTAATGATCTGGTTACAGTTTCTGCGAAAGAACTGGGTCAGGGAGCAAACCTTCCACTTTCACCTCCAAGCGCAAGGGTTGCCCGAGCACATGAAATAGGTGTGAAAGTGAAGCTTCCATCGTCTGATATATTCAACGTGATTACTCATAAGCGTAAGACGAGAGAAGAAAACCTCGCACATAATATGTCCCCTCATGGACAGACGTGCGCCAGCATCATTATAAACTGTTGCTGCACTAAGGCATTAATTCCTTCAACCAGACAGTCTGCATTCCAGCGATTGAAACTGCGGCACCAACCAGATGGTATCATAGGAAACAACTGCGCGACGAGGAGGAATTTTTTGTTGCTTCATGTTGCTCAATATGGAGGTCTCCTCCTATGAAGAAGATCTCAAAGAAAATCTTACCTAACCTAAGGGTGTTAGTCAGCGCATCACAAAGCCATCCACGGGTTAGCAACCAGGCTCCCACTGTGGGGGTATTCTAGGGCACGCGCTCGAAAATAAGAATTGGGGGTAGCCATGTCCTCCCAACTGAGGTTGCAATTGGAGCTGGGCGTAGTAATTCTTCGGTGGTCTACATCAATCTATCATTCTGAGAGGACAATGAATCTCCGTGAAGGGACGACAACTTAACATGGGGTAGCCAAACCTTCCAGGATGAGACCGCAGTTGAGACTGGGGTAATAATCCTTCAATTAATGAAAGTGACGGAACACTGCCCACTCTCACCGAGGATAACAAGACTCAGACATCTGAGGCAGTAAGTGAGGTATCCACCTTTCCGTCCACCTCTTCCTATGTAATGCCAGTGTACATGGCAGCAGATAAGCACAGCGCAGGATCAAGTAATCAATAATGCCTTGAGGCACACGAAGCCATAATGCAGATGTTAAGCACCTCGACATAGACTCTGACGCATACAATATGAACTCAAAGTAAACTAAGTCCTGACACAGCCAGGGATCTCGGGGCGAACAAACCCGGACCAGAGGACCAACGAGGAATACGACATGTCTGATCTGGCTCCTTATATCCCAAGCAGCTAGACTATACCTTGATCCTCTGTCGATATTCTTTTAAACGATATCAAAGAGACTTTTAGGGACTCGTGTGCCCGCGATGATGCTCGAAATAATAAAGATAGGCTCTAATGGCTTGGGATCCGGCAACCCTATCCTCCCGAGTGGGATAACGTGGTATACCATCCCAAATATAAGCCATTATTTCTAACTCCATTTGACGGGAAGATGTCACCCCGATTATACATGAAATATATCCATTCCATAACAGGCCACTTAACTTGGAATGATGCCTTACTCACCAACTTGTTCGTGGGAGCGCTATCCAAGGTCGTTTTTGAGTGGTTTTATAGCCTCTCAGATAAGTGAATCTAGTCCTTTGAGGACCTGAAGTCCCTCTTCCATGTCGGATTCAATAAAGGAGGAATGGATATGAATATGTCCTCCCTAATGGACATCACCCAAATGGATAAAGAATAACACATGAATATATTGAACGTTTTCGACATGTGACATTGAAGTTGCCTTCCAGTATCCTTGAATCTACGCTAATGGACACGTGTCGAAATAACCTCTTACCATCAATGAGACTTTGGACGACATCTGGCCTGTTCAGTAATTGGACGGCATTTATCATAAGTGCTGCTGCTGTAGAAAAGAGCACAAAAGATGCTCAATTTTTTGGGTTCCAAGCCCCCAGCATTGAGGACAAGGGAAAGCATCCTTTCTCTGCCAACAACAATCGTGATAGTAAAGGTAAACAAGCCCTGATAATCAATGTGTCCAAAAGTCTGACCTAGCTCACCGTAGGAACGATGGAGCCATCGAAGCCGATTGAGACTTATTTCTTTGACGATGATGATGTCATGGATATCTTCGAAGTATTCATAAAAGGCAACAAGCTTCGGCTACCTAACGTCAAAAGCTCTGATAAAGCAGACAAGGTTGACAACCCCAAGTATTGCCACTACAATCCATCATGCCATGTGAGATTGTTGTAAGAACCCTAATTCTAAAAATCCTATTAATTATTTAATAATTACGAGTTAAATAGAAGGAATAGATTTTTATTAATTTTCATTTGAGGTGTTTTTATAATTAGAGGATTTATGGGACCATTATAAATTTTCCTAAATTATTCCATGTAGGAGACTCTTTGGACAGTTGCTAGCTTAACCATATGCACCAATATAATTTCTAGAATTTTCTAAGTATATATATATATAAATAGTTCATTAGAAAAAGAAAGAAAAAGAAAATAAAAGAAAATGGGTTTGGATTCCTATTAGATTTCAACCCGAAACCCGTTAACCTCAAACCCAAACCCATTAGGAAAATATCAACAGTAGCAGTAGCAAAAACCAACTTTGCTATTTCCTTCTCCGCGCGTAAAAGAACCCCATGCATAAAACAGAACCCCACCGATTAATTTCCTTCTCCGCGCGTAAAACAGACACCACCTCCTCATTTCACCGCCTCTTTACCTATTATTACTAAACTCTCCTCAACCGCAACCAAAACCAATGAAAGAAAGAAACAGCAGCAGCCTCCACCGCCTCTTATCCCTATATATTATAACTCTTCCAAACCCTAACCTACTTTTTCTTACAACAAATGTAACACTGTTTGGACGTACACTATACAGGACTATTACTCAGCAAGTATACCTTGCCATCGTACAATTATTTACATTTCAGCTGATACATGCATGTTAAATTATGCTTATATAGATATTTATGTATGTATATTTTTGTACCTACTTTATGAGACCACCCCAGTATTATGGAGCATCATTAGGTTCATTGGACGTGACACAGTCGTTATACGAGTTGTGAGTCTCATATAGATCACGGACTGCGTGATAGGTTGGCCTCCAGTACGCATGGGCCGTGCGTTAGGGATGACTACTGATAGAAACTTTGTATGCTAGTAGACCTGGCAGTTATTTAGAGGTTAACGTGTCATGGATGTGGCATGCTTAGAGCATGGGATGGGGAGAACAACAAGTAAGACATTTGGGCTCCTTTGCACTTTTCTTTTGTTCGCCCGGACGCTCCGCCGGAGCGACGGGTGGTGATGACCCCATATATATTATAGGCGGCCTCTGCCGTTCAAAAGACGACATGATTTGAGGCCTCTGATTCTCCGAGAGAATCATGCCAATCCCATTATATGGCCAGATAGCCCACTTGGTGGAAAGTTGTTCTCAACTGCATTCACTTATACGATTAGGCGACCCATTGGATGTTTACTTTTCAGTACTTATTGGCATATTATTATGTATCTTGTTACGTCCCTCTGAGGACCTGGTCCCTTTCCAGATATGGACGAGCAGGAGTATCCGTAGGAGTACGGACCTGGACCGGATACTACTTACCAGACTAAGGAGGTCTTACCATCGGAGTATCTATGATGTTATTATCGTTGTTTCGGTATAGTCGTTTGGTAGTGGATTTTTTTCCATCCGACTATCAGATTTTGATACTCATCTTTGATATTAAGTTATTATTCAGCTCTTTATTACTACTGATTATTTGTGCTGTGGATGAGATATAGATTTTGTGTGACTTGTTGTGACAGTATATTACCACTTGTAGATTGAATATTCATGTACAGCGTACGTGTGTATATAATTTCCATATATTGGAGTTTGTATACATACGGCTGGGCGTGTTACATATTCCTAGTCCTACGTATTTTGGGACTTGAGCGTGACATATTTTTGGTGGTGGCCCATGCAGGTCTAGAATATATTGTCTTGGTTACGTAACTATACCAAACAAGCCTGTGTACAGGAATAAAGTATAAGGATCTCATCCACACCTGACTAAAATCTCATTCTTCCTTTCAACCATCCTCTGTTTGGATAAACAAAGTTTTACGCCAAAAACCCTTTTTCCTATGACCAGACCCTTTACCCTTGTTGGCGTAAAAGCCAAATGATTGCCTAGCTGGCGTAAAAGCCAAATGACTGTCTTATTGGTATAAAAGGGCAAACTATGAAGAAGACTGTCCACTTTATGCTGTGGTTATGACAACTGCTACCCACGTTCAATCCGTATATGACACGTGTCCCTTTATAAGAATCATGGCATGCAAGCCACGTAGGTAACTGCCCCTGCGTAAACTTGATGATTCATAAATAATAGATAACCAGCGTAGAATAGCCCGATTAGGCTTAAAATGTAAAGGTGGTGATATGAGCGTATTTGGCACAGCTTTAGCTTTCCCAGTCAAGAAGGAATCTTGTGCATTAAATGCAGAGATATGCCTCGAGCCCTGTGCAGAAACAGCTTTTTGATGTGGCGTCTGATTTTGTCTTATTTTGAGCAAAAAACTCATTTTTGTAGGCAGCGTATTCAGAAGACTCCATGCGTAAAAATAACTCGTATTAAATATGTCACTAAGCGACAACCTGGGTCTCTGTGCAAAATTATCATCACAGCCGTCCTCTCGATCATCGTGTAGTACTTTTGTCAAATGTCAGGTTCACTGAATTATCTGACAAATTTATCCGAGGAAATACAAAGAGTTTCTCGTACAACTTTACGCTGCAACGTATTTCAGATTTTACGCCAGAAGAATAGCAAAATTTTACGCAAACTCTACGCGGGAAGAATAGTAACCTTTTACGCGAGCATATCTTATGCGCAGATCTTTTATGCACAGACTTTTTACACAAACTTTTACGCAGACTTTTACCCAGACAGTTCTGAAACTTATTTTACGCCGAAAGTTTTGATCTCTGCCTTACACAGACAGTTCTGAATCTCTACCTTACGCCAAACTATATTGAATCCCTATTCTACGCGGACAACTATGAAGTCTTACTTTACCCCAACTTCCTTGAATCTTTGTTTTATGACGACAACTTTGAATCTCTACTTTACGCAGCTAGCCCTGAAGCCATGTTTTACACGGGCAAATTCCAGCCTATTTTTATGCTTTAACATCCTATTTAATACTTGCACCCTGTTTGATTCCTATACTTCATCTAAACGTTGTGTACATCGCCTGCAGAGAGATGGATATGCAGAAAGGATGTACTGTCACCGATGGCGACACAACTCCTGGAGTCAATGGTCAGGCTAAAGGAAGGACCTCAACAATTCATAGACCAGATGGACAGATTCATAATCCAGTTCCATCTGATCTTCCCGTTCCACCTAATGGGACCCTTCCAGTCTCATCGACACCACAGGATGGCCATGCACAACTGTTTCAATTCTTCCAGATGATGATGCAGAAACAGAGGCAACAGGCAGCCGAGCAGAGGCAAGAATTTCTAGCAGCACTTGAAAGGATGGCTGCACAGGCTATTGTACCAGCTCAAGCACTAGCTCCAGAATATCGAGCTAGATTTGGATCAGTAAATGACTTTGTGCAGATGGGTCTGAGGCCGTACAAAGGCATTGAGAGCCCAGAGGAAACTACCAACTGGATCACTCACACTCGAAAGTTATTAGAGGCATCGCAGCTACCTACAGACCAATGGATGACGGGTATAAGGACGCTTCTAGATGGTAATGCTCATCACTGGTGGGAATCCATGGAGCGCCAACTGGGTACATACCAGACATGGAAGCAGATTCTGGAGTGCTTTGAAAGGAAGTAATTCCCGGACACCGTCAGAGATGCATTTATGATCAGTTTCTTCACCTGGATCAAGGAAACAGAATAGTTGACGAGTACGATGCCGAGTTTAGTCGCCTTAGTAAATATGGCGCTGCCTTGATACTAGATGACTTGGCCAAGGCTAAGAGGTTTCATCATGGACTAACTCAGGAGCTCCAACATTATACCAGCGTACAATCACGGATCTCTTATGCCGAGTTACTGACGGAAGCCAGATTACAAGAAACCATCAGCAGAGGAAAGGGAGGTCAGCTGAGGACACAACAAGGACCGACAAGGATACAACAAGGAGGACCTATCAGACATCCTTTAGCTCAACAACAACAGTATCAACACAGAGTAGGACCGTACCAAATTCCAGATAAACCATAATGTAATTATTGTGGGAGATGCGGGCACATCACAAAAGACTGTAAGATCCGTTAGGGACAGTGTATGAGATGTGGTTCCGGACAGCACCTGGCGCAAAATTGTCCAATGTAGCAGACACTTCCACCGCCAGCACAGAGACTAGCACTTCCAACACCAAAGCCAGCTCAACAGATGGCTAGACCAGGAGCACCTCGACCTCCAACAGTAGGAGGATTTCAGCGAGGACCACCGCTACCCACCCAGGAGGATCAGTACATGAGGGCTAGTCATGGACAGCCACAGAAGAATGGACAAGCTTTTGCAATGGAAGTAGATTATATGAATCAAGAGATTGATGTCATAGCAGATATCACTCTTGTTTTTACTTTTCCTGCTGTGACATTGTTTGATACGGGAGCCACCCACTCATTCATATCATCTAGATTTATTGCAAAACACAATATTATCTCTACACCTTTACCTAGTTGTGTTAGGATTCTTACCGGAGGAGGAGTTGTAACTGTTAGTAGAATTTGTAGATCGTGTCCTATAGTGATACATGGCAGAGAGATGAACGTCCAACTCTTAGTCCTTCATATGCCAACTTTTGATATTGTACTTGGAATGGACTGTTGAGCAAGTACCATGCTTTCTTTAAATTTTTTGGAGGAAGCATTCTTTTTAAGGTACCCGGCCAGCCTGAACTTGAGTTTGCACGAGAATCCACAGAAATCCTTGATGGTATACAGCTCGCAATAGACGAGGTTGTCTATCATCCTATTATTTCAGAATTTTAAGACGTCTTTCCAGAAGAATTACCAGGACTACCCCCAGATAGAGACGTAGAGTTTTCGATTGAATTGACGCCAGGAGCAGCACCCATAGCATCACATGTTTATAGACTGGCAAAGAATGAGATGGATGAACTAAAAACACAGTTGAAAGAACTTGAAGAGAAAGGTTTCATCCGACCAAGTGCATCACCCTGGGAGCACTAGTGTTATTTGTATCAAAGAAGGATGGGTCAGTACGTATGTGCATTGACTATAGAGCCTTGAATACAGTGACAGTAAAGACTAAATATCTTAGTGGAGCCAAGATGTTCTCAAAGGTAGATTTGAGATCGAAATATCACCAGGTGAAGGTACGAAAGGAGGACATTCCGAAGACCGTATTGCAAACAAGACATGGGCACTACGAGTTTCTGGTCATGTTGTTTGGATTGACTAATGCTCCAGCTATCTTTATGGACTTAATGAATCGAGTCTTCCATCAGTATTTAGACCAGTTCATGGTCGTCTTCATATATGATATACTTGTCTATTCAAAGAGCCACGAAAATTCTAGAGACCTTGAGGAGAGAGCAGTTATATACAAAGCTCAGTAAATATGAGTTCTTCTTGGACAGAGTCTCATTTCTTGGACATGTTGTTACAGGAGATGGTATTTTTGTTGATCCAGAAAAGATCTCAGCAGTCGAGACATGGCTTATTCCTAAATCAGCAGCGGAGGTGAGAAGTTTCCTTGGACTTGCGAGATATTATCGACGGTTCGTGGAGAACTTCTCAAGGATAGCAATACCTATGACTCGGTTAACTTGCAAAGATCAAGGGTTCATATGGACCAACGAGTATCAAGCCGGTTTCGAGGAATTGAAGAAGCGACTGACTACAGCAACAGTATTGGCTATTCCCTCAGGATCAGGAGGCTATGTAATCTACAGTGATGCATCAGGGAAAGGTTTGGGATGCGTATTGATGTAGCATGACAAGGTGATTGCATATACATTTAGACAGTTACGAGTACATGAGAAGAACTATCCAACTCATGACTTGAAACTTGCAGCCGTCGTATTTGCTCTGAAGCTATGGAGACATAACTTATATAGGGAACGAGTGGAAATCTATACAGACCACAAAAGCCTCAAGTATGTCTTCACGCAGAAGGAGTTAAATATGAGGCAACGTCGATTGCTCGAGTTGATGAAAGATTTCTAGATAGAGCTATATTATCACCCAGGCAAGGCTAACGTTGTAGCAGACGCATTAAGCTGGAAGCCAGCAGCTTATTTCTTGACGACACAGAGGGAATTATTGGAGGACTTGCAATGTCTTGGCATTAAAGTGATATTACCCAGAGCAGATGGGACACTAGCCAATATGCAAGTACATTCATCACTAGTAGAGAGGATCAAGGTAGCTTTGCCTACAGATGCCAGATTCAGAAGATTAAATAAAAAAGGACAGAGGTCGAAGAGCAGACAGGACTGCGCATTCATGATGATGGGACATTATGATGTGGTGATCGTCTTTATGTTCCAAGTGGAGAGATTCGATAGGAGATGATGACATAAGCTCATAGTTCGATATATTCTATTCATCCTAGAGGCACCAAGATGTATCATAATTTACGATAAAACTTTTGGTGGCATGGAATGAAAAGAGAAATAGCTCTCTTTGTAGCTAAATATTTAGTATGTCAACAAGTAAAGGCGGAGCACCAGAGAACAGCAGGATTATTACAACCACTTCCGATTCCAGAATGGAAGTGGGAACACATAACTATGGACTTCGTCATGGGTTTTCCCAAAAGTCCAAGTGGTAAAGATGCAGTATGGGAATAGTAGATCGACTCCCCAAGTCGGCCTATTTTTTACCTTTTAGAGTTGGCCAATCCACAAAAGCTTTGGCTGAACTGTATATGAAGCAGATTGTGAGATTGCATGGCATACCAGTCAGCATTATATCAGACAGGGATTCGCAATTTATATCATATTTTTGGAGGAGCATGCAAGAGAGTCTTGGAACTCGTCTGAAGTTTATTACATCTTATCACCCGCAGACAAATGGACAGTCAGAGCGTACTATTCAGGCATTGGAAGATATGTTGAGGGCTTGTATGATAGACTTTAGAGGATCATGGGAGGACCACCTACATCTTGTGGAGTTTTCCTACAACAATAGCTATCAGGCAAGCATCCAGATGGCTCCGTTTAAAGTATTGTATGGAAGGAAGAGTAGGTCTTCTGTGTGTTGGAGTGACGTGGGAGAACGTTAAATTTTGGGACCAGAGTTAGTGGTCAACACCGTTGAGACAGTTAAGAAGATACAAGGACACTTGCGAGCAGCACAAGACAGACAAAAGCAGTGGGCAGACCTTCATTGTCGACCCTTGGAATTTAAAGTGGGCGATCATGTCTTTTTAAGGATATCACCTACCGGAGGCACCAATCGATTCGGAGGACACGACAAGTTGAGTCCATGGTATATTGTACCATTTGACATGCTAGAGAAAGTAGGAGAAGTGGCATATCGACTTGTGCTACCACCTTCACTTGAGGGAGTATATGACGTATTCCATGTGTCGCAGCTCAAGCGATATATGGCAGACAACAGTCATGATCTCGACCATTCGGAGATCACCATTGGACCGAGCTTGTCATATCAAGGGCAACCCATGAGAATCCTCGATCTTCGAGAGAAAGTATTGAGGAACCAATCTATTCTCTTGGTCCGCGTGGCATTGAAGCATGGCACGCCAGGAGAATCAACTTGGGAACGAGAAGACGACATGCGTAAATATTTTTCGAACCTATTTATTGACCAAGGTATGAATTTACTTTGTTAAATTATATCTCCTACCATTCTTGACTTTCTACCAAGGCTTAGTTTTAATTTCGAGGACAAAATTTTTATAAGTTAGGTAGAATGTAAGACCCCTAATTCTGAAAACCCTATTAATTATTTAATAATTATAAGCTAAATAGAAGGAATAGATTTTTATTAATTTTTATTTGAGGTATTTTTTGTAATTAGAGGATTTATGGGGCCATTATAAATTTTTCTAATTTATTCCATGTAGGAGACCCTTTGGACAGTTGCTAGCTTAACCATATGCACCAATATAATTTCTAGATTTTCTAAGTATATATATATATATATATATATATATATATATATATATATATATATATATATATATATAAATAGTTTATTAGAAAAAGAAAGAAAAAGAAAATAAAAGAAAATGGGTTTGGACTCCTGTTGGATTTTAACCCGAAACCCGTTAACCTCAAACCCAAACCCGTTAGGAAAATATCAACAGTAGCAGTAGCAAAAAAAAACTTTGCTATTTTCTTCTCCGCGCATAAAATAAACCCACGCGTAAAATAGAACCCCACCGCTTAATTTTCTTCTCCGCACATAAAACAGACACCACCGCCTCATTCCACCGCCTCTTTACCTATTATTACTAAACTCTCCTCACCTGCAACCAAAACCAATGAAAGAAAGAAACAACAACAGCCTCCACCGCCTCTTATCCCTATATATTAGAACTTTTCCAAACCCTAACCCACTTTTTCTTATAACAAACTTAACACTGTTTGGACGTACACTTACAGGACTCTTGCTCGGCAAGTATACCTTGCCATCGTACTATTATTTATATTCCAGCTGATACATGCATGTTAAATTCTGCTTATATAGATGATTATGTATGTATATTTTTGGACCTACTTTATGAGACCACCCTAGTTATAGAAGCATGAAAAATACGTTGGATAGCTCTACGCAACATAGTGGTGCAGGGCAGCGTAAGCAGAGGACCTCAAGGCCATCAAGAGTGCAACGGAGCTTTTTCGCAGAGCACGGCAAAAAATATGATGGGACCATCCGCGTAAATACAGTATGTCCAGGCCGCTTCAGCGTAGACGGGGTGCTTCATCGACTCCATGGCGTAAAACTCATCCGCTTTCAAAGCAGCGTTAAAGCGTACGAGGAACGCTTTATCTTCCCCGAAATGAACATGTCAAGTCACGCAGTGAACCTGACATCTGACTCCTGACAAAAAGTGCTGCATGGCTACCCAGACAACGGCTGGAAAGATGGCAGACCACTCGGGATGCGCCCCACAGTATGATGGCGGATCTCTGCATTTAAAGCAGAGGATTTGATTAAATATCACCGAACCGTCGTTTACTGACATCCCCTCAGCGGAGACTGCTTTTACGCATACAAGGGGATATGCTTCCTTATTTTACACAGGCAAACGTGAACTATTTATGCTCCGCGGAAGACAAACAGACTGCCACGTTAAAAGCTGCCCTTCGTACAAGGCTCGAGGCACGTCTCTGCACTTAATGCTCAGAACGGTGGCAGGCCTTCGGAACACGTCTCTGCAGTTAATGATGATGGCGGATCTCGGCATTTAATGCGAGAGATTTGATTATATCCCGAAGAGCCGTAATTTTGGCTAAAAATATCCACATCACCTCGGCTTCTACATTTAACTTTTGTGACTGCTCGGCCTCTTCGACCACTCTGGCACATTATGCGGGGCTTCTACGCCCATTCAGCTTTTGTGCCCGTTTGGATTCTACGCCTCGTCAGCTTCTATGCTCGTTCGGCTTCTATGCTCATTCGGCCTTCTGTGCTTATTCGGCTTCTATGCCATCAGGCTTCTACGCCTACTCGGCTTCTATGCCTACTTGGCTTCTACGCCATGGTGACAGACATTGGCTTCTACGCCAACCTCTTCTACACGGGGGATACCTACCTACGTGGCTTCTACGCCATGATCTTCGTAGCGATTATACGCGTTTTGTCCCTTAGTTGGACCCGCGTCACACGCTCATTCAAAAGATCATCTATACACAGGCTTTGGTTATTTTAACTATTGTGTAAAAGGGTGTTGTACTTTCCACTACTCGATTTCCACACCGATTGAGTGGTCACTGTCACCAAAACTCTATAAATAGAGACCTCTATCAACAGAGGAACAGGTCAAAAAGATCGAACAAGGCCGAGACTTTAAAGATCGAACAAGGCCGAACCTCCAAAGAGATCGAACCACGGGTCGAAACATTAGAGATTGAGGAGAGATCGGAGAGTCTTTGAGAGAGAAAAAGAGAGATAAGCATCCGGAGCTTAGGTGAGGAGTAGCGATCGACGACATTGACATCGTGCATCCATCCTCTTTCGCCACCTACGAAGCTGCTTTTCGTCTTCCATGGCACTTCTTTACCATCGTGTAGTCCAAGGGCTAAAGTGATCGACTGCAAATCAGATACCTATAGCAATCATCTACCTAGATTAAATAAATTGTACTCCTACATCCTCGTATAGGATTAAATTGTACAAGTTTGTTCGTAAACCAAAGAAGGCGGGTTTCGTGCAAACCTCGTATTATATACATTTCGTTTTTTTATTTAATACCACAAACACCAGTATTATGGAGCATCATTAGGTTCATTGGACGTGACACAGTCGTTACATGAGTTATGAGTCTCATATAGATCACGGACTGTATGACAAGTTGGCCTCCTGTTCGCATGGGCCATACGTTAGGGATGACTACTGATAGAAACTTTGTATGCTAGTAGACATGGCAGTTATTTAAAGGTTATCGTGTCATGGATGTGGCATGCTTAGAGCATGGGATGGGGAGAACAACAAGTAAGATATTTTGGCTCCTTTGCACTTTTCTTTTGTTTGCCCGGACGCTCTGCCGGAGCGACGGGTGGTGATGACTCCATATATATTACAGGCGGCCTCTGCCGTTCAAAAGACGACATGCTTTGAGGCCCCTGATTCTATGAGAGAATTATGCCAATCCTACTATATGGCCAGATAGCCCACTTGGTGGAAAGTTGTTCTCAACTGCATTCACTTAGACGGTTAGGCGACCCATTGGATGTTTACTTTTCAGTACTTATTGGCATGTTATTATGTATCTTGTTACGTCCCTCTGAGGACCTGGTCTCTTTCCAGATATGGACGAGCAGGAGTATCCGCAGGAGTACGGACCTGGACCGGATACTACTTACCAGATTTAGGAGGTCTTACCTTCGGAGTATATATGATTTTATTACCGTTGTTTCAGTATAGTCGTTTGGTAGTGGATTTGTTTCCATCCGACTATCAGATTTTGATAGTCATCTTTGATATTAAGTTATTATTCAGCTCTTTATTCCTACTGATTATTTGTGTTGTGGATGAGATATAGATTTTGTGTGACTTGTTGTGACAGTATATTACCACTGGTGGATTGAATATTCATGTACAACATACGTGTGTATATAATTTCCATATATTGGAGTTCGTATATATACGGCTGGGCGTGTTACGTATTCCTAGTCCTACGTATTTTGGGACTGGGGCGTGACAATAGTTATATATTAAAAAGGAACATACAACGGTTAATCGACTCCAAACCTCTCACTTTGGACTTCGAAGACAAGACGATCACTGCAAACATGGTGTCCCTCAAATTCGGCACCTTCTCGACAACAGAGGCCAAAGATGGTGTCGTCCCCATACCTAGGACAATAATAGAGGTCGTTAACCTCCCTCCAGCTAAAACAGAAGAGTTAGTTCCCCTTGTTACTCCAAGAGGCAAGTTTATGTGGGTACATCAAGACCTCGTCCCGGATGTGACACAGCCGGTAGTACCTCCTGCTTCCAAATCTAAGAAAAAGAAGACCAAGTCCTGTCACACAGTCTCCCCATCAACAGACAAAGCTTTCGCTGGCGTAACCAGATTGGGCCTAGCTTATCAATGCGACTATAATGCTCCTGATGACACTATACCTCCGGTTGCCATGCCCACAGTGCCTGCTACATCTGATCCGGGTCCATCCCAGCTTCTAGTAGAAGACAGATAGAAGCTGAAAGAAACTCTTTATGATAAATCTCTACGAAAGGACATAACTCAAGGGCTGGAGAAGCCTTACAACTTTGACATTTTGTCACAGTTGGCCAACCTCCCACGAAGTTGTCACACTTTGATCTACTCCATCTCTCCAAAAAGACTCGTGATGCTCTAAGTGAGGCATTGCAAAATGCCGACTCTTATTTGGCCCAAGTCAAGCCACCAGTCAAGAATCCCACTGTATATCCTGACTACAATATTGTGATAGAGGCGATCCCGAACATCATATTCTCTCAGCAGGACATGTTGTTAAAGAATAATAGGAATGATCATCACCTATACTACACAGGGTATATTAGAACCATTAAGGTAGACCTGATTCATATCAACCCTAGGTCATCTCTCAGCATTATACCACGAAGTCAGCTACAGACCTTGGAGATTCAGATGTATCGGCTGGCAGCCATCAATACCACTATCAGCGGCTTCAACGCTGGAAGAAGCTACCATCTAGGCAAGATTCGTCTAAAATGCCAAATTGGCGATCTTCGAACAGAAGTGACATGTTATGTGATTGTATGCCATTGATCAAAAGTCAAAACAAACATTGTGTTTTTAACAAACAAAAGAGTATAAAGAAATCTTAGACAAAAAATCTAAGTATAATTATTTTTTTATTCTGGGGAGTGTGACGATGGAGATCGAGTACTGTAGTGACTCCGTTATTCCGTTGATTGTCCAATAAAGGAATAAGACTGCTTTCTACTGTTCTCTCTCTTGTGCTTGTCTGTATATATGTATCCTTGTGTGTAGGGATGCAACCTCACTAGTTATAGAAAATATACTAACGGGCTATGCGCGCATGGATTCTGGGCTTCCACGTGTTTATTCTCAACCAAACGGTTGTAACAATGAACGTATGTCACGATCGATATGCCATGTGGCATTTTGTTGGGATCTGCATGTTGCTGAAGATCTGGGTTGTTCCCTTTTTATGTGCGTGACTACGTTAACTTGACACGTGGCCCACAGTTGGTGGTAGATAATCTTCTTCAGTTTGTAACAAAAAGAATTGATCTCACCGGGTCGCATAGGGACTGAACCTCATAGGGGCTGAGTTCCACAAAGAACAAGCCTTGGGACATTTGGACACATAAGGGCCATGATGCATAGGGAGTTTGGCTCCGGGGAGCTTTGATATGTCCATACATGGTAATGCATAGATGTATACGTTCAAAGGTAATCATGGCAGGTGATGTAAGTACAGAATTTACCTGTCAGCATCAGAACCAAAGTGTTCAGAGCCATTATTGTTTTGTCAGAGTCATAAATGTTATGACTGACAAAAGTGGCACCATGCGCCTAGGTCGTCATGCGCCTATTAACTTCTAGCATATAACTGTGGATGAGTTCTGTTATGCGGCTTGATGTATGAACACGTATTTCTCCATATTTTTTATGTTTCTACAAGATTGCCTTCAAAGTTTTCAAACTATGGATAAGTTTGGAATACTTTGAATAAGACGCAAGGAAAGAGACTTTCAGGACGCATTTGTTGCCTAACGCATGGATGAATCTTCCAGGCAATCAAATCTACATTAAATACAGGATTTAACTTAATTTTTTAGAAGATCTCTTGGTATTCGGAGCTGCCTTTCTATACTTTTACCAAGATGGTGGGAACCAAGGCGTTCTTATCTATAAATAGGGGAAGTTTGGAGAGATAAAGGCCCTTTGCTTTCCTTCTTCCTTTGTTTTGCTTGATTTTTGATTGGGGTGTTAGTAGATCCTCAATGTAGTACAATTTTTGTCTCCATCATGCAAAAGAAATCAAATTTTCTCTTTTTGTCACAATTATGTGTGAACTTTGGATATTGCATTAGAGATAATATGGACGTAGTACAGCATCGTAGTTGTTATAGATATGCCACTGGGTTATTTTTTTAGTGGACCAATTATTTGTTACGCACTTGAGTGTAAATAATAGGTTCAAAACTAAATCTTATCAGAGGTAATATGGACGTGATAAGTTTTGTGGTCTTAACACCACTGGCGTACTTATAGTTTAGTACGGGTGACAAGTTCAGATGACGACCGATATCAGAGGTATTATGGATGTGATAATCGATAGTCACATAGGTAGGTTTGCTCAGAGTTAATGTTGACATGAAAAACTCTTTAGCGGGGAGAGTGTTAGGATAATAGTTCAGAGGTAGTGTGGACGTGAACTAGTATCCTAGAGAACCAACTGGTAGTTGTTTACTGAGATTTTTTCCACTGGAGAGCTTTGGAGGATCCATTATATGTTGCTTATTTAGGACTCCTGAATACAAATAATGGCTTTTACAATATTTGGTAGGAGAGAAGTGTTTATTGTACTTACACACTTGTTAGGGATGAACAACGAAAAATGTAGACACTGTACAGGTAAACCTTCGGGCAAAGCCTCAGCGCTAACCCAGAAGTATCCACTGTGCTCTACGCGTAGAAACCAGTCTCCCGCTAAGCGCGGTACTGACAAAACTTTGGGCAAAACCTCAGCGCTAATCCAGAGGTATCCACTGCGCTCTACGCATAGAAACCAGTCTCCCGCTACGCGCGGTACAGACAAAACTTCGGGCAAAGCCTCAGCGCTAACCCAGAGGTATCCACTGCGCTCTACGCGTAGAAACCAGTCTCCCGTCCGTGGCGGAATAGAAAAAACTTCTGATGATGCCTCAATGTCGAATAGGAAGTACAAAGCATGCTCCGCGCGTAAGACAACATCTGACCTCTACAGGGAACCAGATGACACACATGATCTCCGCAAGGGAAAGCAAGCGGCGAGCTACTTAACTTCTCGGCATTTTACGCCTACCAATGGGAACAGGAGGAACAAGCCATCTTCTTCTTCTGCAACTTCTCCTGACCTGCGTAAGTATCTAATCCAGAGACGCAAGGAGAGGGAATCTTCCAGCATGGCTATTACGCCTCCTAGCGAGCACTGTTGTGATGGTCACATGATTGTAATTAATTGCTACTATTCTAAAGCAAAACGGCCAATTTTTGACCGACTGAGCTACTCTCCATCTTTCCTAGAAGAAGAGCCCACGCATGCATCTGTGAACATGGCTTCACATGTACTTGGAGGAAGCTCAGGCTCAAGACGTCCGTCCTCTGGAACTCCGAGCCGAAGGAGATTCAACATACTCCTCAGAGACACTGAAGATGGGGTGTTCCAGAACACTCGTTCGAGGTCACAATAACTGACTTTGTACTCCTCTGATTCTGACGCTGGGGGTCGCCATTCTTCCGAATTAAATACTGAGAGTATAGAGTCGACTTCTATAGCGACCTATACACATCCTTCGACGACGCCTAGGGAAATAAGAGTATACGCCATTGGAGATGAACATGAGGAAGCTTCGTCGTCAGGGAGCGAGGAACAGCGCATCACTAGAGACATCTCTGAAACAAATGCAATCCATGATGGAGAACATACACCAGATGATGCTAACTCAACAAGCTGCTGCTATGGCTCAAACATTAGTCCCGCCAGCACAGATACGTATGGGGGGGGGACTTGCCACCATCCAACACGGTCCAAGAACCTGCTCTAGATCAAGAGTCAGCTGGTCCTCCACTTCCTCACTTAGAGAATGCATTGCCTCCTGCAGGAGTCGCGATACAACCAACTCCGCACCAATCCGTGGTCTTTCTACCGGCTGAAAATCTGATACAAGCAGTACGGGAGTTGAAAGCCCAATTCGATGCCTTGAAGCACAAAGATCAGCTCAAGAAATTAGGAATCAACCAGCCTTACCCGGCTATCTAGGAAGAGGTCCCTTTTCCTCCGAGATACAAGCCTCAGACTATGGCTCTGTTCGAGGGAAAAACATCACCAAGTCAGTACATGAACTATTTTAGTATGATGACGGTATTGCTACAAGGGAATGACGCCCTCCTCACCCGGGTGTTCAAGGGCTGTCTCTCAGGAGTGGCTTACCAATGGTACCGCAGCCTGGCGGACAACTACATTACTTCCTTCGAAGACTTCAAGACTTTATTCTTCACACGATTCTATGAGGGAGGAATGGACATGTCTATGTCCTCTCTCATCGAAGTCAAGCAGAGGGAAAAAGAGGACGTTCGTACCTTCATCGAACGTTTTCGTCAAGCCACGCTACAGATGCCTCCAGGAGTTCCAGACTCTGCGTTGGTGGACATTTGCAGGAAGAACCTCCTTTCCGTGGTCTCGGTGTTCATAGGACCATACCAGCTCCACGACTGGCCCTCGTTAATCATCTCAGCGGTGGCCGTCGATGACAACAGTTGTAAGGCGCGCGACAATGGCATTATGATCTCTACCTCCGACAGAGGCAATAGGTCATCCCCCAATGGCGACCATCCTCACAGTTCCAAAGGAAAAGAAGCTCTGGCAATCAATACGTCCAGACAAAAGACTACGGCAACCACGCAGACCAAACCTAGGACTTCCAGCCCCGTTGAAGTATACTCTTTCGACGACGATGACATTCCGAGTATATTCGAGTATCTCGTCAAGAGTGGCAAGATCACCCTTCCAGAGGAGAAGTGGCCCAGTGAAGCCGGCAGTGCCAACAACCCCAAGTACTGCATCTTCCACAGATACGTACACCATCCGACCAAGGCGTGTTACATACTGAAAAGGAAGATCCAGGGGTTGATCGATGCTAAGGCCATCACTCTGTATAACACCGAGAAGACGGTCATGGCCAATATGATCTCCCTGCAATTTGGAAATCTGCCTCCCCA
The DNA here is from genome assembly GCA_036927795.1 of Iris macrosiphon. Classification (NCBI taxonomy): domain Eukaryota; kingdom Viridiplantae; phylum Streptophyta; class Magnoliopsida; order Asparagales; family Iridaceae; genus Iris; species Iris macrosiphon. The sequence continues at coordinate 169,008,090 of JAYESA010000009.1, read as the reverse complement.
GGAAGTCCCGGATGGTGTGACACCTATTTCCCGGACAACGATGAACATCGTCAATCTTCCTCCGGCTAGGGGTCAAAATCATGACCTGGTACCCTTAACCACCCGGCGGGGCGAGATCATGTGGGTTCATCCGAATTTAGTATCGGAACTCGAGACAGAGACTAACGCTGCTAAGGCTAAGTCTAGGAAGAACTCCAAATGCAAACCATGCCATATGGTTGCAACTTCTTCGCCATCAGACGAAGACGAGGCTTTGGCCGCAACCCGTTCAGGGAAAGCTTACCTCAAGGACTACGGAGCAAGTCCGGGAGATGCACCGGCAGACGCTTCAGCTACAGAGCCCGCCATACCACAGGCGGATCCTGCAAGACCGACTTCGCCGGACAAGGGGAAGCAGAAAGAAGTACGCTTCGATAAACCTGTGAAAAACATTCAAAACAAAGGTTTAGAGAAGCCATACAACTTCGACATCCTGGCCCAACTGGCCAATACACCAGCCAGGTTGTCCATCTTTGAGCTACTCAGGCTCTCCCAAGACACTCGTCTAGCCCTGAGTGAAGCACTGATACAGGCGGAAGCATACTTGACCCAGATCAAGTCCCCTGACGAGGAACCAGTGGCGTGCCCTCAATGCCACAGTATAATGGAGGTGGTCCCGAACATCACTTTCACACAAGATGACATGCTGTTAACATAACAGGCATGACAGACCCCTCTATTACACCGGATACGTTGGTTCCATGGAGGTCGACCGGATCCACATAGATCCGGGATTATCAATTAGCATCATTCCTCATAGTCTGCTCAGACCACTGAGGATTCCTACCAGCGAATTGGCTTACACGACAACTACAATCGTGGGTTTCAATGCCGGAAGAAGTAAGCCATTGGGGAAAATTTGCCTGAGGATCCAGATTGGCAACCTCAGATCGGTGGCTATATGCTACGTCATCGATTCAGACGTGTCCTATAATATTTTGCTGGGTAGACCATGGATCTACGACCACAACATCGTTCCTTCAACTCTACATCAATGCCTTAAATATGTAGACGCCCAAGGAACAGTACAAACAGAGGTTGCTGACCTAAACCCATTCAAAGGAATAGAATCCTACTATTTTGATACCGTGTTGTACTCTCCAGACTACGCGGAGGAGGTGTCAGCCCAAACAGAGAAGGAATCCCACCGGGAGCCTGAAGGACCCTCTGTCGAACAACCACTGTCAATCAGAGTGAAAGGGCGAACTACTCGTCCAAAAGCCATGGAGCCTATGGCTATCCACCTGAACAAAACCAGGTCAGGAAAATGGGGTGATCCTCTAGTGATCACTTTGAACCAGAAGCCTCCACTCTTTGTCATCAACCTTCGGCGCAACAAGCAGCCGACTGATGTAAATGCAACCAGGAACGGAGTTCCAGATGATAATAAACATCCTCTTTTCCAGTATATCGACGCACAGATTCCAAATCAGGAATCCTCTCCCTATGACGATATAGAACCTATAGCGCAAAAATTCTTGGAAGCTATAGATTCCTATCATCCATACATATGGGAAGTAGAGTCATCATCCAATATCGTCGCGACATATGGACCCCATGAGGACACTATCTTCATTGTTCCGCTTGCCCGCAGCAGTCAGCATTCAATAGCCTTCGGCCGAACGCGCAACGAATCGACTATACGAGAAGATTCCTTCAATGACGATGCTGGTAAAATACAAGTTCACAGGTACAACCCGCAATCCTTAAAGATCATGCAAAATATGGGTTATGACTTGAAACTGAAGCCAGGTCTCAACTATGGGAAAGGCAGACGAATACCACCGCACGGCAATCCCCACTATCAACAAACTCATTTCGGGTTAGGGTATGCCACCTCCCTTACGACTACCAAGTCAGATGAGGACACCTTTTTCCCTTTTTATGACGGCTCATCGCCCTCCAATTCATCTAGTGCTCTCGAGCAAATATTACCAGTAAATATGGTAGTGGCAGATCCCTTCGAATCAGACGAACAAGAATCTGAACTATTCGAGAATGACGCTTGGGCTCAGCAAATGGATACACAGTGGGAATTCTGTTTCGAGCAGAGAGAACCTCCCACCAAAGATAAAGTTATCCAGATTAATGTTGGGGATGAACTTTCACCAAAGCCAATATTTATCAGTAACAATCTTTCCCCAACTGAAAGGGAAGAAGTCATTCAACTGATAAGAGAATACATCGACATTTTTACGTAGAATTATGAGGATATGCCAGGACTTGATCCAAAGGTGGCTACTCATAAACTCAACATATTGCCCGATTCAAAGCATGTAAAGCATCACCAATGCCGGTTCTGCCCGGATATGATGGACGCCATTGAAGCTGAAGTCAAGAAGTTGATAGCCTGTAGTTTCATCCGGGAGGAACAATATTCTGACTGGGTCGCCAATGTTGTCCCGGTCATGAAGAAGAATGGGAAAGTACGAGTCTGCATCGATTACCGAGATCTAAATGCAGCCTGCCCCAATAATGAGTTTCCTCTTCCCATCATAGACGTCATGATCGACAATACCTGCAGTTTCGAACGTATGTCTTTCATGGACGGATTCTCAGGATACAATCAAATCAAGATGCATCCTGAAGACGAGAAGCATACTGCCTTCCGGACACCACTGGGGGTATATTGCTATATGGTCATGCCCTTCAGGTTGAAGAACGCCGGAGCTACTTACCAACGAGCTATGAGTAACATATTCTATAAGCATTTATGCAAGACAGTGGAATGTTACGTAGACGATATAGCTGTCAAAAGCCGCCTCAGTGTCAATCACATCCAAGACTTAAAGACGGTATTTGAGCTGATACGCCAACATCAACTCAAAATGAATCCTACAAAGTCCTTTCTGGGTGTATCTAGTAGTAAATTTCTGGAATTCGTCATTACCGCCAAAGGCATTCAAGTGAACCCTGATAAAGTCAAGGCCATCTTGGAAATGCGACCACCCCGTAATCTGATGGAACTCAGGGGATTTCAAGGTCGTCTGGCCTATATCCGGAGATTCATATCCAACCTCTCTGGAAGATGCCAGCCTTTTTCTCACCTCATGAAGAAAGGTGTATCCTTCATATGGGACGAAGCCTGTCAATAAGCGTTCGGGGATATCAAGCGCTACCTCACTAGTCCACCAGTTCTGGTGTCTCCCGTCGTAGGAAGACCATTCTTCTTGTACGTTCGAGCGATGGACCATTCTCTGGGAGCTCTTCTCGTGCAGAAAAATGATGCGGGACATGAACAGGCTATCTACTATCTAAGTAGAATGATGATCGGAGCTGAGCACCGGTATAATCCGGTGGAAAAAGAATGTTTGGCTCTGATGTTCGCTATCCAGAAGACGCGGCACTATGTTACCGGCCAGACTATTCACATCATCTCCAGGATCAATCCTCTTCGGGTACGGATGAGCAAGCCAAGTGTTCTTAACTCCCGACTCGCAACTTGGACGATGTTATTGACACCATACGACATGGTGTACGTCCCTCAGAAGTCCATCAAAGGCCAAGCATTGGCTGACTTCCTAGCTGCTCATCCGATCCCGGAGGCATCCAAATTATACGAGGACATTCCCGACGAAGTTGCAGAATGTAGTTCCGCAATAAAAAGTGAGGCATGGCAACTGTTCTTCGACGGCACCTCCAGGACTGGCCCCAAAGGAAACGTGGTTTCAGGGGTAGGAATTGTCCTGATTACTCCCGATAAACTCGACATCTATCGAGCATACTCTCTTAACGAGCCATGTTCCAATAATGTGGCAGAGTACAACGCTCTACTAATCGGACTCCAAGTCGCTAAAGAGCTGGGGGTCGAATCTCTGGAAGCTTTTGGTGATTCTCTGCTTATCGTCAATCAAGTCAGGGGAATATATGAAGTCTGGAATCCAGACCTCATCCTCTATCACCAAGAAACGGTCGAGATAGCCATGACATTCAAGGGGTTCTTCCTAGAGCATGTACCTCGATCTCAGAATCTGGAAGCCGATGCCCTAGCCAGTCTAGCTGCAGATTTAGCTACTCCTATAAGAAGGCAGAATTCGGTAATCCTTCTTAACAGAGATCTATTTTGCGTGAAGAACAACGCTCACATCGAACGCAGTTACGCTGTGAACACCGATCCTCCTACGAGAGATTGGAGAAGTCCCTTTATAGATTTTGTGGCATACGTAATCTTGCCGGAGGACCCGAAAGAAGCGGCATCCGTCAAAAGACGACCATTACGCTTCTACTTTGATGCATCTTCACAATGCCTATATCGCCGGACCTACGACGGACTGCTATTGAGATGTCTCTCTGATGATGAAGCACAGCAGATTATCCGCGAAGCTCATGACGGCATATACGGGGCGCATCAACCCGGTCCTAAGCTACAGGATCGTATCAGGAGAATGGGCTGTTACTGGCCCACTTTGATCGCAGACGCAATCAAGTATGCCAAACGATGCAAGGCCTGTCAGGTCCACGCAGACTTCGTACACCAGCCGTCTAAACATCTACATCCTACGGTTGCATCCTGGCCTTTTGAAGCATGGGGTATAGACATCATTGGTCCTATTCACCCATCTTCTTCCAGAGGTCACCAGTTCATACTGGCCATCATGGATTACTTCTCCAAATGGGCAGAGGCGATCCCACTCGCTGAGGTAAAAACATCCAATATGATTAGCTTCATCAAGCATCACGTCATTTATCGCTTTGGGATTCCCCGAAGGATAATCTATGACAATGGGCCTCAGTTCATCAGCCAAGCGTTTCATCGATTTTGCGATAAAAATCGGATACAAAATGTCACCTCTACGGCATATTATCCAGCTGCTAATGGTTTGGCGGAAGCCTTCAATAAAACTATTATCAAACTCTTGAAGAAGTTTGTCGCTTCGAATAAAAGATATTGGAACAGAAAGCTGGGAGAATGTCTCTGGGCATACCGCACAACGGTCCGATCACCGACAGGTTGCACCCCGTTCTCACTGGTCTACGGGAGCGAAGCAGTTCTTCCCATCGAAATCCAAATCTCGTCACTCAGGATAGCAGTCGCCAATGAGTTAACTCGGGAAAAGAATGACCTTTTAAGGCTTCAAAAGCTAGAAGGATTAGACGAGAAATGCCTTCAAGCTCAACAGAGCATCACGTTCTATCAAGCACGCATTTCCAGAGCTTTTAATCAAAAAGTAAAGGAAAGAGTGTTCAAAGTTGGTGAGCTGGTCTTAGCTGTAAGAAGACCAATGATTCTCACTCAAAGAAGCAAGGGCAAATTTTAGCCCAAATGGGAAGGCCCTTACGTGATCGAGACAACGTTCTCAAACGGCGCTTACAGGTTAGCCCAGCCTAATGGAGACCTACTAATGGCTCCTATCAATGGCAAATTCCTAAAAAGGTACTATGCTTAACCTCCTCTGCTCAAGAGAAATAAAGGCAAAAATCTCATTCTGACAAAACTACTTCCAAAATGAAACTAGTTAGGTCGTACTCTATCATGTCCATATGACCCCTGAATAGATGCGCCCTGCTAAAGTTTACCGAGAGACTATCACATCCATGTAGAAGCATAAAAAATACGACGGATGGCTATACGCAGCATATTGATGCAGAGCAGCGTAAACAGAGGCCTTCAGAGCCATCAAGCGTGCAACAGAGCTTTTTTCGCTAAACACAGCATAAAATATAAACTCAAAGGACCATCCGCGTAAGGCAGTACGTCCAAGCCGCTTCAACGTAAACAGGGTGCTTCATCGACTCTTCGGCGTAAAACCCATCCTCTTTTAACGCAGCATTGAAGTGTACGAGAGACGCTTCATATTCTCTGAAGTAAACCTGTCAGATCCTGCAATGAACCTGTCAGATCCTGCAATGAACCTGACGTCTGGACTTCTGACAAAGGGATACTGCTCGACTACCCAGACGACGGCTATAATGATGGCACAGCACTGCGACCCAGGCTGTCATCTACCGCCATCTCCTTTGCGTAAACTGCTTTTACGTGCACGAAGGGATACGCTACCTTGTTTTTCGCAGGCAGACATGAGCTATTTACGCTCTATAGAAGACAAACCGCCTACCACATCAAAAGCTGTACTCCATATGGGGCTTGAGGCACGTCTCTACGTCCAATGCACAGAACAATGACATTTTCTCGAGGCACGTCTCTACGTCTAATGCACAGAGCGGTGATAGTTTCTCGAGGCACGTCTCAGCGACTGATGCACAGAAGGGCTGCAGGCCTTCAAAAATATGCCTCTGTATTTAATGCACAGGATGGTGGTGCATTTAATGCAAGAGATTTGATTATATCTTCAAAAGCCGTAATTCCGGCTAAGACGTCCACATCAGCACTCTGGCACGGTACGCAGCGGCTTCTACGCCCATTCAGCTCCTGTGCTCACTCGGTTTCTACGCCCATTCAGCTCTTGTGCTCACTCGGCTTCTACGACCACTCGGCTTCTACGTCCACTCGGCCTATATGACCACTCGGCTTCTATGCCCACTCGGCCTCTATGACCACTAGGCTTCTACGCCTACTCGGCCTCTATGACCGCTCGGCTTCTATGCCAATTCGGCTTCTATGCCTGCTTGGCTTCTACGCCATGGTGACAGACATTGGCTTCTACGCCCACCTCTTCTACACAAGGGATACCTTCCTATGTGGCTTCTACGTCATGATCTTCGTAGCGATTATACGTATTTTATCCCTTAGTTGGACCCGTGTAACACGCTCATTCAAAGGATCATCTATACGCAGGCATTGGTTATTTTAACCGTTGTGTAAAAGGGTGCTGTACTTTCTACTCCTCGGTTTCTACACCGACGGAGTAGTCACTGTCACTAAAACTCTATAAATAGAGACCTCTATCAATGAGGAAGAAGGTCGACAAATTGGAAGGTCGAAGGAATTGGTCTAAAAACCTCCAAAGAGATTGAACCACGGGTCGAAACTTTGAAAGAAGGATCGAACAAGGTCGAACTTCCAAGAAAGATCGAACCAGAGGTCAAGAGAGAGAGAGAGAGAGAGAGAAGAATCCGGAGCTCAGGCAAAGAGTAGGGATCGACGACTTTGGCATCGTGCATCCACCCTCTTCTGTAACCTTCGAAGCTGCTTCCTGTCTTCTACGGCACTTCTTCATCATCGTGTGGTCCAAGGGCTAAAGTGATCGACTGCAGATCAGACACCTATAGTAATATTTACCCAGATTAAATAAATTGTACTCCCACATCCTCGTATAGGATCAAATTGTACAAATTTGTTTGTAAACCAAAGAACACGGGTTTCGTATAAACCCCGACTTGAATACATTTTTATTCATTCGTTTTCCACCACAAACAAGATGGCGACTCTGCTGGGGACATCTTTCTCTTCTGATAAGGAATTAATTGCTCAACACGATGCAGTATCTGTAGGAACCGTGAAGAAGACACTGGTCGTCCAATTCGACCAGTCTGCCTACAAAGACATGCTTCGAACCGGGGGTAGCTCTTACCCTCTCTCCGTCCAAGACAACAGGAAGCTGCGCAAGGTCTGGATGCCCAAGATATCCTCTACCATTCCTGTGGACTCTCCGATCTCTCCGACCAATGAGGTTGTAGCATTGCTCCCTCCGTGCCCCGTACGTAAAATTCAGTCTCCCGCTATGCGCGGTACAGACGAAACTTCGGGCAAAGCCTCAGCGCTAACCCAGAAGTGTCTACTGCACTCTACGCGTAGAAACCAGTCTCCCGCTACACGCGGTACAGACAAAACTTCTGGAAATGGCTTAATGCTAGTCCAGAAGTCCACTCCGCGCCCTGCGCGTAAAATGCAGTCTCCCGTCACTGGCGAAATAGACAACATTTCTGATAAGGTCTTAGCGCCAAATCGGAAGTACAAATCACACTCCACACGTAAGACAACATCTGACCTCTACGGGAAACCAGATAAGCGCTATGATCTCCGCAAGGGAAAGCAAGCAGCAGAGTACTCAACTTCTCAGCCTTTACGCCAGCGAGGGAACAATCTGCCTACCCTCCGGATTACGCGAGAAGCCGATGGCCGACTGAGGACCTCTTCAGCTTTACGCCAGTCTGAGCAAATCTCCAAATTACGCCAGGCGAAGCCCCTCGGCGTAAAACAAGCTCAGGTTGCGGAAAGACACCCTCCCCGGGGATTATCCGCCACCCAGATGGCCAACCTGTTGTACACAGGTGGCACAGGGAAAACCATGGTGCCCAACCTCCGCATGCCCACTGATAGGAACAGAAGGAACAAGCCGTCGTCTTCTTCTTCTGCAACTCCTCCTGGCCTATGAAATATCTAATCCAGAAGCGTAAGGAGAGGGGACCTTCCAACATGTCTATTATGCCTTCTGGCGAGCACTGTTGTAATAGTCATAAGATTATCATTGATTGCTGCTGTTCTAAAGCAAAACGATCGGTTTTCGACCGGTTGAGCTACTCTCTGTCTTTCGAGGAAGAAGATCCCGTGCATGCATCCGTTAACATGGCTTCACACCTACCTAGAGGAGGGTCGAGCTCAAGACGTCATCCCTCTGGGCCCCCGAGCCGAAGGAGATTCAATGAGCTCCTCAGGAACGCTGAAGCTGGGGTATTCCAAAACACCCGTGCAAGGTCACAACAACCAGCTTCGTATTCATCTGATTCTGACGCTGGGGGTCGCCAGTCCCCCGGATTAGATGCTGAGAGTATAGAGTCGACTTCTACAGCGACCTATACTAATCCTTCAATGACACCCAGGGAGATGGAAGTTTATGCCGTTGAAGAGGAACGCGAGGAAGCTTCGCCGTCAGGAAACGCGGAACAACGCATCACTATACTAGAGACATCTCTAAAACAAATGCAATCCATAATGGAGAACATACACCAGATGATGCTAACTCAGCACGCAACTGCCATGGCTCAAGCATCGATCCTGCCAACTCAGATACGTGTGGGGGTGGACTTACCACCATCCAACCCGAGCCAAGAGCCTGCTCTAGATCAAGAGTCAGCAGTTCCTCCGCTTCCTCACTCGGAGAATATATTGCCTCCCGTTGGAGTCACGATACAACCAACTCCGCACTACACCGTAGTCCCGCTTCCAACTAAAAATCCGATGCAGGCAGTACGGGAGTTGAAAGCCCAGTTTGACGCCTTGAATCACAAAGATCAACTCAAGAAACTGGGAATCAACCAGCCTTACCCAGCTATCTGGGAAGAGGTCCCTTTCCCTTCGAGGTACAAACCTCAGACTATGGCTCTGTTCGAGGGAAAATATCACCAAGTCAGTACATGAACTATTTCAGTATGATGACGGTGTTGCTACAAGGGAACGATGCCCTCCTCACTCAGGTGTTCAAAGGCTGTCTCTCAGGAGTAGCCTATCAGTGGTACCGTAGCTTGGCGGACAACTGCATTACTTCCTTCGAGGACTTCAAAGCTTTATTCTTCACACGATTCTATGAGGGAGGAATGGACATGTCTATGTCCTCTCTCATCGAAGTCAAGCAGAGGGAAAAAGAGGACGTTCGTACCTTCATCGAACGTTTTCATCAAGCCACGCTACAGATGCCTCCAGGAGTTCCAGACTCTGCGTTGGTAGACATTTGCAGGAAAAACCTCCTTTCCGTAGTCTTGGTGTTTACGGGACCATATCAGTTCCATGATTGGCCCTCGTTCATCATCTCGGCCATAGCCGCCGAAGACAACAGTCGCAAGGCGCACGACAATGGCATGATCTCCGCCTCTGACAGAGGCAAGAGGTCATCTCCCAGCAGCGACCATCCTTGCAGCTCCAAAGGAAAAGAAGCTCTGGCGATCAATACGGCCAGGCAAAAGACTGCGGCAACCGCACAAGCGAGACCCGAAACCTCCAGGCCCGTCGAAGTCTACTCTTTCGACGACGACGATATCCTAAGTATATTCGAGTGTCTCATCAAAAGTGGCAAGATCACCCTTCCGGAGCTAAGGCGGCCCCAAGAAGTCGGCAGTACTAACGACCCCAAATACTGCATCTTCCACAGATACGTACACCACCCGACAAAGGCGTGTTATATACTGAAAAGGAAGATCTAGGGGTTAATCGATGCTAAGGCCATTACTCTGCACAACACCAAGAAGACGGTCACGGCCAACATGATCTCTCTGCGGTTTGGCAATCTGCCTTCCCAAGAAGTCTCGGACGGTGTCACACCCATTTCCTGGACCACGATGAACATCGTCAATTTCCCTCCAGCTAGGGGTCAAAATCATGACCTGGTACCCCTAACCACCCGGCAGGGCGAGATTATGTGGGTTCATCCGGATTTGGTGTCAGAGCTCGAGGAGGAGACTAAAGCTACTAAGGCTACGTCTAGAAAGAGCTCCAAATGCAAACCATGCTATATGGTCGCAACTTCTTTGGCATTAGACGAAGACGAGGTATTTGCTGCAACCCGTTCAGGGAAAGCCTACCTCAACGACTACGGAGCAAGTCAGGAAGATGCAACGGCGGACGCTTCAACTGCCAAACCTTCAGGACCAGGCCCCGTCGTACCAGATGCTAGCCCTTCAAAACCAACTCCGGCGGACAAGGGGAAGCAAAGAGAAGTGCGCTTTGATAAACCTGTGAAAAATATTCCAAATAAAGGTTTAGAGAAGCCATACAACTTCGACATCCTGGCCCAACTGGCTAATACACCAGCCAGGCTGTCCATCTTCGAGCTACTCAGGCTCTCCCAAGACACTCGCCTAGCTCTGAGTGAAGCACTAATGCAGGCGGAGGCATGCTTGACCCAGCTCAAGACCCCCGACGAAGAACCGGTGGCGTATCCTTAATGCCACAGTATGATGGAGGTGGTCCCAAATATCACTTTCACTTAAGACGACATGTTGTTAAAACATAACAAGCATGACAGGCCCCTCTATTACACCGGGTACATCAGTTCCATGGAGGTCGATCGGATTTACATAGATCCGGGATCGTCGATCAGCATCATCCCTCACAGTCTGCTCAGACCGCTGAGGATTCCTACCAGCGAATTGGCTTATACCTCCACTACAATCGTGGGTTTCAATGCCGGAAGAAGTAAGCCATTGGGGAAAATTTGACTAAGGATCCAGATTGGCAACCTCAGATCGGTGGCCACATGTTACATCATCGATTCAGAGGTGTCCTACAATATTTTGCTGGGAAGACCGTGGATCCATGACCACAACATCGTTCCTTCAACTCTACATCAATGTCTTAAATATGTAGACCCCCAAGGAATATTATAAACGGAGGTTGCTGACCTAAACTCGTTTAAAGGAGTAGAATCCTACTATTCTGATGCCGTATTGTACTCTCAAGACCACACGGAAGAAGTGTCAGGCGAGGCAGAGAAGGAATCCCACCGGGAGCCAGAAGAACCCTCTGCCGCACTACCACTGTCAATCAGAGTGAAAGGACGAACCACTCGTCCAAAAGCGATGGAGCCTATGGCTATTCACCTGAATAAGACCAGGTCAGGAAAAGGGAGTGATCCTCTAGTGATCACTTTGAACCAGAAGCCTCCACCCTTGGTCATCAACCTTCGGCGCAACAGGCAGCCGACTGATGTAAATGCAACCAGGAACGGAGTTCCAGATGATAATAAACATCCTCTTTTCCAGTATATTGATGCTCAAATTCCAAATCAGGAATCCACTCCCCGTGACGAGGTAGAACCCATAGCACAAAAATTCTTGGAAGTTATGAACTCCTACCGTCCGTATGTCTGGGAAGTGGCGTCATCATCCAACGTCGTCACGACGTATGGACCACATGAGGATTCTATCTTCATTGTCCCGCCTACCTGCAGCAGTCAGCGTTCAATAGTCTTCGGCTACATGCGCAATCAACCAACTGTCCAGGAAGATTCTTTCACTGATGATGCTGGAAAAATGCAAGTTTACCGATACAGCCCGCAAGCGTTGAGGATCATGCAAAACATGGGCTACGACTTGAAGCGAAAACCAGGCCTCAACTACGGAAGAGGCAGACGAACGCCGCTGCGTGGCGACCCCTACTATCAACGAACTCATTTCGGGTTAGGGTATGCCACCTCCTCTAAGTCGGACGAGGATATTTTTTCCTCTTCTCAGAACGGCTCATCACCCTCTGACTCACATAATGCTCTCGAACAAACATTATCAGTGAATATGGTAGTGGCAGATCCCTTTGAAGCAGATAAACAGGATTCTGAGCCGTTTGAGAATGACTCTTGGGCCCAACGAATGGATACGCAGGGGAAATTCTGTTTTGAGCAAAGGGAACCTCCTACCAAAGACGAAGTTATCCAGGTTGATGTTGGGTGTAAACTTTCGCCAAAGCCGATATTTATCAGTAACAATCTTTCCCTAGCTAAAAGGAAAGAAATTATCCAGCTGATAAAAGAATATATCGACGTCTTTGCATGGGATTACGATGACATGCCAGGCCTTGACCCAAAGGTGGCTACTCATAAACTCAATATATTGACCGACTCGAAGCCTGTGAAGCAGCACCAACGCCGGTTCTGCCCGGATATGATGGACGCCATCGAAGTGGAAGTCAAGAAGTTGATAGCCTGCAGTTTCATCCGGGAAGAACAATATCCCGACTGGGTCGCCAATGTTGTCCCAGTCATGAAGAAAAATGGGAAAATACGTATTTGCATCGATTACCGAGATCTGAATGCAGCCTGCCCCAAGGATGATTTCCCTCTTCCCATCACGGACATCATGATCGACAACACTTGCATTTTTGAACGTATGTCTTTCATGGACGGATTCTAAGGATACAATCAGATCTAGATGCATCCTAAAGACGAGAAGCACACTGCCTTCCGGACCCCGTTGGGGGTATATTGTTATACGGTCATGCCCTTCGGATTGAAGAACGTCGGGGCTACATACCAACAGGCTATGAGTAACATATTCCATGAGCATTTACGTAAAATAGTAGAATATTACGTGGACGACATAGCCGTCAAGAGCCGCCTCAAAGATGATCACATTCAAGACTTGAGGTCGGTATTCAAGTTAATGCGCCAACATCAACTCAAGATGAACCCTACGAAATCCTTTCTGGGTGTATCTAGTGGCAAATTTCTGGGATTTGTCATCACTGACAAAGGCATCCAAGTGGACCCTAACAAAGTCCAGGCCATCGTAGAAATACGATCGCCCCGCAATTTGAGGGAACTCCTGGGATTTCAAGGCCGTCTGGCTTATATCCGGAGGTTCATATCCAACCTCTCGGGGAGATGTCAGCCCTTTTCTCATCTCATGAAGAAAGGTGTATCCTTCATATGGGACAAAACCTGTCAGCAAGCTTTCGGAGATATCAAATGCTACCTCACCAGTCCGTCAGTTCTGGTGCCTCCCGTCATGGGAAGACCATTCTTGCTGTACGTTCGAGCGATGGATCGTTCTCTAGGAGCTCTCCTCGCACAGAAGAATGATATGGGTCATGAACAGGCTATCTACTTCCTCAGCAGGATGATGGTCGGAGCCGAACACCGGTACAACCCAGTGGAGAAGGAATGCTTGGCTCTGATGTTCGCTATCCACAAGACGTGGCACTATGTCACCGGTCAGACTATTTATATCATCTCCAGGATCAACCATCTTCGAGTACTGATGAGCAAGCCAAGTGCTCTTAATTCCTAACTCGCGACTTGGGCGATGTTGTTAACACCATATGACATGGTATACGTCCCGCAGAAGTCCATCAAAGGCCAAGCGCTGGCCGACTAGCTGCTCATCCGATCCCGGAGACCTCCAAACTATACGAGGACATCCCTGATGAAGTTACAGAATGTAATTCCGTAATAGAAAGCGACACATGGCAACTATTCTTCGATGGAGCCTCCAGAACTGGTCCTAGGGGAAAAGTGGTTTCAGGAGTAGGAATAGTCCTGGTCACTCCTGATAAACTCATCATCTACCGAGCATATTCTCTTAGCGAGCCATGCTCCAACAATGTGGCAGATTACAACGCTCTGCTAATCGGGCTCCAAGCCGCTAAAGAGCTGGGGGTCGAGTCCCTGGAAACTTTCGGTGATTCTCTGCTCATCGTCAATCAAGTCAAGGGAATATATGAAGTCCGGAATCCAGACATCATCCCCTATCACCAAGCAATGGTCGAGATAGCCATGACATTCAAAGGGTTCTTCCTAGAGCATGTACCTCGATCTCAGAATCTGGAAGCTGATGCCCTAGCCAGTCTAGCTGCAGATTTAGCCACTCCTATAAGAAGGCAGGATTCGGTAATCCTTCTTAACAGAGATTTATTCTGTGTGAAGAACAACTTTCACATGGAACGCAGCTACGCTGTGAACACAGATCCCCTAGAAGAGACTGGAGAAGTCCCTTCATAGATTTTATGGCATACAAAATCTTGCCGGAGGACCCCAAAGAAGCAGTATCCGTCAAGAGACGATCATTACGCTTCTACTTCGATGCATCTTCACAATGCCTATATCGCCGGACCTACGACGGACTGCTATTAAGATGTCTCTCTAACGACGAAGCACAGCAGATTATCCGGGAAACTCACAACGGCGTGTGTGGAGTGCATCAACCCGGTCCTAAGCTACAGGACCGTATCAGGAGAATGGGCTATTACTGGCCCACTATGATCGCAGACGCGATCAACTATGCAAGATAATGCAGAGCCTGTCAGGTTCATGCAGACTTTATATATCAACCGTCTGAATATCTACATCCTACGGTTGTATCCTAGCCTTTCGAAGCATGGGGTATGGATATCATTGGTCCTATTCACCCATCTTCTTCCAGAGGTCACCGGTTCATACTGGCCATCACGGATTACTTCTCCAAATGGGCAGAGGCGATCCCTCTTGCTGAGGTAAAGACGTCTAATGTAATCAGCTTCATCAAGCATCACGTCATTTATCGCTTCGGGGTACCCCGGAGGATAATTTACGACAATGGGCCTCAGTTTATCAGCCAAAAATCGCGTGTCGTGGGCCCCACAGGCTCCACCAGACAGGTGATTTTGAGAATGGCTCATCGGAATCCAATTCTGGAAGTTCCGTTGGGTTCGTATCAACATTCCTGACTTGTTGACATTAAGTTAGACTGATTTGGAGACTTTTTGACCCTAACCCGGTTTTTGGTACAAAGCGACCTACACATGGACCCGCTTTGGCCAAGAAATGTCATTTTTGCCCTAGTGTCCAAACTGGACTTAAGGACAGGCGTTTCTAACTATTTCCTATGTTCTGAGACTGTTGGTAATGTTCATTTCAGCTTTTGGAGGAGTTATTGCTGAACCCACTGTTACAAGGACCGCTACTGATATTTCAAACCCAGGCAAGTGTACCTTGCCATAAATTGCAGATTATTAGTTTATTTAGTTCTCTTGCTTTATTTTCTGGAATATTGTACATGCTATAACCTAGGACCGTATGACATACTTTATGTCCGATCACAGTCGGGTGCCAACCCCGTACGCGGAGTTGTGTATGTCATTTAGTGATGGACATTCGAGGCCCTTTATATTCTCGTGCTTGATTATCAAGTACACTACAACCTAGGACACTTGACACCATACATTGACAGAATCTTCCTGACATATTCAAGGTGATTCTGTATAGGATACAGGATGGACATAGTTATATATTCTTAGTTTATGACTGTTGCATTAGATCTGATCTCACGTGACATGGACATGAGACGTGTGGTTACATTGGGTGGGGAGAGACACACAGGCTACAGGCTGTTCTATATCTTTATATTACTATTATGAGGTTGTAGACTCTCGAGCAGAGCTAGACCACTACTAGATATTGCTGCTACCGGCTCCCCGACACAGAGCTTGTAGCAGTCTCAGCCTGGGTACTAGTGTTGCTCTCAGTTGCATTTACACTTAGATGGTTATATAGTCACCCTGCTTATTTCATTTACTATCTCACTGCATTTATTTTTGGCTTGTATTATTTGTACCTTGCTATGTCCCCTGAGGACCTGGAATGGATGATGTCCCCAGGTTTAGCAGAAGAGCATTATCCCGAGGTTTACGGGACAGGAGCTGAAGTTGTACCAGGAGCTATTGCTGAAGGAGAACCTAACATAGAAGCAGAGGTGATGGCAGAGGATTTTACTTGAGATTATGATATTTGTACTCTTCAGATACTCTATTTTTGGGCTCTTTTGTTCTGGTCTGATGAACCAGTGTTTTAGACTCTTATCGGGTTGTTCCTGACATACTCTGTTGAGATTGGACTTTGATGTACTTTCTTTATTTGCTGATGTTCTTATTATTCTGTGTGTGGATGAGATTAGATTTTGACTTATGATTGTAGACCTATATTACAGCTTAAGTATGCCGATGGATCCATTAAATTGGGTTTGTCCATCGTTGCATGCTGCTGGCCATTGCCACGTGTCCAGTTCCTCGGTATTTTGGAACTGGGGCGTGACAACTTTATAGATGGTGCACGGAACTAATATAATGTGTTAGATTTGTCGAGCGGGCGAGAAGCCTCCCCACCACAGCATTCATGTATTGATAACCCACCAGATTGCTTGCAGGGTGCGAAAGAACCTTGTTCAGTATAGAGTATCCCCTCGTGCGCGCTAAGATGTGGAGTTCGCTCTAGATCCTTTGAGGGTTGTGTCCGGAGCTGAAGCACATATACAGAACATAATATTGGAACATAGCCTATGTATCATCCCAAGTTGTAAGCTGCTTAGCACGCATTTATTGAGAGAGAGAGAGAGAGCTTGAGCGACTTGTAATCTCGGCCTAGCGCTGCTTGTAACCTTATTAATTATCAATAAAAATCTTGTTTATGTATCATACTTGTGCTTATTCTATGCTTTCGCTATAATGACTTGTGAAATAGTTATCGAACAACCATTTACTCGTGTCGTTTAAATTTTTGCTGCATTGGAGACTATTTGTGTGATTCTTTGGCTTAGCTATTTCTCCGCATATTCGGATCATAGCCTTGCACTGGCACCGCTTGTGCTCGTGCGATATCACGTCCTGATGGAAACGATCGTCCTGCAGGAGCACTAGTACGGTGATTCGTGCCTAGAGGGGACGGTCAATCCTGCGGGAGATCGGGGCATGACACTTAAGACCAAAGGGCATAACTGTGTAACAATATACCCCTATTGGTATTCGGAATAATCTTTGCTTCTCGTCGTCTGGGGATATATTGATCTAATTATAGCCCAAAAACCTATCTATGAAGGACATATGATCGAAGCCACAAATGTTATCGATAATTATGTCGGTGATCGAAAAAGGAAACTCGTCCTTCGGGCATGCCGCATTTAGATTGCGAAAGTATATGCAGATTCGGATCTTTATGTTCTTCTTGATAACGGGCACAATGTTAGCGACATAATGTAATACCTTTAGAGGATTTTTTCTCAATAAAGGTCTCTCTTTGAATTGCTCTGTTGTCACGCATTGGGGCATCGCATATTATTTGGAGTATGGTCTAGGTTTATACCTACATATACAAGTGGATACAACTTATAGAGTTAGCCAAATCCCCCTTAGCCAAGATCCATGTTTCTTCATTCCTGTAAGGAAGAAAGGCGATATGTCCATCATTTTTGGAAAAATCTAAGGTCACCGGAACTTTGTCTCAAAAAGGCACAACCAGAAAGCGGCAGATTGCAACTTCACCGCTACAAACAACAGACTAAGCGTATTCTCTAGAATATGGGATACGATCTGAAAAGCGGCCAAGGACTGAACTACGGCAAGGGATGAATCTTACCACTATATCACTTTGCCCCCAAGGGCAATCTTGAGACATATTACCAGCAGACTGGTCATAGTTTTCACACCTCCTACAACTCCCGAAGACTCAGGAGAGGAAGATGAAACATAATCTCACTCTTCACAGTATTATGTTTAGGACTTCGACACCAGCATCAAAGACATGCTTAAACAAACTTTGTCCATCAACATAGTATAAGTAGATCAAGAAGAGGACGATGAGTACCCTATCAAACTCTTTGAAGTAGAACCATGGGCTCAAAAACTATAATCTCTGTGGGAATTATGGTTCGAGCAGCGGGAACCTCCTACTGTGGACAAGGTTGTAAAAGTCAATTTGGGTGACGACGTTACTCCTAAACCCATCTTCATCAGTAAAAATCTCTCATAAGAAGAGCATGAATCCCTTGTCCATTTGGTAAGGGAAAACATCAACGTCTTGGCATGGAACCACGAAGATATGCCTGGTTTGGATCCATAAATCACGATGTACAAACTCAATATACTGCTAATTGCCAAACATGTAAAGCAGCAGCAACATCGATTTCGTCTAGACATTATGGACGCCATTTAAGTGGAAGTGAATAAGCAAATAGCAAGTTGCTTCATCCGCGAAGAACAATATCCGGATTTGGTAGCTAATATCGTCCCCACTATCAAAAGAATGATAAAATCCAAGTCAATATCGATTTTTATTATTTGAACGCGGCTTGACCAAAGGACAAATTCTTTCGCCCAGTCACAGATGTGATGATCAACCAGATCAAGATATTTCCAGATGATGAGAAGCATATGTCATTCTGGATGCCAGTAGGAGTGTACTGTTATACCGTAATGCTCTTCAGTATGAAGAATGTAGGTGCGACATACCAACGAGTTATGAGCATTATCTTTTGTGACCATTTGCGTAACACAGTAGAATATTACGTTAATAATATCGATGTCAAGTGCCATTTTCAAGATGATCATCTCCATGACCTAAAGATTGTATTCGATCTAATGCTAGCCCATCAGCTCAAGATGAACCCCACCAAGTCATTCTTGGGAGTCTCCAGTGGCATATTTTTGGGATTTATTATAACTTCAAAGGGTATTCATATTGACCCTGAGAAGACTAAGGCTATCCTAGATATGCATCCTCCAAAGTACCTACAAGAACTTCGTGGTCTATAAAAAAGACTGGCATATATTAGGAGATTCCTAGCCAATCTCTCCGAACGATGTTGGCCCTTTACTCAGCTCATGAAGAAGGGAGTCTCCTTCACCTGGACAAAAGAATGCCAGCAAGCGTTCGACGACATTAAGATGTATCTCATGAACCCCCTGGTGTTGGTGGCCCCAATCGTAGAAAAACTCTTCTTACTCTATGTCCATGCAATGGATCATTCCCTCAGAGCTCTACTTGCGCAAAATAAAGGCTATGAGCAAGCTATCTACTATCTTAGCAGAAAAATTATTGGCTCAGAACATAGGTACAATTCGGTCTTGCTCTAGTATTAGTTGTCCAAAAGACCCACCATTACCTGATAGGGCAAACCATCCATGCGATCTCTCAAGTGAACCCCCTCAGAGTCCTCATGACCGAGACTGGGACACTCAACACTCGCTTAGCCACATGTGTAATCCTACTGTCACCCAACGACATCATAATCATTCTGCAAAAGGCTGTCGCCAACCATTAGCCGACTTTCTAGCAGCTCATCTGGTACTGGAGACTTTAAAAATCTATGACAAAATCCATGATGAGGTATTAGAGTCTAACACCGTCACTACAGGAGGATCAGTTTGGCGAATATTCTTCGACGGTACTTTAGAACAGGGCCCAAAGGCAATATCGCCGCCGGAGTAGGGATAGTATCGATCTCTCCTGACGAATTAGTCATCCATCGCGCAAAATCACTTACGGAGCCATGTTCTAATAATGTGGCATAGTACAACGCTCTCATCATTGGGCTTCAGCTGTATAAATAACTAGAGGTTGATTACCTAGAAGCCTATGGCAACACCAAATTAATAGTCAGTCAAGAACGTGGCAAGTACGGAGTCCGTCACGAGGACCTACTCCCTTACCACCAAAAATTCATAAACATAATTTCTACTTTTACAGAGTTTTTCATAGAACATGTACCACGACTGTAAAATATCTAGGCTGATGCACTCATCGGTCTCGTTGCTTCTTTAGCAACTCCAATTAAAACCACATATTGATCACAGTGGTGGGTTAGGAGCTGGTTTGTCCAAGGAACAACTTATGATTAAGTCTAAGCCACTATGTGGATGCAGATACCAATGCCAAATATTGGAGACTTCCATTTATGGACTATGTTATTTACGGGATCCTTCCGGGTGACATGAAGGAGGCCACTTCCGTTAAAAGATGCTCCATCCGGTTCTACTATAATACAACCACTAAGATAATGTACCGTCGTGCCTATGATGGGCTCTTGCAACGATGCCTATCAGATGAAGAAGCAAAGGAAGCTCTCCGTGAAGCTCAAGATAGTATTTGTGGTGATCACCAACCCGGTACTAAGCGTCAAGATTGCCTCCGACACATAGGCTATTATTGGCCAACGATGGTGGCAAATGCCGTCAATTATGCGAAGAAATACAAGATATGTCAAATCCATACCGATTTTATTTACCAACCTTCGGAGTTCCTATAACCGACTGTTACGTCTTGGCTATTCGAAGTCTGGGGTACGGACATCATAGGTCCGATCAGTCCACCTTCGTCTAAGGGGCAGCGGTTCATTTTGGCTATCACAGAATACTTATCCAAACGGGCGGAAGCCATTCCTCTCGTAGAAAGTAAAAACATCCAACGTGATCAATTTCCTTAAACATTACATCATCTTCTGCTTTGGCTCGCCTTGTAGGATCATTTATGAATATGGTCCGCAGTTTGTAAGCCATGCTATCTTCAAGTTTTAGGATAAAAATCGAATCCAAAATATAGCAACAACTACCTACAATCCAGCAGTAAATGGATTAGCCGAAGCATTCAATAAGACAATCATCAAGCTAATCAAAAAGTTTGTTTCAACCAACAAACGTGACTAGAATAAGAAACTGGGTGAATGTTTATGGCTTATCGTATAACAGTTTAAGCTCCGATTGGCAATACATCGTTTTCCTTGGTCTACAAAAGCAAAGTTGTACTTCCTTAAAAGAGCCAAATTCCTTCTCTCTGGGTAACCCTTACCCACTGTAATACCCCGTTCCGCTCAAGCGGACTTCCGATTCAAATAGCGAAAGTGCAATATCCCGACTCGCTTTGCTCAGGCGAGAATACTCGTTTGAGGCAAAGGATATCTAGACTTGTCCCTTCAGGAGTTCGGTTTAGGCTTTTAGAGGCTCGCTCGGAGTATCGCTCAACCGCGACAAATCAACGCTAAGGTGGGTGGCTACGGTGAACTTGTCTTTGCTTAGCCAACGTACTTAAAATATAGAACGATACATGCTAGTCGCTAGGTGAATCACCCCATGCATGCTAATAAGAATACAATACACCTAGCTAAGGGAATAATTCCAACTTGTATTGCTTATCCTAGAACATAAAAATAAAATATTGCTTATAATCAGACTCTCGTATTCTAACTTTGCATTGTGCAACAAGACCCCGCTATGCCTCGAGTAGAACGATATGAACATTTTACTCTTTGTTGTGCACTCCTTTACTGCTACACTGCATGACCCTAGATCATGTCGCTTTGGGAAGTCCTTTTACGGTTTCACTCCTCGGCTTACCTTTGGGCCCGAGCGAATGTGAATGCTTAAGTTTTCTTGTGAACGCATGCTTGCCTGCTTATATATATTGTCTCGATAGAATATTTGTCGCATATACTATGCCAAGACCCAATATTGCCATTCATGTCATGCATTCATTTAGGTTCTCCTCAGAATACTATCTAATAGTCGTTTCTTGCATGAGTAAACCTGAAAGTATCCGGGACCGTTAGGTCGCGAAGGCAGTTCCCGAACCAGGAAATTTGTACCATGTCAATGATCCAAGAATCACAGCTCGTAGAGCAATACTGTCATGTACTGAATCAAATGGATCATAGAGTCGATACACATATTATGAACAATCCTGCCTGAAATAAGTACCTGATATACATATCATGCCTCAAATATGTACCTGATTTCCTGCCTAAAATATGTGCCTGATATGTATTATGCCTTGAACTTGTTCCTGTGTCTGACCAAAGACCCAGAAGATTGAGACTTGCATGGTCACATGACAACTTGGAAACAAGGTTTTAGTTCCGCGGACGGTTGCTGGGTACTGGCACCGATCCAATCTGAACGGAACTCCTGATATTTGCCTGCTTCGAATGGAGTGGCCTGCGATACCTCATATTTCTTGCATCACACTTCACTTTATCCTGAGACTAGAACCGTCCATTATGGCGTCATTCCAGTAACCTCATATTTATATAGATAAGTCATCCTCGCTTAGCGGCAACCCGCGTACGAGTTATTATATCTCATCGAGAATAACTGAACACCTGAATGATCATGGTAAAACAACACTTGTGCATAAAGTACACTAGAACATCGTATGCAACACAACCAATCACCTGAGTAACTCGTGCATCCAAAATATACACTCGTTCATAACGTAGTGTTTTCATATGCTATTATCCTGAATGTTCATACCTGCTCGTGCTTGAATTAACTTGGTTTGCCTTGGACAGGGAAGGACAAATGGTAAGTTGGTAAGTCTCGCCGTGTTTCGTCTTATATCGTACGGCGTACTGTCACACGAGTTAGGTTATTCAACATTTGTCATAAAACTGATCCTAAAGAAACTAGAAAGACAATATAATTATTGGTGTACGAAACCTATATTACGTGTTTGGATTTGTCGAGCGGGCGAGTAGCCACCCACCAGTGCATTCGTGTACTGATAATCCACCAGATTGTTTATAGGGTGCGAAAGAACCTCGTTCGGTACAGATGCCTCCCTCGTGCGTGTTAAGGCATGGAGTTCACCCTGGAGCCTTGGAATACTGCGATCCGAAACTGAAGCACATATATAAGACATAATATTGGAACATTGCCTGCACATCATTCCACAATTGTAGCCACTTGGCACGCTTTTAATATTTTAGAGAGAGGCTAGAGCGACTTGTAATCTTGGCTATGCGCTGCCTGTAACATTCTTTATAAAAATAAAGAGTTTGTTTAACTTCAACTTGTGTTAATGCTTCCGCTATTGTCGTCTCAGTGAACTTGTTACCAAATTTCCTATGCGTTTATAATTTTGCTGCACTCGGACAATCTGTGCGACTCTATGGATTAGAACTCTTACCGCTCGTGCGGGATCACGCCCAAATGGGCCAAAGCGATCATCCCGCGAGAGCGCTGGCGTGGTAATTCTTGCCTAGCGGAGACGGCCGATTAGCCTGCAGGACATCGGGGCATGACAGATTGGTATCAGAGCTTGGCTATACGCCTTTGTACTTCGTTTCGATTTTCTCAGTTTGGAAAGCTCGTTCGTGGGTTATGTGCACACTCTCTCTATGTCCCAATGGAATGTTCCAACAATGAGTCTAAATACTTTCAAAAAGTATATGTGAATGATATGATTGCTTGTATGGAATTGTAATGATTTGGCCTTTGTGCCAACCTGTGCTAGACCCTTCGGGAATAGACTCGTGCTAGAAATGTGACTTATGTGCAAACTGAAATGCCTATACATGTTTGCCCAACTGGTTAGAACGAAAATCGAATATTGCCTAAACGGTTAGCTATGCACACAGTCTTTTGGCTAAGTTGTGCTAAGTATCACCGCCAAGACCCTTTTGTGCAATCTGGTTGCAAACGATATTTGGATATCGTTCAGGAATAAGACAAGTCAGGCTTAGAATGCCAATCGCTAGAAACATTCTCGAATTTATCGCTTAGGCTAATAAAGAGAATCGTGCTTGGATTTTAAGAAATAGCTCAGACAGTATTTCGTGTTGGAAGATACAAATCGATTGAAATAAATTTGATTGGATGACTCAATTCCGAGTGGTGTATGGATCATTTAAGAAATGTCCAAAGTAATCCATAGGTCTCGTTCAATAATCGGAGCAAATAATTTCGGAACATCTTGAATAAATGATAAGGCTTATATCGAATTGGAAATCGATATCTCGTTAAGAAAACTTGTTAAAAATTTAGAGGATCGTACGAGTAATTTCAGATTAAAATAATCGGACTGAACTTGAATATAATATCGTTCGAATAGAAGTTATCCCGAAATAAATATTGTATTTCGAAGAAAGAGATAAACGAAAATAGATTTGGCTTGGAGTTTGGAAGAATGATATTGAAATCAAGTTCGAAACGATAACTCTCAAAATTAGTCCCAATGAGAACGGTTATCCTGCGGGAGCACCGGCGTGGTGATTTCATGTACGGCGGGGATGATCGAACGCACGGTAACATGTTCGGTGATTATTCTAAACTAACTCGATGAATGGAACGTATCATAATTTAAATGGACTTGGATGACTTACCAAATGGTAACATAGAAGTTGGATGATTTTACTAGACGAATTATAATCACTGCATGAACGAACATGACTTGGTAAAAATAATAAGGTGTCTCGATCGTGCCGATGATAACCATAACGTTCAAACGTTCTTATCTTATACGAGCACAACTCTATGCTCGTACATGCGTCACGCCCGGTTTAGGACGATTATCCAGCAGGAGCGTTGGCGTGGTGATCTCACATCCAACGAGGGTGATCGAATTTACAGAAGACCGGAACATGACAACCAATAGATCGTCTTGACTTTTGGTTCAATACGATAAGACAAATTTAGAATATAAGTGAATCAAAAATATTTTATGGATAACTTAGCCTAGAACCTGGAATAAAAATCACGCTTGATGGTTTCCTAAACGGATATGTAAATCAGGTTAAACGAATTGGAGTTATAATTAAAAAGGGGCTTGGAATCGAATCTTGGCTTGGTGGACTTGAAATGGATAGGGATTCTATCAAAACATGTTTGGAGGGATAGACTATAAAAATTACTAGGCTTGTCCTACAACTTGGATATATTATGGATTTTTCGGAATGGACTTGCCCCCCGTGCAAACGAATGTGTTATTCAGAGTAGAAAAAAATTTGTGCTCGATGTTTAGAAATCTGAGTGAGGCGAGCTTGGGTAGAATACCCATACAATGAATAATGGTTTGACCCTAGAAATTGGGGCGAGAATCGTACGACAAATTTGTACGATGAATCGCGTGCTTGAACCTGTAACTATGACCTTGTGAGCTGACCTAGCAATTAGGCAGACGACCCTATGCCGAGTGAATGAACCTGTGTTATCGACTTTGCCATATTGCTTAAATAAAGCTACAGAACTAGGGCATCAAGACTTAGGGTTTGACTTGAGAACCATAACGAGTGCTAAGTTTGGCCGAACGGATGGATGCTAGTCTGTAAACTGAATAGATCGTGCTTAATGGTAGTGCAAAATGCTTGAATTGGGTTGAAATAAAAAATGAAATGGAATTGAATTGATCATGTTGGAAGTTAAACGAGAACTCTTGAGATTTTCGTAAGTAGCACTATCTTTAAAGTTAGGTTGAATGCATATGTTGAGGGACGCCTTGAATGTGTGCACGATCCAAGACTCAATAAGATGTGAAACTTGAGTGCTAAGACTTCGCTATCTCTAAGTTGGTTGGTGTGCCCATGCTAGAGGTGAACTTCGAATACGCGCACGATCCAGACTCGCGATATGCCGATCTCAATGCTAGTGCAAGTGAATATCCACCTGAATAAGTATAACGACTTGTATAAGTTTACCTAAGCCCTAGATCGTTTATCAAGATCGATTAAAATATAATCCGCGTTAAGCAACATGTCCCGCGCTAAGGCGTAAATAAAGACTAACTCGGCAATACACGCAACACAGCGTAAGAATCGAGTAAGAGGTTATGTTCAATGGATTTAGTGGTAACGATTGCTACACTTGGGATAGATTCCATAATGTGATAGTATGGCCTGCCTCAGGAAGTCTCGAGGACGAGACTTTTCTGAGTGGTGTATGATGTAATACCCCGTTCCGCTCAAGCGGACTGTCGTGCAATGTCCCGACCCGCTTTACTCAGGTGAGAATACTCGTTTGAGGCAAAGGATATCCAGACTTGTCCCTTCAGGAGTTCGGTTTAGGGTTTCAGAGGCTCACTCGGAGTATCGCTCAACCGCGGTGAACCATCGCTAAGGTGGGTGGCTACGGTGAACTTGTCTTTGCTTAGCCAACACACTTAAAATATGGAATGATACATGGTAGTCGCTAGGGGAATCACCCCCTGCATGCTAATAAGAATACAACGCACCTAGCTAAGGGAATAATCCCAACTTGTATTGCTTATCCTAAAACATGAAAATAAAATATTGCTTATAATCAGACCCTTGCATGTTACCTTGGCCTTATGCAACAAGACCCCACTATGCCTCGAGTAGAATAATATGAACATTTCACTCTTCATTGTGCACTCCTTTACTGCTACACTGCACGACCCTAGATTATATCGCTCGGAAAGTCCCTTTACGGTTTCACTCCTTGGCTTACCTTCGGGCCCGAGCGAACATGAATGCTTAAGTTTCCTTGTGAATGCATGCTTGCCTGCTTATATATATTGCCTTGATTGAATGCTTGTCGCATAAACTATGCCAAGACCCTGTATTGCCATTCATGTCATGCATTCATTTAGGTTCTCCTCGGAAGACTATCTAATAGTCATTCCGTGCATGAGTAAACCTGAAAGTATTCGGGACCGTTAGGTCGCTAAGGCAGTTCCCGAACCAGGAAATTTGTACCAAGTCAATGATCCAAGAATCATAACTCGTGGAGCAATACTGTCCTGTACTGAATCAAATGGCTCGTAGAGTCGATACACATATTGTGAACAATCCTGCCTAAAACAAGTACCTGATATACATATCATGCCTCAAACATGTACCTGATTTTCTACCTGAAACATGTGCCTGATATGTATCTTGCCTTGAACTTTTTCCCGTGTCTGACCAAAGACCCAGAAGATTGAGACTTGCATGGTCAGAGGACAACTTGGAAATAAGGTTTTAGTCCCACGGACGGTTGTTTGGGCACAGGCACCGATCCGATCTGGACGAAACTCCTGATAGTCGCCTGCTTCGAATGGAGTGGCCTGTGATGCCTCATGTTTCTTGCATCGCACGTCACTTCATCCCGAGACTAGAACCGTCCATTATGGCGTCGTGCCAGTGACCTCATGCTTATATAGATAAGTTATCCTCGCTTAGCGGAAACCCGTGTGTGAGTTATTGCATCGTATCGAGAATAACTGAACACCTGAATGATCATGGTAAAACAATACTTGTGCATAAAGAGCACTTGAACATCGTATGCAATACAACCAATCACCCGAGTAACTCATGCGTCCAAAATATATACTCGTTCATAACTTAGTGTTTGCATATGCTATTGCCCTGAATGTTCATACCTGCTCATGCTTGAATTAACTTGGTTTGCCTTGGACAGGGAAGGACAAATGGTAAGTTGGTAAGTCTCGTCGTGTTTTCTCTTATATCGCACGGCGCACTGCCACACTTGTTAGGCTATTCAACATTTGCCATAAAACTGGTCCTAAGGCAACTAGAAAGACAACATAATAGTTGGTGCACGAAACCTATATTACGTGTTTAGATTTGTCGAGCGGGCCAGTACCCTCCCCACCAGTGCATTCGTGTACTAATAATCCACCAGATTGTTTGCAGGGTGCGGAAGAACCTCGTTCGGTGCGGATGCCTCCCTCGTGCGTGCTAAGGCGTGGAGTTCACTCTGGAGCCTTAGAACGCTGCGATCCGGAACTGAAGCACATATATAAGACATAATGTTGGAACATCGCCTACACATCATTCCACAATTATAGCTACTTGGCACGCTTTTACTGTTTTAGAGAGAGAGGCTAAAGCGACTTGTAATCTCGGCTATGCGCCGCATGTAACATTCTTTATAAAAATAAAGAGTTTATTTTACTTCAACTTGTGTTAATGCTTCCGCTATTGTTGTCTCAGTGAACTTGTTACCAAATCGCCTATGCATTTATAATTTTGCTGCACTCGGACAATATGTTCGACTCTGTGACTTAGACCTCTAACCATCAGCCAATGAACCACGGCCTTGCACGGGCGCAGCTTACGTTCGTGGGACATCATGCCCAGATGGGCCAAAGCGATCGTCCCGCGGGAGCACTGGCACGGCGATTCTTGCCTAGCGGGGAGGGCCGATTAGCCTGCGGGAGATCGGGGCGTGACACCCATCAGCTAACTGCCGAAGACAACCATTGTCGACGTCAACAATAGTTGGAGGCACTTGACAAAAAATGCCCCTTGGCTCAACAGAACATTGAGCTATTAAAGCATGACTCTCCAGGGCCTTTAACAAAAAGATGAAGGAAAGGGCATTCCAAGTCGGCGATCTCGTCCTAACCGTGAGAAGACCGATGATCATAACCCACAAAAGGGCGAGAAAATTATAACCCAAGTCGGAGGGTCCCTTTGTAGTGGAAACGGTCTACTCAAACGGCGCATATAGGCTCGCTTAGCCTAATGGTGACTTGCTCATGATGCCAATCAACGATAAATTTCTAAATAAATATTATGCCTAAGTTGGGCATGCAAAAAATAAGTCATTTATATCCCTAGCAAAGGGACATAAAAATGTAATGTGCACAGCTGATATCTTCCTCAGCCAATTAGTTTTATCCGTCGCATGCGGACAAATCTATTATCTGTACTTGGGAGTCCCGAGTAAGCAATGGGTAACAGATCCAAAAAACTTCTCTAAGGCAAATAGTTTACGTCCACATCACCTCTGAACTATAAGCCGTTCTTTCCATCAAAAGAAGGAGGTCACGTCCATACTACCTCTGACTCGTCCTTTTTTTTATCTCTATAAAATCTCTACAAAGTAAGTAGTTCAAGTCCATATCACCTATGAACTATAAGCTGCCCATGTTCCCCAGTAAAAGAAAGCAGTCATGTAGATACTACCTCTGACTCGTTTTCTTTTATCTCCATAAAATATTTTACGATGGTCATACTCAGCCACAAAATAAACAAACTTGACTATCGGTTCTACACCAAAGTATCCCAACCATCGCAGATGATATCCCCACCATACTTTCTTAATGGAACTACTCTAACATATTGTGTTCATACTACCTCTGATAGGACTTGGTGTTATCGCCGTTATGGTGTTATACTACGTCCATACTACCTTTGGTATAATACTCACAGCCACGATAAACACAACAGCAACAAAAAATTATAAACAGGAAAGAAAGCAAAAAATTTATTAATATTCAAGATCATGAGTACATATGGAAGTCCATTACATTTTAAAAAAAATCTTAATATTCAAGATTATTGGTACATTTGAAAAAAAAAGTAACCCCGTTGTGCTGATTCTGATACCATCACAAGTAAAACCGGCAGCTCAACGCATTTTGGGTCATCACTTCAGCAAACTCCTCACTGCAAGCCACAACACAAGAAAAAGAATTCATACTGATGGATAGCGATAAAGCTTGCAACATAGAGCTGAGCCAACAGACCCAACCCTGTCTTGTGAAAGGATATGACTAGAAATCTCGGTTGGGATAACTAGCCCTATCTCTGCCACACAGATGTGCCGCTAGGATCTGACCCTAGATCCATCCATCATATCCTAACCACATACAGGGAATAGCTACAGTGAGCTAGGTTGGAAGATCATGGACAATCCTTCGGGTAATGTATTTGTTCATCATAAATAACGGTAACTATGATATTCTTCCATGCTCCATCAGGACTCAAGCAATCCGAGGAAGTCCCTGCAAGATGAGCACAGACAGAGCCAGAATATTTGAAGACAATTATTTAAAAAATTATGTGCTACTCGTTGATTCATGGCAAGCCATCCATCATGCGCTCATATTCCAAGTCATGTATATACGCACATAACTACTACAGTGCATACTTAACGATGAAACACCCCAAGAAGGTAAATACATCCATGCAGCATTGTCGCACATGGTTTCTCTATGCATGCCTCAGATGAGTGTCCAGAGATAGCGTCACTCATGCTACCGAGGAAGAACTCTCGTCGTCAATGCATCCTCAGGACGAAGCCATTCGGCAACGACCAGGCGCGTAAAGCCAAGGAGAGTGTATGCGCATAAACATGCATTTTTTTACCCATGCAAACAGACAATGTTGAAGTATCCGAGTGACCCAAAAACAGAGAGGCACAAGTTTTTTTTCCTTACCTCCACCAATGACAGCTGGATAGTCGACCATCAAAGGGAGGGGATCGACGAACCGCTCAACCGATCTGCCCGTACTCGGCTTCCGTAAAGATATTAGGCAAGAAAGAAAGAGCACTATTCTTTCTTTTCCTCCAACCCTCTATTTATAAGCAAGATAACCATCAAAGGCTCCCCTGTAGTTAGGCGTCAAAACTGAAGAATGAATCCAACAACGTGTCAGCAGCTAAGTGACCTCCCGATGCGCCAAATGGCCATATGCGCCAAGTAGAAGAATGCTTCATACATGCGCTGAAGCAGCCCATACGCCTATATCCTCCATGCTTCTATTCAAAGTATTCCAAAATTAAATCTAATAAAGTTTAAATTTAGAAACTTTGAAGAAGGTCTTGTAGAAGCATAGAAAATCTCTACCATGCGCCAACAGTAATCAAGAGCCAAGCATCGCAGTGATCAAGACCCATGTGCCAAAGTGATCCCCATCCACAACATAAGTAGTGTTCCCATGTTCCCGCAGTTTCATGCACCATTACTACTCCAGTATTCCCATGTACTGGCAGTGACATACGCCACTACTACTCTAATCTTGTATTTCTATACGCCAGTAGTGCCATGCGCCGCTACTATCTCATTGATCTGCATGCAACAGACGATCGTATTCCCGAGGTGCAATCAAAATCGTTATGATACATATCACGAGTATTATGGTCATCAGCAACTCCAGATCTCAAATGGCCATGTGGCAGCCTATTGCAACATGCGCTACTACATGGCAGCTTGAGATGTGCGCGTGCATGCGCGTAAGGCCTTTAGAAAGCTATAAATAGTGGGCATCTCCCACACATAAAAGATGACCAAAAAAGAGAAATGAGAGGAGAATGTAACCTCTGTATCCTGAAATTCTTGCTTAAATACTATTATTAGGTCAATTTGGGACTATTGGAATTTTTCCACAATTTTTAGTTAATTAAAAACTAGGAACCCTAATTTCCTAGGACTTTCAAGAATTTATTTTAGGGACAAACATAAATAAAAATATCCCAAACTTTTATTTTAGGTTCTAAATACTAAAATATAATTTCTAGAATTTTTTGAGAATTTTCTGATTATTTTTAGCATTTATTTTGAATTAAATATGAAAAACTAAATTTAAAACTAATTTCTGAAAAAGAAAACCCAAAAAGTAATTATTTCTGCCCAGTCAGCCAAAAGGGGCCCACCTGTGAGCCTCCGGTAGCCAACAGTGCAGTTCCATCCTGTCAGCAACCGTGGGGTGGGTGTGGATGCGCCGAGCCGACCGCGAGCCGAGCCGCGTCCTAGTCCGAGTCGGACTGAGCTGAGCCGAGCCGAAACGAACCCAGACCGTTAGATCTGAGCGATCAGCATTGGATGGCTGCCACGTGGTGCTCTCCGAGCCGCGGCTTCTCTCTCTCTCTCCTCTTTATATATAATAGTTTAGTCATTAATTTCTAGGGTTTTCTTTGAGCCGAATTTTGGAGAATTGCCATCTAGGGTTCCTTCATCTTCCAGAAGCCATTGCGCATAGCTTCGGACTCCAAACGAGGCCCAGTTTCTTGCATTAGAATGATATTGAGGTTAAATTTCTGATTATATAAAAAAATTTACGAAATTATGAGTATTAAATTCTGGTAAATTCGTAGAGCATAGCATGTCCAAAAATAGACGTGTTTTGATATTTTTGCGATTTCGGGAGAACCAGGAATCAGAATCATGAACCGTTTGAAGTTTCAAAAAGATAATGTTGAGATCATTGACATATGTTTTTCCCAGAATTTCATTCGAAGTATTTACATACTGTTAATTCTGTAGAACGTCTAGGTTAGAATTTAACCATCGGTGCACAATACAAAATTGGTATGTGCCATAATTCTCAAACGAATTTAAATTCGGACGAGCCATAAATTCTAGCATATTTTTGACACTGAAATCTACAGGAATTCATGCATGAAAGTCGAGTTTGTGTTGGTTGACTTTTTGGTCAACAGATCGCCTCGATTTGCGTGCCATGAGTATTTGTGATATATAGGCTATTTAGACTGTGACTTGGATTCTGATTCATACCAGCTAAGGACCCCAGGCGAGTACATTCTCTGACAGTTTCCATTATGTTGATTATCTCTATAATTCTTGTTGTATAGCGTACATGACTCTGACACTGTTCTTTACACGAGTTGGCATCATTGAGACCTGTCACGAGGAGTCGTGATTGGAATCCATCATGCTAGCTGGGAAAACAGGGAAATATTAGTACATTATGTAATCATACCCAACTTTACATGCATCATAGCTCACCCACACCTTACGTCGGTGCAGCCTTACCCTTACATGCCTCATCGCTGTTACATATGGTTAGCCTGACCTGTTAGGGATGATCGCTAATCAATGTAATGAGTCATATAGTCCCAAATCGATCACTTGATATGCTGATATTTCATACACTTAGTTAGATGATTCTTGACATGTATCTTGGTATATTGATCTTGTATTTCCACATGTTCTAGTTATTGTTCTTGTACACACTTACATACCAGTTCATTGTTCTTGCGTGTACTTGTATTTCTATTTTATTGCTAGATGTATATTGATGATGATGTTCCAGTATTTCTTTATTCCAGCATACTTGTAGATTGGATGTTATTGATTGCAGGTTAGACTATTTATTGTTGTTTAGACTTGTCTTGTATTTTATTTGTTTGCTTCGATATCTTATCGTGCTTTAGCTTATGTGATTGAGTATATTCCATATTATATTGTGATATCTGTGTCTCCTTATGGAGTTGGATATTCGTGAAAGATTGCTTAGATAGTTATATGACCTAGACAGTGTTCTACCGTCGATGCTGCGGCGTAGGATGGACGTACTCACGCTCTCGTACCCATATACCGGGTGAGGGTCGTGACACATTTTTAGTGGCGGCACATGCAAGTCAGACTTCGCAAGTTGTACGATGTCGTGGTAGTACGATGTCTTAGTTGTACAACTGCGTGCCTGCTATAGAATATAGGACATAGGATACTAGGATGAGAGAGGATACTCAATCACAAAAAAAAATCTTGAGAGATTCCTGGGACGACCCCTTGAGAATCTTATTATAATTTCCAATTTAAATCTTTTTTCTTGTTTCCGTCCGCTCTTGCTTGTTGTTATTGAACTTGATTCTTATTGATCAGTTATTAAATTAAAATCTTGGTATCATTGTTGAGTTTGATTCTTGTTGACCAGTTATTAAATTTAACTCTTGGTGTCTTTGTTGAGTTTGATTTTTTTTTATCGAGATAAATTTTACGGACTAAACTTTATGGTATCATCTGATGACATATGTTGATGAGGACAGTGAGTAAGGTAAAATGTCTACTTTGGTTATGGAACCTAGAGTTTATCGTAGCCATATTAGCTGTCATAACGAGAACATAGGAACCTGACTTGGATGTACATACTTTAGTTATGAAACTTAAAGTCTCTCGCAGCCATACCGGTTGGCGTGGCGAAGATTCTCGATGACATGATTATAGAGTTGCATACCTTAGTTACGGAACCTGTCGTTTATCGCATCTATGCTTACTGGCGTGGCGAGGATTCTGAGTGTCATGATTTTTGATAGACGTATATGATTATCAGGTTGTATCTTAAAATGGTTCTTAAAGTATCATCTCAAGACTTATCTATTTCCGTTATTACATGACTTTGTTCTATCGCTTCTTTTCTTTACTAGCTGTAAAGATACCTTCAGTCCTTAACCCTGTTCTTTTGAGCCTTATTTCTTTAAGGATCCTCGTTAGTGTGATAATTAGTGACTTGCAATTTTGTTTGTGTCTTGTATTAGTGTTGACTGAGTGTCACTTGTTAGTTCGTAAGTGTTTCCTTGGTTGGATATGTGAACAGTAGGCATTAATCTAGAGATACACATAGCATAGTACCTTGTAGCAATAGTTCTATGATAGGCGTTATTATAGTTAGTATTGGCACTATAGATAGAAGGAAACAAAGAGTATCGGTGATGGTTCCAAGAGTATCAGAATCAGTATGCCAGTCCTGGATAGTCATTAAATTATGTAATTGAATGATCTATGTAAATAATTAAGTATCAAGGAATTGTGTTAAAGATTAATGGAGCATGATGTTCAATTTGATGATTGATACTGGGTGTATCAAGAGTAAAGAAATGTATATGCGTAAAGAATTTTAATGAGATGCCATGAGTAGAGAAATATCAAGATTGGTAATGAAAGTTGTGAAATATATCACAGATTAGTTTAACAGGCTCTAAAAGGTTTAAGTGATATGCTTATACATCAATCGAGATATGGAACCATATGCCTGCCCTTGAGATTGAAGTAAAGCATGGGTATTATAGAAAGTGCAAGTATCGTGAGTTGTAATAAGTTTGATGAGATAATCTAATGATGAAGCTAGTGTTACCATACCAATAGTGCTGGTAATTCTATATCAAGGATTTGTTGAGCAAGGTACTAATAACAGTAAGTACTTCATAATTAGATTGGTGTATCAAGTAATATAGATAGAAAATCATTGGACAAAATATGTGTGATGATAACTTTGATCACTTGGAAGTAATAGTGCAAGTAATTCGGGCAGTACAAGTTTCAGTACACAGTTGAGAGTTGTAGACAATGGGTGTATTTGAGTGCACCTTTAGTATTAGAGACTGTGAGTATTATATGTATACTTGTGGATTTAAATTTATAATTTGAAGAGTGGGAATAAATTTTAATTTTTAAAGAATTTTTGAGGAGTTAAGATTTTATGTTATTAAAATTTTGAGGATTAAAATTTAATTCAATAAACATAGTCAAAGCTATAAAGATTTTGGAAGTGATTAAAAAATTTATTTCGATATTGAGTATTTGACTTTTGAGGAAGTATATACATTTTATTTTACATCCTTCAAGAAGTTAAATTTTGATAATTTTATTTGAGGATAAAATTTTATGGTGGGTAAGAAATGTATAACATTATATGAGTGGTTGATGTGCATGTGTAAGGATCTATTGGCTTGAGAATGCTTGAGATGGCACTACAAACAGACTTGGGTGTCCATCTAGAGTTGTATTAGAATGAGTAGTACTTAGTATGGTGTGTTGCACTTAGTGTGCCCTTGAGTGATAAGAACAACTAGTATGAACAATTGCAATTGGTATGAGATCTAGCAGTGGATGTGCTAGTAGTACAAACAGTGGTACCTAAAAGAATAAGGGTATCAAACTTCAGATGCATCATTTAACCGATGATTATGTTAAGAGTTCCTTGGTATCAGATTTTGGTATTAATGGACAGATGTGTGTAATGTGGATGTATCCATAGATATCTTGTGGACTAGTGATTAGTTGATATGGGTATCAGTGTATAGGGACAAGAAATTGTGAATAAATGTGCCAGAGTTAAGTGTATGATAGAGGTTGTAGATATAGTAATGGATTAGAAGGCTATGTTCTGTTCTTTCCTTCTGTTCATTTTTCCGTCTGTTAGATTGACTGCTTGATTCTTTAGTACCGTAGCATGTATCAATGATTCTCTTGCGAGAATATAGCTAGTAGTACATCCCGACAGAGACTGCAATACCATGACAAAAGGCACCATAACCATGCTTGTTTCATCTAGATTGCATATTTCATCTAGATTGCGTGTTGTATTGCGTGTGTATGACTATAGGTAAGATTCTCTTAGACTTTGATTGTTGGGAGTTTGACCGTAGTAAAGAATTAATGAAGAGGTTATGATTTGACAAAGAGAGACAATGTGCCTTAAATTTTGAGGATAAAATATTAATTTAAATAAAGAGTTGAGAATTTAATATGGCAGAATTGACGATTTTGCTAAAACATTGATTTTTATGAAGATTAAGATATGATTGAATCTATCATTAAAATTTAAGAAAATTAAGGAGATTATTATTATATTCATTGGACTGTAAGTTATGAACTTATATTGAATATGGTATGTGAAGATTTTATAACTAATACATTATTTGATTTTGTGTGGAAAAAGGAATCGAGGATTAAGATCATTAATGGATTAGTGTTGAATTCGAATTTTGGGATAAAATTTTTTTAAATTTTATAAATATGCATTTACTGGATTTCAATTAAAGGATTGGATAATAAATTTTGTATTTAGTGAATTACTCAAGATTTGAGGAGTAAGATGATTAATGGGTTAGTGTTTGAATACAAACTTTTTTGATGAGATTTTAACTTTTATAAATGTGCATTGATTCGATTTAAATTAGAGGATTGGATATTAAATTTTTGAGTATTTAATTATTAACACCAAATTTTGAGGAGATTGTGATACGAATGGAATTCGATTTTTAAATTTGAGAATTTTTCAGAAATATGATATCTATAGAATGATGAAAGTTTGTGAAATAACAATATGAATTTGCTTCATGATTATATGGTTTGATGAATTAATTTTTTGATAGAGAAATAATATAAATGAATACATACAACTATTGAGGATCTTGAAATTTTTTAAGGTGGGTAGACTTGTAACCTCCGTATCCTAAATTTCTTGCTTAAATATTATTATTAGGTTAATTTGGGACTATTGGAATTTTACCACAATTTTTAGTTAATTAAAAACTAGTAACCCTAATTTCTTAGGACTTTCAAGAATTTATTTTAGGGACAAAGATAATTAAAAATATCCCAAACTTTTATTTTAGGTTCTAAATAATAAAATATATTTTCTAGAATTTTTTGTGAATTTGCTGATTATTTTTAGCATTTATTTTGAGTTAATTATGAAAAATTGAATTAAAAACTAATTTCTGAAAAAGAAAACCCAAAAAGTAATTATTTCTGCCCAGTCAGCCAAAAGGGGCCCACCTGTCAGCCTCCCACAGCCAACAGTGCGGGGCCCGCCTGTCAGCGACCGCGGGGTGGGTGTGGGTGCGCCGAGCCGACCGCGAGCCGAGCCGCGTCCTAGTCCGAGTCGGACTGAGCTGAGCCGAGCCGAAGCAAACCCAGACCGTTAGATCTGAGCGGACAGTGTCGGATGACTGCCACATGGCGCTCTCCGAGCCGCGGCTGATCTCTCTCTCCTCTATATATATAATAGTTTAGTTATTAATTTCTAGGGTTTTCTTTGAGCCGAATTTTGGAGAATTGCCATCTAGGGTTCCTTCATCTTCCAGAAGCTATTACGCATAGCTTCGGACTCCAAACGAGGCCCAGTTTCTTGCGTTAGAATAATATTGAGGTTAGATTTCTGATTATATAAATTGTTTTACGAAATTTTGAGTATTAAATTCTGAAAAATTCGTAGAGCATAGCATGTCCGAAAATAGACGTGTTTCGATGTTTTTACGATTTCGGGAGAACCAGGAATCAGAATCATGAACCGTTTGAAGTTTTGGAAAGCTAATGTTGAGATAATTGACGTATGTTTTTCCCAGAATTTTATTCAAAGTATTTACATACTGTTAATTCTGTAGAGCTTCTAGGTTAGAATTTAACCATCGGTGCACAATACGAAATTTGTATGTGCCATAATTCCCAAACGAATTTCAATTCGGACGAGCCATAAATTCCAGCATATTTTTGACACTAAAATCTACAGGGATTCATGCATGAAAGTCAAGTTTGTGTCGGTTGACTTTTTGGTCAACAGATCGCCTCGATTTGCGTGCCATGAGTCTCGGGTCGATAAAATTTAGGTTCTTTTGGGCAAAAATTAGGATTTGACCTAAAAATCAGAATAATAAGATTAAAATAGGATTTTAGAGTAATTATTCCAGAATTAAATAAATTAAAATAAATTATCTTTTGACATGGTAAATTTGTAATACATAGGCTATTTGGACTGTGACTTGGGTTCTGATTCATACCAGCTAAGGACCCCAGGCGAGTACATTCTCTGAAAGTTTCCATTATGTTGATTATCTCTATAATTCTTGTTGTATAGCGTACATGACTCTGACACTGTTCTTTACACGAGTTGGCATCATTGAGACCTGTCACGAGGAGTCGTGATTGGAATCCATCGTGTTAGCTGGGGAAACGGAGAAATATTAGTAGATTATGTGATCATACCCAACTTTATATGCATCATAGCTCACCCACACCTCACGTCGGTGCAGCCTTACCCTTACATGCCTCATCGCTGTTACATATGGTTAGCCTGACCTGTTAGGGATAATCGCTAATCAATGTAATGAGTCATATAGTCCCAAGCCGATCACATAATATGCTGATATTTCACACACTTAGTTAGATGATTCTTGACATATATCTTAGTATATTGATCTTGCATTTCCACATGTTCTAGTTATTGTTCTTGTACACACTTACATACCAGTTCATTATTTTTGCGTGTACTTGTATTTCTATTTCATTGCTAGATGTATATTGATGATGATGTTCCAGTATTTCTTTATTCCAGCATACTTGGAGATTGAATGTTATTGATTGCAGGTTAGACTATTTATTGTTGTTTAGACTTGTCTTGTATTTTATTTATTTGCTTCGATATCTCATCGTGCTTTAGCTTATGTGATTGAGTATATTCCATATTATATTGTGATATCTGTGTCTACTTATGGAGTTGGATATTCGTAAGAGATTGCTTAGATAGTTATATGACCTAGACAGCTTTCTACCGTCGATGCTGCGGCGTAGGCTGGACGTACCCACGCTCTCGTGCCTATATACCGGGTGCGGGTCGTGACAGAGAATAACATAAAAGCGCCGCAAGGGATACCCGTTTAGTCGTATACTCCCGCTCCCTGAAGCCTCGTCAACCCCCTTGGTCCTGAATCGTCAATGGAGTAAAGGAGTTGTTGCAATGCTCGATCTCCACCATCACACTTGCGCAGATTTTTTTTTCTTTTTTATACTTAGAATCTACGTATTACATATTCTTTTGTACTATTTTTCAATTACCAATCAATAAAAAAGTTTGCTCAACTTTGCCCTACGAGCGTTGATTTGGCTATGTCGACAATATCGGTGTGCACAAGTTGCAAAGGCTTTTTGTCTCTTCTCCTTGGGAAATATTTTTTGAAATTTCTTCCCAAGTACATCATTTACATAATTAATCCAAATGGTTGATGGAAGATAAACCTCTCACCACTGATTTTGTAGACAAAAATTTTAGTGCCCCATAATTTAAATGTTTAAATCTTAAGTGCCAAATTCAAGAAGTATTTCCATAGCATGACTTTAGGCACATTCATAGCATGACTTTAGGCACATCCAAATCATTTGAATATAATTTAGCAAGAACATTATATTTATTGTTATTGGTACTTTTGTAATCGAATTATTTTTTTATCTCCTATTGAAAGGCTTCGATCTCTCGAGTGGATATCATACCATTTCTCTAAGAGTTCTCCCATGCTCAAAATTTTATTTTTCATACTTGGGATAAATTGATGCCTTTTATCTTTCAAGCAGATTAGAATTTTACATGTTTCCCTCACCGGTATTTTAGATTCCCTCCGAAGTTGACGTTGTCTCTGATGGCCTCATCAAGTCCCACGAACATGTTCTTGCTTCCACACATATGATTGATTGCACATGTTTGCCATTAAATACAAAAGTTGGGAAGAACTTGATTTAATTGAACAAACTAAAGAAAGTACAAAGAAAAGTCCTAGAAGACAATCTAAGTACAAAGTTGTTTTCTGGGGGGTAACAATGGAGGGTTAGGAGTGTAGCAACTCCCTTTACTCCGTGGAATGATCTGATGCAAAATCTCTTCTCTCTTGCTCGAGTGTAAATCCAGCGATAGCCAATCTCTCTTTTATCTTTTTTTAATGAGGGTAATAAAGGACCGTGTACGGCAACTCTAGAGGGGGGTGAATAGAGTTTAGCGGAATAATCTACCCAATTAAAAATTAAGCAGAATGAAGGTTGTAGTGCCCCGCTCCGTGTTGGCACTATATATAAGTGATATAGATTTGCTTACTCAAAAAGGATATCTTCGTTAAGAGCTCCTTGTTGAACTAGGAAATGACTGATCAAGGTGAGTGGGCCGAAACTTCGTTCTCTGATTCTTGCACGTTTTAATAATGAATCTGATTTTTTGAATGCTTGTTTGCTTAAGAAGATAGTTTTATAAGAAGAATGAAAGAACTTGCCTTTGCCTGCTTAATAAGAGAACTCATATAGATTGTCATTGAAACGAACTTGACTGCTTAACTAAGAGTACTTGAAATGCTTGTCTAAGAGTAAGAGATTGCTTGATCATGTTTCACTATCACTTGTGTTTTGAGAGAGAACTACATCGTGCTTGAACTTGTTCAGAGAGGGCGGGCAGTCCGAACAGAGAAGAGATAGATGGTCTGCTAGTTTATCTCGTCTGTATCCTAGAGTTTATGATAGTGTTTCATGTATTCGCATCGGTCGAAAATGGCTATTGATGAAGAGCTGAACCTTTGTCACGGCTTCTACCATGATAGTGAAAAGCAACCATGAGTCACAACTGCTAATAGCATCAGATAAATGAGTCATTGGTTAGCTGGATTACCGCTGCCGATCCTGAGTTTCTCTGGGACTGAAAAGCATATAGATAGTTCATCGTCTTGGCTTGATAGAGGATAGTTCCTAGATGGTGCATTGTCCCTAGAGTCTTTGGGTATATCTCACGAGACATGTTGCGCACACCCTGATAGTAGAACAATCGGCTTGCCTTGTGTGCTTGAATGAATCAAACATGAACTCTATTTTAAAGATGTTTCCAAAAAGAAGTAATATGACTCTGTTCTTGTACTGCATGTAATGAACATAGGTAAAACTAGAGAGATCCCTAGTAACGTAATATTTTATCATACGATTACTTAGTGTTGCTTTTAGTGAATGTTGCTTCTGTTCAGTTGATTTTAGACTCACCAGTACTTTCTCCAAAGTGCTTAGCCACCAACAGTTTGCTTGTTCGCAGGTGCTGGATCATCCGAGGAAGCGACAGGTGTGCCTCATCCCCAAGACCCAGAAATCTAGTTTCGATGCCTTTAGTCGTATCGATTGCTTTGAGTTGCTTTCGTATAGAGGGATATAATATATTGAACGATGCCATTGTATTCATAGAAACTCATGCCTCGATTATCCCATATACTCATATGGAAACCCTGTGCCTCGATATGCTTGTAACACTGTCCCTCCGCTGCTTACTCGATTCGATGATAGCTATAACTTTAATGATGTTGCCTTGTGCGGGCGTAACCCCAGGCTTGTATGACATCATGTCCAGATGGCAAATGATAATACATGTCCCGTGGGAACGCCGAGGCACGGTAATTCGCGCCCGACGGGGGCATTATCGGGACCTTCGGGATCGGGGTGTGACATAATGGTATCAGAGCGACTCGATTCTTTGCCCATTCCATTGCTACGACTCTAAGATGTGTTCGATATTGTATTGCAATAGAGCGTTCCATACAATAAGTCCATAGATATTCTCAAAGTTGTGCAAAAGTTTCTGGATTTGATTGGTTGCTTGAGAGTTATGCTTTCGTGCTTGTGTTTTGCTAGAGTTTTCGATTGAGGATGGTGAGGGATGAGGACTATCGCTGCTCAGGATATCGAAAAGTTTCTCCTAGAAATTTTGAGGATAAAACTTTTTGTTGGTGGGTAAGTATGTAGTGCCCCGCTCTGCGTCGGCACTATGTACAAGAGATATCGATTTTCTAACTCAAAAAGGATATCTTCCTTAAGAGCTCCTTGTTGAACCAGGAGGTGACTGATCAAGGTGAGTGGGCAGAATCTTCGCTCTCTGATTCTTGCACGCCTTAATAATGAATCTGAGTTTTTGAATGCTTGTTTGCTTAAGAAGATAGTTTTATAAGAAGAATGATAGAACCTACTTTTGCATGCTTAATAGAAGAACTCACATAGCTTATCATTGAAACAAACTTGCCTGCTTAACTAAGATTACTTGAAATGCTTGTCTAAGAGTAAGAGATTGCTTGATCATGTTTCACTATCACTTATGTTTTGAGAGAGAACTACATCGTGCTTGAACTTGTTCAGAGAGGGCGGGCAGTCCACACAGAGAAGAGATAGATGGTCTGCTGGTTCATCTCGTCTGTATCCTAGAGTTTATTTGATAGTGTTTTATGCATTCGCATTGGTCGGACAATGGCTATTGGTGAAGAGCTGAACCTTGGTCACGGCTGCTA
The DNA here is from genome assembly GCA_036927795.1 of Iris macrosiphon. Taxonomy (NCBI): domain Eukaryota; kingdom Viridiplantae; phylum Streptophyta; class Magnoliopsida; order Asparagales; family Iridaceae; genus Iris; species Iris macrosiphon. Next base: position 168,965,870 of record JAYESA010000009.1, on the reverse strand, counting down.
CCATGATAGTGAAGAGGAACCATGAGTCACAGCTGCTAATAGCATCAGATAAATGAGTCATTGGTTAGCTGGATTACCGCTGCTGATTGTGAGTTTCTCGGGGACCAAAAAGCATATAGATAGTTTATCGTGTTCGCTTGATAGAGGATAGTTCCTAGATGGTGCATTGTCCCTAGAGTATTTGGGTATAACCTACGAGACACGCTGTGCACACCCTGATAGTAAAACAATCGGCTTGCCTTGTATGCTTAAATGAATCAAACATGAACTTCGTTTTAAAGATGTTTCCAAAAAGAAGTAATATGACTACGTTTCTGTACTCCATGTAACAACATAGGTAAAACTAGATAGATCACTAGTAATATAATATTTTATCACATGATTACTTAGTGTTGGTTTTAGTGAATGTTGCTTCTGTTTAGTTGATTTTAGACTCACCAGTACTTTCTCTAAAGTGCTGACCCACCAACAGTTTGCTGGTTCGCAGGTGTTGGATCATCCTAGAAAGCGATAGGCGTGCCTCATCCCTAAGACCCAGAAACTTGGTTTTGATACCTTGAGCCGTATTGATTACTTTGAGTTGCTTTCGTATAGAGGGATATAATGTATTGAATGATGCTATTGTATTCAAAGAAACTCGTGCCTCAATTGTCCCGTATACTCATATGGAAACCCTGTGCCTTGATATGCTTGCAACACTGTCCCTCTGATGCTTACTCGATTCCATGATAGCCATAACTTTAACGATGTTGCCTTGTGCGGGCGCAACCCCAGGCTGGCACGGCATCATGTCCCGATGGCAAACGATAATACACGTCCCGCGGGAGCGCCGAGGCACGATGATTCGCACCCGACGGGGGCATTATCGGGACCTTCGAGATTGGAGCGTGACAAAGGCACTACCAACTAACAGTGTATATGCAAGACAGTAATATAAAGCAGTAAGAGTAAGAGAAAGCAAACGCAAACTGCGATGTATACTGGTTTCCCTCTGAGAGGACTAGTCCAGTTCCGAGAACTCAAGCTAAGAGTTTTATCCACTATAATCACCAATAGTGAATCATAATCTTTTATCCAAAGGCTTATCGACTTCTTTACACTACGAGTTTTGATTCGAAGGCTCGCAACTTCACACACCACAAGTTTTTATCCGAAGGCTCACAACTTCACAAAGAAGAAGAGACTTGATGAACCAAGCTCTTTATAACTCTGTAGACTTCTAGATCAAGATCGTACTTGGCACATAGAAGGCTAGGGAGTTGATCTTGGAGATAAGAAAGTTTAGGCTCTAAGGTTTTACTCACTATAGGATAGAAAGATTGAGAATGGTTGAGTGAGTAGGAATATGAAAATCCAATCATATTTATAGGGTATTACCAAAGCGAGTTCGGCCAGAGTTCGGTCAGGTATTAATTCAAAATTTGAACGTTGGAGGCCAAGAAATCAGGAGCTAATTAAACTGGTTGATTTTATACCAAAAGGGTAACCGAGTTCGGTCCGAGTTTGGCATAAATTTGGTCCGAGTTTGGTTTCTAAGTATGGTAGACTTTCTTAATGAATGTGGCAGGATTTGGTGGATAGATTCTTTTGTTTATTTGAGTGGACTAGGTATCTGGGTATAGGTACTTAGATTTGCCAGTGTGACTCAGCTTACATCGATCCTAGACTCAATAAATAAAAGATTATATATGAAAACCAAGAGCACTAATGACGCCAAACTTCTGAAACACCTGCTTACTTGAAGACCTTTCAGGGGCTTTGCCCCCAAACCACCACGAGGGACGCTGCCCCCTGGACCCCCATCTGCTGACCAGGCAGTGGAACCCCCAGGTGTGAGGCTCCAGATAAGTCGTAGGCGGTTGGACTAAATCTTCTGGTATAACGCCATCTTTGGCTCATCGTCAAATAGCATATATCCATTGTTGATCTTGATTATTTCTTTCTGCAAGTATATATTAGACGAACAAGAAAATATATAGAAGTAAATATTATATATCTGGACAATGCTGAGTTTAAATAGAAGATAATATAGTGATTAATCGATTACCATAATGCTAAAAATCGATTAGCCATATTCAAAAACTTAACATAAACATTAGGCCAACAGGTAATACCCTATTATTTGTATTTATTCCGTGGCCGCATGGATTTTGGGCTGCATGGACGTTGGGAGTTGCCTCGTGTCTTCTCCTAACAGAAAGGAGTTACAACTGCGCACATAAATTCGGGCTTCAGCTATCACGTGGCCATTTATTAAGATTTTCCTGTTTGCTAAATATCTGGATGGTTCTCATTTGTTGTAGGTGCGACTTGGTCAAATGGACACGTGGCCGCTATTTTATTGGAGAGAATCACTCAGTTATAACAGCAAGATTTGGTCAATATGGAATCTAGGACACATGTGGCCAGAAACGCACGTGACACACGGAGTCTGGAACATATAGGGCCAGAGACGCATGGACCGCATGGATTCTAAAACGCATGGGCCAGAGACGCATGGGACGTATAGAGTCTGGGGAGAATGGGCCAGAGACGCATGGACCATATAGAGTCTGGGACTCATGGGCCAGAGCCGCATGGGATCTTTTTATCGTGTTGTCCACGTGGAACTTCACTATCCTTGGAACTTCTATCTCTTAATGAGTTCTCGTCCTTCGAGGTGATCAGGAAAATTCTTTTAGTCAGGATTCTGTGTCAGGTGCCATCTTTGATGTTAGGACGTCATGTCAAGTCAACCTGTGGCCAGTTGTCAGGATGCTCGTTTGGACCTCATAGGTATCTCTTTTCTGGGTCGCATGGTTTCTATGCGGTCCAACATCTGTTGAGTTTTATTTTCGGGCACATGGACATCGGTCGCATGGATGTACATTTTACATGCTTCTACAAGACCCCCTTCAAAGTTTTCAAACTGATAAGTTTGGAATACTTTGAATAAGAAGATAGATGGGGTACGTTTGGGCCGCATGGACATTGAGCTGCATCAGCGAGCGCTGCCAGGCTATCAATTATTCATTAACTGTCAGATTTTTCCATAACCATTGAGTGGATTATGTTCGAATTTTGAGCCACCCTTTCACATGGATCCCAGTACTGACGGTTATATTAGAGAGCCCAACCGATCATAGTTGTCATTAGATGACGGTAGAATTTAAAGGGTCTATCTTCGTCTTTTGGTGGCCTATAAATAATGGTTTAGGAAGAATAGAGAGAACTTTTGCTTCTGCTGAGTTCTGTCTTCTACATCGTCTTCGCCTTTTCTTCCTCCGTATTCGATCATCTTCTCAGAGTGTCTGCCATGGCCCCTAAGGTCTCATCTTCTTCCTCAAAGGCCAAGAAGGTCGTCGTCAAGGGAAAATGTCATACCTCATCATCTAGAGGTGAGGACGAGGCCCCATCCTTTCATCTTGATATCCAGCTTCCCATTCATGGTAAGGGTCAGAGGAGGAGAACTCTGGAAATATGGGCATTTTGTATCCGTTCCATTATACAGATCATCGCCTATGACCATGCCACATGCTTTATGTACGGGTCTTCCTTTGGCTTTGTGCATAAGTCTTGACACGATCGTATGAAAACCCTGTCATGACTTGGACGCATGGAGGTTCTATTATAAGTTAGCCGCATGTCACCTTTCATGACTTGGTCGCATGGAAGTACTGTCACGACTTAGTTGCATACAACTTTCATGACTTGACAGTATGTTATCTTGGTGTCTCTAATTCTCACTTTTTATTTTGTAGTTACTTTGCCCGTAGCTCCGTCAGAAGATGTGCTGATTGGGCGAGCTTAGGTTACCTCGGGCGTTAGGCTCAATCATATAGTGGCCAATGTTCAGGCTCAGATCAATAAGGATCAGGCTGAGGCAAGGCTAAAGTTGATAGCTAGCCAGTCCTGGTTCTATTTGCTTAGCCAACTGAATTCCGGGAGGATCGATGACTCTCATTTGAAGCCAATCTTCCTATTTGGGGATGCCCTCACTATCTAGGATCCCAAGATAGTGAAGATTAAGGAGACCTACGATTTCTCCTCTGGTGGGTGAAGGTGCATATTCCTATGATGGAGCGCCATGGGCCCTTACAGCTTTCAATATGGTACCCCTTCGAAGGAAGACGTCGGGCAGCCTAACCCCGGACCAGAACGAAACACAGGTCGGCCGCATCGGTTTTAACTCTGAACTTAAGGGAGCAGCGGCGAGTAAGGAATCATTTTCTTACTCTGTTTGTGAACTAGCACCTGGCACTTTCTCTAGCAAGATGGAACCGAATGTCCGATATTACGAAGTAGACTCCTTTTTGAACCAGCTTGTAACCAAGGGAACTTATCCCAAGGGAAAAGTTTATTTGCTCAACTAGATGCGTCACTGGCCCTCTTTCACGCCCCAGTCCCAAAAGTACACGGGACCAGGTCACGTGGCAATATCCAGCTGTCACGTCTCCGAGGATATCCCAATTTAATGGATCCTAGCGAAGAGTGCTACGCTGTCCTAAAATACTAACATGTCCAATATCAGTCAACAAAAGGTAAACTAATCTCATCCATAATATAAACAGCAAGAAGTACTAAATAAACTACTGGAAGATAAACACCAGTCTCAAGATATCATAGTACAACCATTAATTTTCGGTGGGAACGGACCCACTACTATGATAAAATAAAATACTGAAATGATAGATAAAAGATGATGACTAGGGCATCGGCTGACTAGATAATGATGCTCCCAATCCTAGGCAGAAGGCCTACCAAGTGATCACGGGAACTTTGAAGGTAGTACCTCTAGCTCCTCTGCGGTAGCGAACCTCGTCTCCTGTTCTGGGCCGTATACTGTGGGGTAATATGCCTCGTCCAAATCTGGAAAGGTACCAGGTCCTTAGAGGGACGTAACAAGATATATAGAAATATACCATATATAAATACTGAATAAAATAAATACAACAAGAGTGTGCTAACCATCTAAGTGAATACAATGTGAGGACAACGCTGGTACGTATATGTAGGTGTAGGCATAACGTCCATACTCCGAAGAACGTGGCATCAGTATAGTATATCGTCTATATCGCTCCGAAGAACGTGGCATCAGTGTAAAGGAAGTTATTGGATCCGTGGTTTCTCCGAAATCACAGCTCCAATGTGTGTACCCCATATGCCGACTAGTTGTCCTCCCCGCCCAATATAAATATACTAGTCGAATACTCGACGTGCATACCACGCATCTATATGCTAGTCTCTATAAATAAAATATCCTGAGTTACATACTAACCGTGATGCATGTCACACGCATCGATAGCTAGTCGAATACGCGGACCCGTATCCCAATATGAATGTCACAGTAAATACGTGTAAAAGTGTCAGGTCTTGGAAGATATTAACGTATCCTCCTAACTGGGGTGAGTCTGCTAAGGACTAGGTCAAGTATACAAATCATCGACGCAACCGTCGACTGCACCCGAGTCAATCCCTGACAGACACAGTCATATGAAATAAAGCAACAAGAATCATACAACATATGCATAATCTAAATTAAACAGTAAATATGGCAAGGTATCTTGCCTTGGTCCTGAAACTGTGAATGCCAGGAGCCTGCTCCTGTGGCGTCTCCTGGCTGATCCAAAGACCCTAGACATACAATTAATATAACAAATACTGACATCAGACACTAAATAGTAAATATATACGACTACAATGCTATACTTGAATACTGTCGCAAGTTCACGGCTGCTCGAATACAGTGTCACGTGTGCACGTAGCTAAGGTATACACGTGTTCTGTACTCGGTTATCATATGCCTTGAGACAATAATTTATCGAGTTACGGGTTGACAATGATTTCTGTTCTGTGCGAACACATGTCCTTGGTTTCTATGTTCATTATACTTGGGTTTTGTCCATATGTCCAGATGAAATACTAGTCCTCGATGACAGGTCTCGTGATTAAGGTAATTGCTGGTTACTGAACCAATTCTAAGTTTTGTTAACCATCCTGCCATTTTATATATAGTTTAGGGTTAATAAATTTGTGTCCAAGACTAAAATCTCTCGACGCGATGATATAATGATCATATAAGAACACGATACTAGGGGGAAGGGTATAGGGTGAATACCTAGCAGGCTGGACGAGGGTCGCCTCGCTGGCTGATCGTCTTCCGTCGAGTAGTGGAGCTCCGGCTGTGTCCGACGAGCAAGGCAGCGGCGGTGGCGGCTGGAACAACACAGCGGTAGCCGCAGCAGCAGCAGCAGCTCTGGGCAGCGGCGAGTGCAGGGCCAAGGCGGAGCGGGGGTGACTGTCGACCACGGGGAAGGTAGCGCTCCACCTGGCAGGGGTGATCGAGGGTGTCGGAGGGGGTCGTCGGGAACCGGGGCAGTCGAGTTTTGAACGGGGGGGTCGGGTTTTAATGCGGGATCAGTGATGGCGGTTGCAGGCGGTTAGGGTGGTGGTCCGGTGACCTGATGGCAGTGTTGCGGTGTTAGGCGATGTTCGAGCAGTGGTAGTGGCGGCTTTAGGTGGTGGTGGGGTGGTTGTGAAGCCGGAGGGGGTGAGGGCTCGGTTTGGATGTGGGGAAGATCGGCTAGGGTTTGAAGGGAGGGTGATGAATAATGAGTTAGGGTTTAATACAAGGAGCATGTATATTTAATTGGGGAATTGATGGGCTGGCCTAGGACTTGGCATATCCGACTTTATTGGGGTAGGGCTGGTCCAAAGGAAGAGTGTATGTAGGCTTGGTTAAGTTCTGTTTGAGGTGAGATTGGCCTCAATTTAATTAATTAAAAGTAGTGCCCTAGACGTTCTCTTTACCCGGATATAGCGTAGCTAAGATGTGACGCAATGATGAGTATCTAAGGTTATACAATGGTCAGGAGGGGTAGTCTGGCATGTCTACGAAATATTCGTGACCTTGGGAGGAAGATAACTACTGGTGTGGTATCCCAATCTAGTAGCAACGGTAAGGGGGTAATAAGGCATCAGATTTGACGCACCTTATTCGATTAAATCCAAATTGATCCTAGTCTCTCGATTTAATTCAGATTAAACCCTAGATTGGTCGTGGGTGTTTACAACCTTCTCTCCTTAAAGCATTTCGTCCTCGAAATTAAAACATACGCATGGTAGAAAACTGCTGGATGAAATTAAAACTACTACATACCTATGCCTTCGAAGAGATGGGGATAGCCCTGTCTAATATCCTCCTCGCGTTCCCAAGTCGACTCTCCTGGTGCATGATGTCTCCATATGATGCGGACTAGGGGAATAGTCTGACCTCGCAGTACTTTCTCGCTTCTGTCTAGAATCTCCATGGGCTCCTCTTCATATGATAAGCTCGGGCCGACTGTGATCTCTGAATGGTCAAGTACATGACTCGGATCCGGTATGTACCTTCTCAGCTGTGATACATGGAAGTCGTCATGGACTCCTTCCAAAGTCTGTGGCAAGGCCAATCTGTAAGCAACCTCTCTGATGCGTTCTAACACATCGAATGGTCTGATGTACCTCGGACTCAGCTTCCCTCTGCCTCCAAATCTGATAGTCCCTCGAGTAGGTGAGATCTTTAGAAACACGTGATCTCCAACCTGGAACTCTAGGGGTCGTCGATGCATATTTGCCCAATGCTTCTGCCTGTCCTGTGCTGCTCGCAGGTGTCCTTAGATCTTCTTCACCTTCTCCACTATACAAACAACCAACTCTGGCCCGAGAATCTGTCTCTCGCCTATATCTCTACAACATACTGGAAAACAATATTTCCTTCCATATAATGCCTCATAGGGAGCCATCTGGATGCTCGCTTGATAGCTGTTGTTGTAGGAAAATTCGACCAAGTATAAATTGTCCTCCCATGATCCTCCGAAATCTAGCATGCACGCTCTTAACATGTCTTCCAATGTCTGAATGGTGTGCTCTGACTGGCCATCTGTCTGCGGGTGATACGAAGTGCTAAAATTCTGGCGGGTACCGAGGCTCTCTTGTATACTCTGCCAAAAGTAAGAGGTAAACCTCGTATCCCTGTCAGACACTATACTAACTGGTACTCCATGCAGTCACACGATCTTCCTCATGTATATATCTGCTAAGACCTCCATCGATTGCCCAACTCTTAAGGGTAAAAAGTGTACGGACTTGGTGAGTCTATCCACGATTACCCATACTGCATTTTGACCACTAGGACTCCTCGAAAAGCCTTTAACAAAGTCCATAGTGATGTGCTCCTATTTCCACTCAGGTATCGGGAGCGGTTGAAGTAATCCTGCAAATCTCTAATGCTCAGCCTTGACTTGCTGACACACCAGGCACTTGGCCACAAAGCGTGCTATCTCTCTCTTCATTCCATGTCACCAGTAGTACTGTCTCAAATCTCTGTACATCTTCGTGCCTCCTGGATGAATGGCGTAGGTGGAACTGTGTGCTTCTGTCATCAACTCCTGACGAAGTTCTCTATTTGGAACATAGAGACGGTCTCCACATCTCAAAGTTCCGTCTTCATGTATTCGCAGTCCCGTCTGTAATCCAGCCTCTGTCCTCTGTCGAAGCCTCTGAAATCTGGCATCTGGCGGCAAAGCAGCCTTAATTCTCTCCACTAATGTCGACTGTGACTGAAAATTCGACAACTGTCCATCTACTCTGGGCATAATGACTTCTATTCCCATCTGTTCTAGATCTCTCAACAGATATTGTTGGGTAGTCAAGAAGAATGCCATAGCTCTTCTGCTCAACGCGTCAGCTACTACGTTGGCCTTTCCCGGGTGGTACTGCAGCTCAATCTTGAAATCTGTCATCACCTCGAGCTAACGTCTCTGCCTCTGGTTAAGGTCCTTCTGGGTGTAGACGTACTTTAGGCTTTTGTGATCAGTGAATATCTCTACTCTTTCTCTATATAGGTAGTGTCTCCAAAGCTTCAAAGCAAAGATCACTGCTGCCAGCTCCAAGTCATGCGTGGGGTAGTTCTTATCATGGGTTCTCAACTGTCTAGAAGCATAGGCTATAACCTTTCCATGCTGCATCAAGACGCATCCTAGTCCTTTCCCGGATGCTTCGCTATAGATTACGAATCCTCCGGTTCCATATGGTATGGTCAAGATAGGTGTTGTAGTCAACCACCTCTTCAGCCCATCGAACGCTGTCTGACACTCCTCAGTCCAAGTGAACTCCTGCTCCTTACGGCTCAAGCGGATCATCGGTTCAGCGATCCTCGTGAAGTTCTCCACGAACCTCCGGTAATATCTGGCAAGTCCTAGGAAACTCCTCACTTCTGAGACATTGGTAGGGGTTGGCCATGTCTCTACCGATGAAATCTTTGTCGGATCTACTGAAATACCATCTTCTGAGATAACGTGCCCAAGGAAAGCGATACAATCTAGAAGAAACTCGCACTTGCTCAGCTTAGCATAAAGTCTCTCTCTCCTCAGTGTCTCTAACACTAGTCTCAGATGCTCTTCGTACTCCTCGTGGCCCTTTGAATACACCAAGATGTCGTCGATGAAGACTACCATGAACCGGTCTAAGTATTGGTGGTATACTCTGTTCATCAAATTCAAAAATATAGCTGGCATATTCGTCAGTCCAAAATTCATCACTAAGAACTCGTAGTGACAATAATAAGTCCTTAATGCTGTCTTTTGAATGTCTTCTCTTCGCACCTTTACTTGATGATAACCCGATCTCAAGTCAATCTTGGTGAACACCACTGCTTCTGTCAGCTGGTCGAACAAATCATCAATTCGCGGTAGGGTTACTTGTTCTTGATAGTTAAAGCATTAAGGGCTCTGTAATCAATGAACATGCGTATCGTTCCATCCTTCTTAGGTACAAACAACACTGGTGCTCCCCAAGGTGATGCACTAGGACGGATAAATCCCTTGCTCTGCAACTCCTCTAATTGTAACTTCAGCTCATCTAGTTCCTTCATCGCCAATCGGTATACATTAAAAGATACTGGTGCTACTCCGGGTACTAGCTCAATAGTGAACTCCACATCTCTATCCGGCGGTAAACCTAGCAATTCTTCAGGAAAAACATCCTCGAATTCTGCAACTATTGGCGCGGGTACCATCTCCATAGCCATGTAGGCTCCAGCTATCTGTCCTACTCCTTGTTCGACGGTCCCTCGTATGTACTCAAATTTTGGTTGATCTGGTGGTCTAAAAGTGATATTACCTTTCCGGCAGTTCAGTATGGCATTATACTGGCTTAACCAGTCCATGCCTAGCATAACATCAAAGTATGGCATGGGCAATATCAAGAATCACGCTCTCATCTCTCTACCATATACAACTACCGAACATGTTCTGATAGTGCTGGTAACCGGCACGATGCCTCCCCCGGTAAGAATCTTCTAACTCTTAGGTAAGGGAGAAGTCGTTACTCTATGCATTGCTATAAATCTACTAGATATGAACGACAATGTAGCTCCAGAATCAAACAATGCAGTTGCAGGTAATGATGCAACTAAAATGGTACCTGTGATAGCTTTCCCTTCCGTTTTCTCCTCCGTAGCTGCTAATGCAAAGGCCTGTCCGTGCCTCTGTCCTCCTGTCTACTGTCGGGCCCGATCAAACTGTGCCTGTTGTGGGCCAAAGGTGCTCCCCTCTGAAATCCTCCGGGTGCTGGTGGACGTTGACCTCCTGGCGGTGGTAGTATCCTCGGAACTGGTGCTGTTGGCCTCTGTCCGGTCTGCGGTGCTGCCTTCCTGTGCTGTGGGCAATCTCTGACAAGGTGATGGCTCGCTCCATAAATCATGCATGTCCCCAGTCTCTTTCGGCAGTCCTTCTCGAAGTTGCCTCTTTTACCACAGAAGTGGCAAGTCAGAAGTTTCTGGTGTGGGTATGGTGCTATCCGATGTTGTGTCTGCGCTCCAGGACGACGGATCGGCCCTCCTGCTCCGGGATAGACTCTGGCTTGCGTGGTCGTGCTGGAACGTCTAGCTCCTCTGACGATGGCCTCCTAGATCCTCACCTCTACAAGAACCTCCTCATAAGAGATCCTCGCCTGTGTGGTGGTATACCTCTACAGCTCAAAAGTGAGGCCATGATGGAATCTCTGAGCCTTCTCTAGGTCATTGGGCATCAGGACGACACCAAATCTGCTAAGGCGTCAGAACTCTGCATCATAGGCGTCAACAGTCATATTTCCCTGTTCTAGATGTAGGAACTGGGAGTATAGGGCATTTCTGACTGTAGCTGGGAAATACTTCGCATTGAAGTACTATAAGAACTGTTCCCAAGTCTGGTTCTTGCCTACACTGTGCTCAATAGAATCCCACCAGTGATGGGCGTTGCCTTTTAGTTGGGCCCTCACTGCGGTCATCCAAAGGTCTGGGTGCAGTTGTGAAGCCTCTAGTAGCATCTCCATGTTGGCGATCCAATCGGAGATCTGCTCTACTGTCTCGTTGCCCGAGAAAGTATCTGGTCCTATTTGTCGGAACCATCTTACAGTGCCACCTGTCTAGGCAGGTGCAGGTGCTGGTATTGGTGTTGTGACAGGTGTCCTCTCTAGTACTGCCATCAAACTATGTCTCAACGTCTCAGTCTGATGCCACTGTGCTTGCATCATAGTCTGGAAGAACTGAAGCATTTGTGGCTGCCCATCTAGCTGTGGCATCTGGGTGTATAAGGTGGCGGTGGTGGTAATTGAACCTCTAGCTGAGCGGTAGGTGTCTCCTCAGATGTCGACCTCTCGGTCTGCGGCATCGGTGTAGCTCCTGAAGTTTGGTCCTCAAAATGTGGTATGGGGATTGTTTGTGAAGTCTGTCCCTCGGGCTGCTGGGTAGGATCATCCTGAGAATTCTCGTTCCAATGTATCAGCGGGGCCTATGGCGGTGGTTGCCCTCCAGGTAGCCCCTGGGGTACCTCCTCTCCTTGGGTGGTGTTGTTTGGCACCACGGCACTGGGTGCTCCTCGTCCACTGTGTAAGTTTATCTTGCTGCAAGAGGCAGGATTTCATTAAAAGAGTACGAAATCAAGCAACAAGATGCAGATATTTAGAAACAATACGAGGGAAATTCAAAGACGAAATCAAAGTGGATGAGACCTAGAAATTTCTATCCTACTGTAGGCTCGTTGGGCATGTTACCATACCACAAACAAAAAAGTTGACCGGCATGGGCCACCACTAAAACCATATCATGCCCCAGTCCCAAAAGTACACGGGACCAGGTCACGTGGCAATAGCCAGCTGTTACGTCTCCGAGGATATTCCAATTTAATAGATCCTAGCGAAGAGTGCTACGCTGTCCTAAAATACTAACATGTCCAATATCAGTCAACAACAGGTAAACTAATCTCATCCATAATATAAACAGCAAGAAGTACTAAATAAACTACTGGAAGATAAACACCAGTCTCAAGATATCATAGTACAACCAATAATGTCCGATGGGAACGGACCCACTACTATAACGAAATAAAATACTGAAATGATAGATAAAAGATGATGACTAGGGCATCGGCTAACTAGATAATGATGCTCCCAATCCTAGGCAGAAGGACTACCAAGTGATCACGGGAACTCTGAAGGTAGTACCTCTAGCTCCTCTGCGGTAGCGAACCTCGTCTCCTGTCCTGGGCCGTATACTGTAGGATAATATGCCTCGTCCAAATCTGGAAAGGGACCAGGTCCTCAGAGTGACGTAACAAGATACATAGAAACATGTCAAATATAAATACTGAATAAAATAAATACAACAAGGGTGTGCTAACCATCTAAGTAAATACAATGTGAGGACAATGCTGGTACATATGGGTGGGTATAGGCATAACGTCCATACTCCGAAGAGAGTGGCATCAGTACAGTATATCGTCTATATCGCTCCGAAGAACATGGCATCAGTATATTATATCGTCCATATCGCTCTGAAGAACGTGGCATCAGTGTAAAGGAAGTCATTGGATCCGTGGTTTCTTCAAAATCACAGCTCCAATGAGTGTACCCCATACGCCTACTAGTTGTCCTCCCCGCCCAATGTAAATACACTAGTCGAATACTCAACGTGCATACCACGCATCTATATGCCAGTCTCTATAAATAAAATATCCTGAGTTATGTACTAACCGTGATGCATGTCAAACGCACCGATAGCTAGTCGAATACGCGGACCCGCACCCCAATATGAATGTCACAGTAAATACATGTAAAAGTGTCAGGTCTTGGAAGATATCAATGTATCCTCCTAACTGGGGTGAGTCTGCTAAGGACTAGGTCAAGTATACAAATCATCGACGCAACCGTCGACTGCACTCGAGTCAATCCCGGACGCACACAATCATATGAAATAAAATAACAAGAATCATACAACATATGCATAATCTAAATTAAACAGTAAATATGGCAAGGTATCTTGCCTGGGTCCCGAAGCTGTGAATGCCAATAGCCTGCTCCTGTAGCGTCTCCTGGCTAATCCAAAGACCCTAGACATACAATATATTATAACAAATACTGACATCAGACACTAAACATTAAATACATATGACTACAATGCTATACTTAAATACTGTCGCAAATTCACGGCTGCTCGAATACAGTGTCACGTGTGCACGTAGCTAAGGTATACACGTGTTCTGTACTCGGTTATCATGTGCCTTGAGACAATAATTTATCGAGTTATTGGTTGACAACGATTTTTGTTCTGTGTGAACACATGTCCTTGGTTTCTATGTTCATTATACTTGGGTTTTGTCCATATGTCCAGATAAAATACTGGTCCTCAATAACAGGTCTCGTAATTAAGGTAATTGCTGGTTACTGAACCAATTCTAAGTTTTGTTAACCATCCTACCATTTTATATATAGTTTAGGGTTAATAAAATTGTGTCCAAGACTAAAATCTCTCGATACGACGATACAACGATCATATAAGAACACAATACTAGAGGGAAGGGTATAGGGTTAATACCTAACAGGCTGGACGAGGGTCGCCTCTCTGGCTGGTCGTCCTCCATCGAGTAGTAGAGCTCCGGCTATGTCCGGTGAGCAAGGCAGCGGTGGTGGCGGCTGGAACAATACTGCGGTAGTCGCAGCAGCAGCAGCAGCTCTGGGCAGCGGTGAGTGCAGGGCCAAGGCGGCGCGGGGGTGACTGTCGACCATGGAGAAGGTGGCGCTCCGCCTGGCAGGGGTGATCGAGGGTGTCGGAGGGGGTCGCCGGGAACCGGGGCAGTCGGGTTTTGAACGGGGGGAGGGGGGTCGGGTTTTAATGCGGGATCAATGATGACGGTTGCAGGCGGTTAGGGTGGTGGTCCGGTGACCTGAGGGCAGTGTTGCGGTGTCTGGCGACGTTCGAGCAGTGGTAGTGGCGGCTTTAGGTGGTGGTGGGGTGGTTGTGAAGCCGGAGGGGGTGAAGGCTCGGTTTAGATATGGGGCAGATCGGCTAGGGTTTGAAGAGAGGGTGATGAATAATGAGTTTGGGTTTAATACAAGGAGCATGTATATTTATATGGGGAATTGATGGCTGGCCTAGGGACTTGGCCTGTCCGACTTTGTTGGGGTGTGGCTGGTTCAAAGGAAGAGTGTATGTTGCCTTGGTTAAGTTCTGTTTGAGGTAAGATTGGCCTCAATTTAATTAATTAAAAGCAGTGCCCTAGACGTTCTCTTTACCCGAATATCGCGTAGCTAAGATGTGACGCTATGACGAGTATCTAAGGTTACAAAATGGTCAGGAGGGGTAGTCTGGCATGTCTACGAAATGTTAGTGACCTTGGGAGGAAGATAACTACTGGTTTGGTGTCCCAATCTCATAGCAACGGTAAGGGGTAATAAGGCATCAAATTTGACGCACCTTATTCGATTAAATCCAAATTGATCCTAGTCTATCGATTTAATTCAGATTAAACCCTAGATTGGTCGAGGGGGTTTACAGGTTGGCTTGATGTAGTAGGTATTATAAAAGTATGAACAGACCCTGAAGGAGGCCGACCTCTACTACGCCATACGAGGTTCTTGTTATGGTTTGGATAAGAACCCGTCGTTGTTTATGGCTTTGGCTGAAATATATAACCGCTGCACCGGAACCTTATTTTCTTCCAACGGAGATATAGGGCTCGCTCTCCATGAGATGTATGATGACTCGCGGTTGCCCTGGGATGGTGAACCATATTAGAAGTACACCCCTACTAATGAAGAATTTGAGGAGTTGGAACAACAACATCTAGGATTTATTGCTATGTACCGAGAGATATTATGTCCCCAAATTACTTGCCAGAAAGTTTCGAAGAAGATAAACAAGATCTCTAAGGGAAATCTATCCAATATTAAAGCCTGAAACAGACACCTCTTCACCATTGATGCTTCGGGTCATGTTACCATTCAGAGCCCTCACACTCGGAAAGGTGTTGATGACCAAGTTTGCGTCACCAAGAGGACTATCGCCACTGGTGAAGGATTTGGTAGTCTTGGTGACAGTTTCAGTTATTTTTACCAGGATACCCAACCATTGTCTGACAAATCCACCTTGGTTGGATTCTTGATTATATGGTTGCGGACATGTGTAGTCTCTGAAGGCTTTGCGTGGATTGAGAGGGTTAGCCGCAACCTCATCCTCCATGCTGTAAAGCTGGTCTTCGGACATAATCTCGCCTTACTATTGGCGATGGTCTACAGCATCCATCGTGGGCTTCGTGCTTTCACTAGCAAGGTGATGGCCCGTGACCCCGAAGAAGATTTTAACTGGATAGAGATGCCTTATCACTATATGATGGGTTGGCTGTTGATGCATTACCCATCTTTGATGCGTCCTGGTGCTAAGGGGACTACGACGGAGGCTGACATTTTTATTTATCGATATGGTGGGATGCCTTGGGCTATTATTGAGGTTCTCGCTTGTCGACAAGTGCTAGTCCGTGTGGCTGACTATTCCTTATTCGTTTCAGTCCTGAGGTTCACGAACGATGAGGTAAATCGGGTTCATTGTGATGGTGATGCAGATAATCAGCTTTTATCCCTGAAACTCTTACACTGGTTGCTGTCTATCCGGCCTTTCCACTTGGTGTATCGGAACCGAAATCTCGTCTTCCTGGAACCCTACCTACCGAGTAGGTTTGCCCGACAATTTGGATACAGCCAGCTCTTTTTGGGTAACCCAAGCTCATGTCTCAGTTTTGAGGGTAGCATTCTCGATGGAGCCCGTGCCTAGGACTATTTTTGCGGCCAGCACCCAGGTCCAGTTCAAGTCGACCTATGTCAGGCGTCATCTTTGCTATCATGACGTCATGTCAAGTCGACCTGCGGCCAGTTGTCAAGATGCTCGTTTGGACCGCATGGGTGTCTCTTTTCTGGGCCGCATGGTGTCCATGCGGTCCAACATCTGTTGAGTTTTATTTTGGAGCGCATGGACATCGGTCGCATGGATGCACATTTTCTATACTTCTACAGCACCAATGTCAAGGTACCAAGTATTCTTCTCCACATTTTCTTCTTCTTTTAGTTCCAACAATAAAGTTGATCTCTCTTGCATTTGTTCTTCAACATAGTGAGCTTTCTCCTTAATTTATTCAGTTGTGTTTCTATAATCCATTGCATAATATGACAATTATGGCATTCAACTCAAAAAAATTCATACATCTCGCTTTCATCTCTTCTTGTGAAGCTTCCTCTTCTACGTTCTCTTGTAGGATATATAGTTTTGGCCTCTTTCTTCATTGTTGAATGTCTTGTAATGAGTTCTTCCTTCTCTTCCATGGCCTCAACCATGATCATGACATTGACCTATTTGACTTCTTTGATTGGTAAATCTTTCTTCTTTCTCCTTGAATGTAAGATTTGTTTGAAGAACTTGCTTCAGTGTCTCTTACTTTTTCTTTATCCTTTATTCATAGGCTTGTAATGAGCCTTGAGTTGCTCAATAGTCATGGACTCCAAGTCTTTGATTTTTTTTTTCAATAGCTACTATATTATGCTCAAACTGTGGAAGCAAAGAGTGAAAAAAATTCTCCATAACTAGAGTGTTGATCGTGCTTTCACCATTTATTTTGAATTGATTAACAGTGGCTAAAAATCTAGCAAAATAGTCTAGAATAGTTTTGGACTCTTTCATATGTAAAGCTTCAAAGTCACCTCTTAAAGTTTGGAGGCGTACCTTAATCACCTTCTTCTTTCCTTTGCAAGAAATTTAAAGGTTCTCGCATGCTTCTTTGGAGTCTGTTGCACCTGAAATCAACTTAAATGTATCATCATTCATAACTTGGTAGATGAGGAAGAGAGCTTTCTTGTCCCTCTTCTTGAAGCTTTTAACATCTTCTTTTGAGCTTGAGATAATGAAGCCTCATCTTGTGGCTCAATATAGACTTTTTTGATGACCTTCCATGCATTTTTTCTGAGCAAAGCCTTCATTTTGATGCTCCAATTGGCATAGTTGCTTTTGTTGAGGATGATAACTTGGAAAGGAGTTATGTTGTTTTCCATCTTCGACCTCGAACCAACTTGGATCTGATATCACTTTGTTGGATATTCCAACCGCTCTTATACCATTCTATTGGAATTGTGGTAAGCCAACTAGCTAGGAAGAACTAATTAGGAGAGGAAGAATATGTAGAGAGAAGAATTTGGTGGAAGAGAAAAATGGTAAGAAAGAAAACTTTATATTAGCACTAAGCTTGTAATATTTGTTGTGTACAAAATGAAAAAAAAAACCCCTATTTATAGGACCCTTGGAATAGTCTACACACTTATTAAAATATTGTTATAGATCATTCTAGACTCTTTTGTAACTATTAATAGTAGAACATTTCTAGAACATAGATATTTTAAAATAAATTTAACTAAACACAAAACTAAAATGATCTAATGAACAAAGTCCAGTGTTAATGAACCAACTACATTTGTTGGTCTAAAAAACATGTTCACAAAATCAAGTTTATTTTCAACACAAAGAACACACGAAATCTAGGACACAAGGCCAAAGGGTAGTCATTTTGTATGGTAAATGAAAAAATGTTCATACAAATGGTGAATGATCAACATTAGATCTTGTACTCCTTGACTTGCAGAATAATTTCTAGATCTGGAAGTCAGCTATTCGACTGGTTGATTGATAGAATAACAGACGGTCATAATTAAGTCAAACTAATTGAAGTTGTAGTTATCTTGGTATTGAGCCTAATCAGCGCCCCCCCCCCCCCCCCACACACACACACACAATATAGGGTTCAGTTTTAATGAGTTCAAGTACGTGGTTACGTGGTTAGGTCAATCCTTCTTAGGCTTGTTTTAGCCATGGGAAATTAGGGTTTCACTTACCCACTCATAATGTAAGATAGATATTCACGCAATAACCGTTGTAAGAGGCAGACAAAGGAATCTTGATAAGTGGAGTTTAAAATAGTAATCCGATCAAAATAAGGAAGGAAGATAATTTCAATCCTAACAGCATCCTTCTTAGTTACCAGTAAGGTTGAATTATTATTTTAGACCTGTTAGAACAGTATGTATTAGATTGAAATGAGTATTTTTTAGATATAATTGTTAAGATTTAATTATATGGAAATAGTTAACCTATCAGGTTAGGAGTTCAACTACATCAGTTAAGCTTATATAATGGCATCATGTACTCTAAAGATAATATAGTATAGAAAAATATTAATAAGAGATCCTTATCATCCTTGCGCCTAACAATTAATAAAGCCTACGAATGGCAATTTTTTCCAAATCCGACGGAAACAAAAAAAAAAATCGATGGGGAACGGATTTGGGGACATAAAAACGAGAAAGAGGACGGGGATAAAAACTCTCCGGTTGGTTTCGGGGCCGAATATGGATATAGTACTCCCTGTCCCAATAAATTTTTGACCCCGATTACTTATACTCATTTTTTTATATGAAAATGTAGACCTCTATTTGTAATATGTTTTGTGGCGTTAACATTCGCTCTTTATTGTTTTGTATTGTAGATCTCTATTACTTGTACACATGGAAATGTAGACATCTATTACTTATACTCATACTTTTATGTTTTTGTTAGATTAATACTCTTTTTATTGTATTGTATCATTTTCTCTATCTAATAGTATATTTATTGTATGAAAACAAGATTTTATTAACACTAGTATTTGTACGTGCGTTGCACGTAAAATAAATTTAAATATGAAAACTTATGATCTTATTGAAATATAAAAATTTAAATTATGTTATAATATTTTAAATATTATAGAAATATAGAAAAAAATAAATACGATATTATTGAAATAAAGAAATTTAAATTAAGTTAGAATATTTTAAATATAATTTGAATATATTTTAGTAATGATTTGTTATATATAAATATTTTTTAAAATTTTGGATATGTGTTTAGTTAGATAATATCATTTAGTTAGTTTAAATATAATTTTAAAATATTTTAGGATTTATATATATTCAGGTAGTTAGGAGAATTTGTGGTTTTTAATTTTTTTTCATGAGAAAACAACTACAGTTACCGTACTTAAAAAGATTTTTATGTTTTAAATTAATTGGTTTATAGTATACATACGACTTAGACGGCTTAATTTAGAGCCAGTTCTAAGCCGCATTATAATAGTAGAGATGTCTTGTATATAATTTGTTTTGAATAAAAATAGTTTTTAAAGATTATAATGTATAGAAAAAATTGTTAACATGGCATGGAAAACGGGAATGAGAAATCTGAATAGAAGTGTTAACCGGACGGGGATGGGGACGGAGAGTGCATTATTTAACGGGGACAGAAATGTGAATAAAAAATTAAACCCGAACTGGTACGGGGACAAATGGAAATTCGAATACTATTTGGGGGCGAAAATGGGGGATATGGTCCCGGCCCCAACCCACTTCGTTGCCATCCCTGATAAAGTCTCATCGAAGAAATTGAAGTGAAGAGATACTGGAACTCGTTTGTTCATTTGAAATATACATTTGGACGATTTACCGGCGTTTAACATTGAAGGGAGTTTTAGAACATACTCAAAAGACAATTGAAAAATAGAAGTAGAAGATATTCATTTCAAAAATATTAATCTTTAAAGAGAGAGATATAGATCCCTCTCAAATATGATAAAACTATGTACATAGTATTGTGTGATATTTGAAAAATAATAATTTTCAAACCTTATTAATCCACGCCTTATTTTTGACAGGTTTCATCATTTATGTGGCCCTTATTATCATTCTTTAATGGCTACTTAATTAGCCATAATTTTTATTAAATTCTATTTAACATTATGGTTGGAAAATGTTTTTATAATGTGCAACCAATCCATCCTAGAATCTCTCTTAACCGGTCCTCAGCCAAGTTTTCATCTTTTTCTAAACACCCTTGATTCTCCATCTACTTCTATAAGACCACAACCATCACCAAAGCCTACACAGGTCTTTGTTTTTGTTGCATACCTGAAAACAAATCCTCTGTCTCATGAAATCTTTTTCCTACTTATTCCTTTCATAGTTTATTCCATTTTCTCTGGGCAAAAGCTAAGTTTGGGTCGTTCTCCCGAAGCTGTGTGCAGTGACGGAAAGCCAGTAGAAAGGAGATTTTACCACTAGGAGAATTCAAGAGGATGTCTGCACATAGACCTCGAATAAAATCCTAGGGCAGTGCTTCGTGCTCGACTTCCCCGTAGACCGGTAAATCTAATCTATTTCTATTTTTGTTTACAGGAATCGTAGGTAATTTTTTTCCAACAATCTAAGAGTTTATTTATGTTATCAAATTTTCATGTTCAGTTTAACGTCATTTTTTTTTCCTTATGAAATACTCAACAGAACTTAAATACTGCTTTGTATTGTATACCGGATATAGTATTGAAATATTGAGCACTGATTATTGGCTGTTGTATCAAGTATATGCCTAACTCGATGCAACATGGACATACTTTTGAAGTAATCATCCCTTCTAGGTTGCTATTGAAATGCTGGTCATCGATCTATTTGGTTAGAAGTTGACCTGTATTCTTAAAGAAAACTATACAGTTGTTGAGAGTGGTGAGCATATTTTAATTTTGCTTAAGCATATCCCAACAGAGAATGAGTCTGTTTTGTTCACATGTTTTGTTAGCCTTGTATTTTTTTTTCTTTTTAATTCGAGTTAACAGCCAAATGGTGAACAAATTGTTCCTCATTTTATTTTACACGGACCTGTAGTTTATGGTTGCATAGATTTTAGAATCATTTAGCTTTCTGAGGATTCCAACAATATGTTCTTTCAGTGAAGTAAATATGTTGCTTGCTGACTACTTTCTTGGTTTAAAGTCACTAGTCATTACAAGTTGAAATGGTCATTCAACTCATTCGTAAGGCCACATAGTTCAGAGATGTTCTTCACTAGTAGATTGGCTTATCTTTTCCATAGTAATAGAAAGGTTGTTCATACGAAAGGTTTTTCATAGGCGATTAGCACTGAAAGTATATTTCATCAATTCAACTTTTAGATTTTACATGTTAATCTAGGCCCCTAATTTGAAATTGGAATCTCTGATAGTTTGTTATAAAAATCTTATCATCGGGGAATATCTATTTTATTCCTCAGGTAAAGCTCATTCTTCTTGAGGAATACTACTATCATAGAATTCAAATTTTCATAGTATTCGATTTTATTTAACATCTTCATGTCGTTCTAACAGAACATAAATTTCATACATGTTAACTTATAATCAGAAAATACTGTTGATAAAATATGATTAACCAAAAATTCATATTCTATCTTGATACTTTCTATTATGTTTAGGTAACAGAACCATAGTTTCAATACTTGCTAACATGTCTTTATAAGATATTATTTATTAATTCCGTCGAATATATATGTTAGCGAAGGTAAGTAGTATATATTATGTTCACTGGAACATATCATTTTTAATATCATATTACATGTGCAAGAATTTGAGGGCTAACGAGTTCATAAGATTGAGTATAGAACTTGCTAAATTCTAGTACAAAACTATCCTAAAAATTTTGAATGTAGATTCCAACATGGATTAAAATTCATATATTGTTGTTTAAGGCATATGGAGATATGCTTGACTAAGGAATGCTTTATTCGGATATTCATTCATGTCAAAATAGAAACAAGCAAATTATTTTTTCTCTTTGATTCTCTTGCCATAGGGTGTTGAGATTGTAGGATCCATGTATATGACCAAATTGTTTGTTCTTTTAACTTTTATAATTATGCACATATTTTATCATTTTATGTCTACAAGGAAACAAGTCAACTAATTTATTGGAGATAGATTGATCTAACAATTATTTATTTACACTGATGAGGAAGAAATTTCGTTTGTGATACTAATTCCAATTGGGACTGTATATGTTACATGGTTTAATATTAATCTATTTTTCTAATATGAACAAACAATAGTAGCAATTGATATATTGTTTATTTCATCACTGAAATATTCATAAAATATTGCTAAATATATTGTGGTTTGATCAAAATATTAAATATGTAACCTTTTGTTAGATATTGTTTTAAAACAATTGTCGAATTATATACATTAAAGCATAAGTTAGCAAATGTGTGGAACCTTTGGTAGAAATTGTTAGCCCAATTATTTACCAACAGTTAGCTTATTTGGTATTTAAAGCTGCATTATGGTCAGCTCAATTTTTGTTATTTTTGTCTCTTATTAACTTGGAATAACCTTGTCATATCTCTATTTGTCAACTATAAATGTTTATCTCATGAGTATTTACATCATTATTGTCTTCTTTCAAAATCTTAGCTAGATTATTAAAAATAGTTTAAATTATAGAAATTATCATTTCGATTTGAAAGTAAAATAAGGAGATGCAGTGTTGATTATTTGGGAATGAATTAGCATTAACAGTGTGTTCACTATGGAATATACCATTTGTATGGTATAATATACCAAGGAAATAAATATTTAAGCAAAAATCAATGATCGTGCACGTCCTGACATTTACTAAGTAAGTCTCAAAAATATTTAGGAATTTTACTACTTAAAAAATAAAGCTTTTTATAGAGTCTAGAATTCCCATTAAATACATAATTATGATGATGAATTCCATAATTTTCTTTTTATTAATTCAAAAATTTTAGTTCTTATCATTTCTTTAACATTCTAGATTCTCCAATTGTGATATTAATTTTGTTGAGATTAATCCTTACATTTTGGACTAATATTGAATATTTCTTGATCATTAGAGGACCATATGAATATTGATGTGTATATATATATATATATTTCTTTTTAATCAAGACAACAAACATAAAGAAATCTTGTTGCATCAAATGATTTGCTTTTAAAATTAGGCAACTCGTGCCAGATTAAAATACGTTTCAATCTTGTGCACGTAGTGTTTGAATTATTTTAATGTTAAAATTTATAGTCATTTGTATTGTTGTGCTAGAATGAATAAGTCTATGCATCATTTTAGTTATATTTTTTGTTAATATGAAAACTAACTTCTGTTTCTCGATGATAGAAGCATTAGAAATATTTTAATATTTTTAGTAATGGAGCAGCATATTAACGATGACGGTAATACAAATTTATTTTTGTACTCTCTTATTTCTAACATGATCTTTGTAATGTTCTTTCTCTAAGTCAAAAATATTAGAGATTGTGACTTGTTAGGAAAGACTCAAACATGCTAAGGGTGAAGGTAAGTAATACAAAATTTCTTCACTCATATTCTAATTGAACCTTAGCTGACCTTATTGTCTCAATATTTGAATTTCTATTCAGACAGAGAAATCACAATATTATTCTGTCATAATATTTAGATTATGTTAGACAAACATTCGTTTGCATATAATATGTGACATTATAATTCTTTTTGACACATTCAATCAATTTAGTTAAAGGAAATAGTTTAATGATATTACAAATCTCTTTAAATCTAAGATTTAAAGTAGAGATTAATTTGGGTACAAGCTGAAAGGGTCCTTCTATCAAAAAAGGGTGTAAAGATCTCTAAGCGACACGGTACTTAAATGTCTTCGGACCACCGCTAGCTGTGAACCGGCCCCTACAGCTAACCCAAGTTGATCAAAACTTGATAGACTAAAGATTGTTAAGATTGATTAGCAAAAATTATTTAAACTATTATTCTGGCTATCTAGGCTGTCATATTGATTAAGTACACTAATTTTTGAAGAATTTTAGGCTGTCACAATTGTTAATATAGCCTGGTATAAAAGAAACTTCTAGTGCTAAGCCAGCAAGGTTCAATGGTTAGTTCCTCAAGAGGAGGTAACGCCATATATATTTTTTGGCACACTATCTTGGAGCTGATACTAGCAATTGATATAATCACACATGTTAAATGACTCTGATTACAGTGAGTCTAATTTAAGAGTAACCAAACCTTCCAGCTCAGTCATGCCAAAATTCCTAAATAAATAGAATATCATTATTTTGTTTAGAATTCTAAGTATTTTTTTAGCGTCTTTTATGGCATATTCTTTGAATGTAAATGCACTTAGAACACTGAGTTGCAGCGGAAGATGAATAAGGATTCACTTGTGCAACAACCTAGATACTCATAAAATGATAGGTCCATGTGACAAACTATCATGGCTAGGAGTATCATAGGCTTTGTAACGGTAATTATAGCTTGTGCTTAAGCTGATAGCTCAGACATTTTATTATGTATATACAAATTTACGTACCTGTCATTTATCTTTTAAATAAATTATGATAATCAATTTGCTTTAAGAACTACTAAAGCTTATTTCTGTAAGTTATAAGATGAACAGGTACCTGCAGCTGCACATCAAGACATTAAAAGAGCCTAAATGGCAAAAATATGGTTATTAACTATAAAGTCATAAAAGAACTTTACAGATCTCTTGACGAAGAGTCTGTTTACTCTTAATGAAGAGTATGTCTAGGACTTTGATCCTAAAATCATCAAGGGGGATGGGGTTAAGCCCATAAGTAAGTCACCAGTAGTGGCAACCCAACCTAGTCTGACTGGAGATCCCAAGAAGCCGGTTCAATGGGTAGAAACAAGTTGGACTTAGGTGACTTTTATGGAACATTGACCAGAGATTAAAATTTTATTAAAATAATGTTCAAGTGGCTGTACATGTGTACAATGATTCCCTATCCCTATGGTGACAGTGTTCCGGTGTGATCTGGTTAGGATGAGTTTTTAAACTCTTAATAGGTTCAAGCATTATTATGTATGGTTGACTCCGATCACCAACCCTTTAAGGCTTACCTATATGAGAGGTCGTGAAGCTGCGACTATGGGACAAGACGATCCCAGACAACTCTCATAAGTATGGAAAAGTGCGCATGGCCAATCAAAAGTGTCGTCCCGATAAATCCAAGAACCTCTAGCGTACTATGTGTGCTATTTTCTGAATCTGGTTCAAGAAGTCTGATTCAAGGCATAGTCCATCAAGCACTTCTTTAGACAAAGACAATAGTCACTTAGTGAGATTCAAGGTTGTAGTCCATCTCATCTATGCATAGTATATACTTGCCCAAAAATTCTCAACTCTTATTCTATTATTATCATTAATCTTTGTTGTTTCAAAAATTTGTTTTTTGGGAGAAATTATTGTGTGATATTTGAAAAAAAAACAATTTTCAAACCTTATTAATCCACACCTTATTTTTGACAGGTTTTATCATTTATGTGGCCCTTATTATCATTCTTTAGTGGCTACTTAATTAGCCATAATTTTCATTAAATTCTATTTAACATTAAGGTAGGAGAATGTTTTTATAATGTGCAACCAATCCATCCTAGAATCTCTCTTAACCGATCCTCACAGCCAAGTTTTCATCTTATTCTAAACACTCTTGATTCTCTACCTACTTCTATAAGACCACAACCATCACCAAAGCCTACACAGGTCTTTGTTTTTATTGCATACTTGAAAACAAATCCTCTGTCTCATGAAATCTCTTTCCTCCTTATTCCTTTCATTGTTTATTCCATTTTTTCTGGGCAAAAGCTAAGTTCGGGTCGTTCTTCCGAAGCCGTGTGCGGTGGCGAGAAGCCGGTAGGAATAAAATTTTACCACTAGGAGAATTCGAGAGGATGTTTGTACATAGACCTCGGACAAACTCTTAGGGTAGTGCTTCGTGCGCGACTTTTTCGTAAACCGGTAAATCTAATCTATTGCTATTTTTGTTTACAGGAATCGTAGGTAAAAAATTTCCAACACATAGAGACATCAAGCATCGGTCAAGTGAAAGATGTGGTTGTGTTATAAACCACCACCTATCAAATGGGTCTGAAGATCAACAACCTGAGGGCTCAGAAAAGAGTGTTCGACAGAAAATTAAAAATGGTGAGAGGAGTACATGATGCTTCCAAAGAAGTAAACGAATCTAGCCATAGTTAAGGTGATGGTTGAGGCCATGAATTGGAGTTAAGAGGTTGAAGCAACCGACATATGTATGAGAAATAATGAGCATAAAAACTTTAATTAAACATATTCCAAGATTCAAGGGTGAAGTTTAACCAGAAACAAAATGAAATAAAAGACAATAAGGTCAACTAGAGCACAAATTTGTTGAAGATGAAGTAAAGAATTCAACTAAAAAAAAAAACTCCATGTAGAAATTCATTCACCATATATATCATGTAGAAATTCAATCATCATATCACGTAAATAGTCAAGATAAAGCAAAAGGATACTAAATAGCTAGTTACTTCCTCCTCGCGTATATTATATCACACACTAATCTACTTAGAGGACGTTTTCTATCCCTTGGCGACCCAGTCCTCTTTTCTGTATGGAAGCATAGGAGAATACAAATTAAAGGAGAACGTAAAGTGCATGGCAGACACAAGGAGGAAGTTGGTTTGCATGTGTTATAAGTGCAGTGACCCGTGGGAGGCACGTTCTCTTTCTCCTTGCCCATCTTAGCTTATTTTATGCCTCCTTCCTCTCTTTAATGAATTGTTTATTGCAACTGAATTATAAACTAATGGATCATGACTTCACTTGATAAGTTATGCAGAGATAAGAAATGGCAACTATCTACTAAGAAGTATTCATCCTGAGCTAATTCATCAAATAAATTATTCTTGTGACCTACTGTTGAGTCTTCATCATCGGCTGAGAAGAAACAGATTCCTTAATCATTTTTGTTTTTAAAAGAAGATTGTGCAAATCTGCATATGGACGGTGACCATTTGATGATAAGTACATTATTTTTATGTTGAGTTATAAGAACTTATTTAGTCCCACATCGGATAGAAAATAAGAAGGAGGTTCACATCCTCTCATATATATATATATATATATATATATATATATATATATATATATATATATATATATACTCCTTCATAAATAATAAATTATCAATTACTTTCTTTCTACATGATATCAGAGCCAAAATTCTGAATCTTTTTTTCCACACTAAAAAATATTTTTTTGTTGGGAATCGGACACGTCCTGCAAGCGTTCCGATATCGTGTCTGAGAGTGGTCGTAGCAAAAATTTTAGACCAACCCACCTGAGATAACCAACCCATGTATAACGAACACCAAGCACAGATAAAGACAAGTATATGGCGATGACTACGTCACCTGGACAAATCACAACCTTTATAACTCAGGTAAAATTACAAGATTGACAAAATCAATGTTGAACCATTTGCCCTAATAGATTCAACCCCCTCGCCACACTCAAGAAGAAAAGAAAGATATTACAATTGAAATCATTCACCAACCCGTAGCAATCTCCCTGAGCGAAGACGACGACTACTCGATCAGATCTCCTTCTTTCTTCTGTCTTGGATGGCAAAGTCCTAAGAGCAAAGCACGAACTTTCTCTTAGATTTCTGGTGGACGAGCACCCCGAATCTCCAACTTGTGATATGCTTTGTGCCTCCACCCTCCTCCTATATTTATAGGATGAGAAATCATATTTTAGGTCATAATAGGATTTCCAAAATAGAAAACCTTAAAATAAGAATCATATTCCACCAAAATAGTTCAACACCAATTATGGACGTCCAAATATGGTCAAAATAAATATTTGATACAAATTTGAAATCTAATCAAATATTACATTTAATGTAGATTTTTAAATTATATCAAATCAAATCTTTGACCATATTTGGGCTCCAAAATTCACCAAATCCAAACTGGACCCTAACAATCTCCCCCTCCAGTCTGATGAGAGGTTGTCCCATGGATTCTCAACTGGACTCCATGCATGTCGTCCTGCGACAGAGTTCCTGCTCCCCTATGCCACCGATCTCCAATCCCCCGGGTTGCTTTGTATCTTCCTTCGTCTCCAACTCCTCGACCGTCATGTCAACGCTAGCTGCCATGCTTAATATCTTTTGTACCACTGGGATCCTACCGATATCAATGACAAGGCTGAGACCAAAGTCCCTGACTATCAGCCTCACCGTAAGTCTTGGCTGCCTGTCCCCGACTTCCATCTTCCAGTGAAACGTGTTAACTATCCGACGAGCTTGTTCACCCTTGGTTGGCCCAACCAAGCAGACGGTACGATTCTTCTGAGATTCGAACTCCTGAATCTGCCCACCTTCGTGTCTGAACTTGAAGCTCCCCCATATACATGCGTCCTCAAGCAGAACATCACGCATTGTAAATGTCGTCGATGACCCACAGCTCCCCTAAAACAGTGTGAGTGGTGACGCTTCTACCTCAGATTGAGTTGGCTGCAAACTTTGATCTCTTCCCTGGCCTCGAACTACCGAAACCAATGTCGTTCCAAGAAGCTTTGGCAAACCACCCTTCGCCAAAATAGGATCCGTAAAGCAACCCCTACCTGGAGACCGACCAGATGTCATGGGATCGACATACTGACCTTCAATCTTTGGCTCATTACCATTCGTCGCTATGTCTCGATGAACCAAATCCTCCGTAATCCTCAAAGTATCTCGAAGGCCCTCCTCAGCAAGTTCTCGACGATCCAACTCTTGTCGAATACCCCTCGAGTCACCATCTGATATTTATGGCATGCCTGTACAACTCAGCGGCTTAAGCCTATATATGCCACAACATAAATCTCCTCAAGCCAGTTGTTGGGAACCCTTCGTAAGCATCCAATCTTTGTCCACAAACAAACTGCGACAGACATCATCCGCCAGCCTCCCTACCGAAACCAAGTTATAGTATAAACTCGGTACATGTCGCACATCCTTGAGAAAGCACTTCTCACCAAGCTCCATTGTCAAGTGCACATCACTGATGACTACAATTGTAACCGTCCCCTTGTTGCCCATCTTTACACGTTCAAACATGTCGTCGTGGTATGACATAAAAATCCTCCTATATGGAGTGGCGTGATATGATGCCCCCGTGTCCATGATCCAATTGCCATCATGACATATGCCACAAGGTTCCTCTGTGTCGGTTGATGCGATGATGAGGTCTCCTACAGCCGTGAGATCCTCCTGGCCATCCTTGCCTTTGGCCTTCTCAGCTTTGAGCTTCATTCAGTTCCTCTTGATATGACCCATTTTGCTACAGTGATAGAATCCCTCCTTGCGGTCCACAGTCAGAAGATCCCGAGAACTCCTCCTTATCCTTGTCTGTGACTTTGGTCTTCCCTTCCTGTAGGAAGGCACCAAAGCGGACTCATGCGACGATTCTATTTGCTTACGTCAGATCTCCTCGTTCAACAAGCTAATTTTTACGCCCACCATCATGACAACTCTACCAGGAACGAAGTTGCTCACCAACACCACTAACGTCTTCCAGCTTTTCGGCATAGAACTCGAAAAAAAAAAGGCCTGAAGCTCATCATCAATCACCATGTTCATCGTAGACAGCTGATTGATAATACCCTGAACCTCGTTCAGATGTTGTGTTATAGGGGCATCCTTCGTGTACTTCGATTTGACGAGTTCGCAAATCAAAAATGCCTTATTGCCAGGCGTCTTCCTTTCTTACAGCGAATGTAGCTTCTCCCATAATGCTTTTGTCGAACTCTCCATGGACACGTAGTAAAACACAGAGTCGTCCAGCCATTGGCGGATGAATCCAACGGTCTTCCGATCTAGTCGTTTCCAGTCTTCAGCAGCTTTGTCTGATGGCTTAGCATTGTCGCCCTCCAACAGACCATGCAAGTCCTAGCACCATAGTAGATCCTTCATCATTGGCTTCCAAATCGCCGAATTCCTCCCTGTGAGGGTAATCATGCGAGTGTTCATCTGCTCCATAGACATATTTGTCAGAACCCAAACCAGTAGCTCTGATACCAGATGTAGGGAATCGGACATGCCCTGCGAGCATTCCGACACCGTGTCTAAGAGTGCCCGAAGCAAAAACTTTAGGCCAACCCACCTGAGATAACCAACCCCTATCTAATGAACACCAAGCACAAATAAAGACAAGTATATGGCAGTGACTACGTCACCTGAAAAAATCCCAACCTTTATAACTCAGGTAAAATTACAAGATTGACAAAATCAATGTTGAACACTTTGCCTAATAGATTCAACCCCATCACCACACTCAAGAAGAAAAAAAGATATTACAATTGAAATCACTCACCAACCCAGAGCAATCTTCTTGAGCGAAGGAGACGACTCCTCGATCAGATCCCCTTCTTCCTTCTGTCTTGGATGGCGAAGTCTTAAGAGCAAAGCACGAACTTTCTATTAAATTTTCTGTGGACGAGCACCACGAATCTCTAACTTGTGCTATGCTTTGTGCCTCCACCCTCCTCCTATATTTATAGGATGAGAAATCATATTTTAGGTTATAATAGGATTTCCTAAATAGAAAACCTTAAAATAAGAATCATATTCCACCTAAAATAGCCTAACACCAATTATAGACGTCCAAATATGGTCAAATTAAATATTTGATACAAATTTAAAATCTAATCAAATCTTATATTTAATGTAGATTTCCAAATTATATCAAATCAAATCTTTGACCATATTTGGGCTCCAAAATTTACCAAATCCAGACTGGAACCCAACATTTTTCTTTTTTCTTCTCCGTCGCCACTCTTCTTCTCCATCGTCGTCCTTCTTATCCAGCATCGACGTACCATGCGGGTGTCGTTGAACCGATCATGAAGCAAGGTACGCTGCAGGAAGCAGGTACGCTGTCAAACCTGCTGGAGGCAAGGTACGCTGTTGTCGATTTTGTCCTCGTCGTACGCTGGCGTAGGCGAGTTGATTGTTAGATCATGGATAATCAGAGAAAAACTCTTGTTTGATCCTCTAATTTTGATCTCATTGTGGGTTCTAAGATTACAGAGCATACTTTCTAGGAAGTTTTGCACGATGGGTAGAACTTGCCGGAATGGTCGCATGTTTGAGTTGCGTTTGATCTCATTGGGTTTGCGATAAGTGCAACTGTGAAGATGGAAACACATGTGACTGGTCAGGATTTGAAAAAGATACTAGAGGGGGTGCCCAGGGTATTTTAGGCCAAATTAGAGGAGACCTCATACAGTAGCACAATCGTGCATGCACCAGAACCGTCGCAGGTGATGAAGAAGATTGAGTTATTGTCTAATGACATCAAACTTGAGGGAACGATGAACTATCTAAGTTAGTCTAGAAGGGCGTTGTTGAACCTTCTGAGCAAGGGACGTAAAAAATATGTGAAGGAAGAGTGCATTGAGTCAGAGAATAAGATGAGTGCTGACTGGAGCACATAGAGTTATCTTAATTCTCTGGTGGTTTCTTGGCTGCTGACTTCTATTTCTCCATCCATAGATGGGATAGTAGAGTCAATCTACAGTGCAACTGATATCTGGAAGATATTGGCTCAAATGTACTCTGGAGCTGGGAGTGTCATGATGATGATGAAAGTTGAGGAGAAGATTGATGCTACCACACAGGGAGGAAAGACATGTACTCCGGTATATAGTGGAGCTACGTCACTTATGGGCGG
Source organism: Iris macrosiphon (assembly GCA_036927795.1). Classification (NCBI taxonomy): domain Eukaryota; kingdom Viridiplantae; phylum Streptophyta; class Magnoliopsida; order Asparagales; family Iridaceae; genus Iris; species Iris macrosiphon. The sequence continues at coordinate 168,934,127 of JAYESA010000009.1, read as the reverse complement.
ACTTGGGCCACTATGATCCGCTATCATTACAGAATCCGACAGATATTCTCCTTGGGAAGCAGTACCTTGAGCGTAGGCGTGTGGCTCATTTTCTCAAGGGTCTGAACCCGCAGTTTGAGGCTAGGAGAGCAGCAATGTATCTTTTGTCATCTTTTCCATCCCTAGAAGAGGTTGTTGCATCGATGGAGCAAGAGTAGATCACATAGAAGGTGATGAAAGGCGAGACCTCACCCGCTGTTCGCTCGATATTGGTGGTTCCTAGTGCTCCCATCAGCGATGACAGGGAGTATTATAATTGCGGGAAGAAAGGATACCTTAGCTTCAACTGCCCTTAACCCCACAATTTTGGTCGTGGCCGACGAGGTAGAGGACAGAGAGGTGGACGTGCAGGTCAAGGAGGCAGGGAATATGGAGGCCAAGGAGTTGCTCATCTAGCTGTGGAAGAGGAGTCCCAGACCACTACTGAGATGACTGGGGCTGAGATGATAGAACTAGAGGAGCTACGTCAGGTCAAGCTTCAGGTTGAGAGTTCTTAGGGAAAGGGACTGGCCACTCAAGATCTGGATGACACTACCTACATTGATAACTTTACTGGTTATGCTCATATAGGCAAAGGTATCCCTGTTCAGGAACTTGCATCCACTAAATCTCATGCTGGTTGGATCATAGACTCAGGTGCATCTAAATATATCATAGGTGCATCTAGTGGGTTTATATTAATTATCCTCGCAATCATATGCATCTCGAGATAGTTTCAAGTGATAATGGAACATCCTAACCCATTAGAGGTACTGGCTCGGTCCATTGTACTTCATTTGTTACCCTGTCATCTGTATTGCATCTTCCTTCATTTTTGGTCAACATACTTTCTGTTAGCTCTCTCATTGATCAATTGAATTATACTATTCTTTTTTATTGGGATATGTGTTCTTTCCAAGAGAAGGCCATAGGGAAGAGGGACTGTCATCAGGCGTGATGGCCTTTGGTATCTGGACGGGGAGGCTATAATGCTTGTTGCTACTATTAGTGGAGGGCCAGAGGCAGAAGCAATGCTTCGACACTACAGATTGGGACATTTATCTTTTGATAGTTTGAATAAGTTAGAACCTGGGATAATGAATAAAGTAAACAAAAAATTTTAGTTTGTAATGCTTGTGAACTTAGGAAGCATACACATTCTACTTAAAAAATGATTGGTCTTCAAAGTTTTGAGCCATTTGCACTTGTTCACTCTAATGTTTAGGGCCCATGTTCTACTACTTCTATTAGTGATTTAGATAGTTTATTACCTTCATTGATTGCTACTCAAGTATGACCTGGATCTACATGATAAAACAGAAATTGGAGGTGAACAAATGTTTTTAAGACTTCTCGGCGTATGTGAGGACCTAATTTGGAGTACATGTGAAGATTCTTCAAACAGATAATGGGACTGATTATGTCAACAAGGAGTTTGTTTCTTTCATCTCTAGTCAGGGAATTCTTCAACAAACTACTTGTCCAAACACTAATGCTCAGAATGGGGTTGTTGAACGCAAGAACAAGCATCTACTGGAAGTGGCACGTTTAGTAATATTGACGATGAATGTACCATAGTTCTAGTGGAGTGAGGTTGTTATGATAGTAGCTTATCTAATCAACGGGATATCGTCAAGAGTATTAGGGATGAAGACACCATGTGTGATGTTCTTGGGCTCTAATAGTTTTATTGTTCCACCCAGAGTGTTTGGATGCACATGCTTTGTATGAGATCACAGATTGATGGTGAGCAAGCTGGATCCACAAGCAGTTAAATATATCTCTATGGGCTACTCATCAAGTCAGTAAGGATACAAGTGTTGGTGTCCCACTGAAAGAAGACTGTTTGTTAGTATGGACGTGACCTTTCGGGAGTTTGAACCATTTTATGGGGAGAAGACAGAGTTGAGTTTCTTTTTCGAGGATGACTCTACTGATGCTAGTAGAGAGGGGGACAATAAAAGTGACATCGTGGTTGGTATGATTTTATGTCATTTTGAGCCACCGAGGAGTGATGGTGTCTCAGGAGGGAGCCGACACTCAGAGGGAGCCAACAGTCAGGGGGGGCTGAGAGTATATAGGGAGCATGAGCAGCAGGAGTAGCATGAGCACCAGAAGCAGAATGAGCAGCATGAGGAGCAGCATAAGCTTCAATATGAGCTTCTTCCTTCTGTGCCTATGCTAGTACCCACAAATGTTGATGTCCCAAGTCCCTCTCCATGACCTTCTTTAGCCTTTCTACCTGAGTTATCTGGTAACAATTCCTCCCCTGATACTTCTAATACTCATGTCTAGCTTCGTAGAACTTCTAAAGTCAATGCTGGAAAATCTACAGCTAAGTTTGTGTCATAACCCAGATTTTTCAGAATATTTTTAAACATTTTCTCACAATTTTTCTGGAATTAAAACTAAGGTATTTTGTGATTAAAAGATTTTTTTAAATAAAGTTAATTAATATTAAAATATTATGGAAATAATATTTTATGGTGTAAAATGGAAAATCGGACATAGGGTAATTTTTTGTGAATTAATTGGACCCCGGAAGCATTTTTAAAGACCTAGAAACTAAGTTTATAATAAAGCGAATTAAACCCTAGAAATAAACCCGATTCAATTGAACCAAACCAACCCAAACCAACCCAGACCCGGTTCAACTGAACCAAATCCAACCTTATCGGGTCGGGTCGGATCTAAACCCGACCCAAAATCCGCAGACCCAAACCCGCACTTAAACACTAGCGGGTCGGGCCGGATTCATATTGAACCCGACCCGCTGACCCGGACCCGTAACCCAAATCCTAATCTGAACCCTAAACCTAATCCGATCGGAAACACTGTTCCGATCAGCGGCTACCCCTATAAATAATCCCCTCTCCTCCGCCTTCCTCCAGCAGCAGCACCGGAACCCTAGCCCATCTCCGCCGCCTCTTCTCCCTCCGTCCTAAGTCCCCGCCGTCTCACCACCACCCTCTCCCAGCCTCGCAGCCCTCAACGACCCCGCAGCCCCTCGTCGTCCTCCTCTCTCCTCCGGCCCCGCCTGGAGCACCACCACCAACGACCTCCTCATCCTCGACGACAACCTTCTCCAGCGCCGCCTCTCACCTCGATGACCCTCGCCTCGACGCCAACCCGCAGCCTCGACTTTCCCTTCCATCTCCCGTACCGCCCTCGACCACCTGTCACCCCACGACCCCGCCGACGACTCCGCCTCGAGATCCTCCGCCTCCGTCGAAGTAGCTCCGACGAGCCAGAGCCCGCTCTGCCTCCACCCAGCCCTGCCCTAGCCAGCTCCGGCATCGACCTCCGGAGAAAACCCTAAAACCTAGACGGACATAGCCCGGACACAGCTGCACATTACCCGGACACGATCAGTGTTGTGTCGCATCTCTTCACGGACACGAAAATTCTCGTTCCACGAAGCCCTGTTCAGGTAACCCGTTCTCTCTCCTCGTTATTCCGTTTTCCGTTCCGTCAGATGTATCTCGTAGACTGTGTAACCCCCTCGATGCCCGTACAACCCGCTCGATGCGTCGCGTCCTGTGGCGATTGCGAACCGCGATCCAAAATAGGAAAATCAACGCCATATTTTACCCCAGAACTGGGCGCGTCCCGCCAAACGGGATGACTTGGTCGTGCGCGGTCTTCACCGAAACGTGCGCGTCGTTGATACGGACGTGCAGGATTTTGCAGAAGTTGATTTGGATGTGCGTGCACACCGAAATCAACGCGTATCCGCCGACAACGCCCCGTATCCGCCTATTCTGGAACACGTTGTAACTTTATGTACACACGTCGGATCGAGACAAAACTTGCGCCATCGGACTCGTAACAATACGCTGGTCCTGTGACCTAAGTTTGGTTTGATTCTGAAAACGTTGACAAAATCGCGTATCGTGGGCCCCATGGCTCTACTTGACGGGCGATTTTGTGATCGACTCATTGGAATCCAATTCTGGAAGTTTCGTTGGGATCGTATCATCGTTCCTGACATATTGACACTAAGTTTGACGAATTTGGAGACCTTTGACCCTGACACATTTTTTGGTGCAAAGCGGCCCACATGTGGACCCCGCTTTGACCAGAAACTGTCATTTTTGCCCATGTGTCCAAATTGGACTTAAGGACAGGCGTTTCTAGCTATTTGATATTTTCTGAGACTGTTGGTGATGGTTATTACAGCTTTTGGAGGAGAACCTGCAGGATCCACTGATACAGGGACAGCTGTTGGTATTCACATCCCAGGCAAGTGTACCGTGCCAAATCCTGCAGTTTTGCCACTTATTTCCTTGACTTATTTATACATCATTGTGCAAGTGTACCTTGCCAACATTGCAGTTCTTGTTACTTATTTCCTTGACTTATATATATATATATATATATTTTTTTGTTCATGCTTGACCTAGGACCGTGTGACTTACTTAGCGTCCGATTAATAGTCGGGTGCCAACACCGTACGCGGAGTTGTGTAACGTCACTTAGAGATGGATATCGTGACCTTTTACATTCTCGTACTTGCCTTATCAAGTACATCATAACCCAGGACACTTGACACTATTTATGAGACAGAATCTTCCTGAGATATTTATGGTGATTCTGTTAGGATACATGTTACATGACTTAGACATTATATTCTTAGATCTCATTATGACTTATTGCATTAGTTATGATCCTGCGTGGCATGGACATGAGACGTTGTGTACATGAGACGCATGATTACATTGGATGGAAAGAGTCACACAGGCTACAGGTTGACTATATTATGCCGGCGTCTCAGTCTCTCTCTGAGCTAGACAACCACATGATATCACTACTACCGGCTCCCCGACACAGAGCTTGTAGTGGTCTCAGCCTGAGTTCTAGTGCTGCTCTTATCTTGCATTTTACTTAGCTTGTTATATAGTTTATACTATTGAGACACACAGGCTACAGGTTGATTATATTATGCCGGCGTCTCAGTCTCTCTCTGAGCTAGACACCCACATGATATCACTGCTATCGGCTCCCCGACACAGAGCTTGTAGTGGTTTCAGCCTGAGTTTTAATGATGCTCTCAGATTGCATTTCACATAGATGGTTATATAGTTTACCCTATTTATTTTATTTACTATTGCACTGTATTTATTTTGGCATGTTGTTTCTTGTACCTTGTTATGTCCCCTGAGGACCTGGATCCAGATTATGTCCCCAGGATTTGCAGACGAGATCTATCCCGAGGTATACGGCACAGCAGCAGGAGCTGATACAGGAGCTGTACCGATACCCGGGGACGATGTGGTAGCTGAAAATTTTTCCTGAGCATCTATGTTTCATACTCAGTATTTACTTTATGCAGTCATTTATATTTTGGTCTGTTGAACCATTGTATCAGATTTTTATCGGGTTGTTCCCCGAAGCACTTTGTTGAGACTGGTTGATGATTTACATTTTTTATATCTGTGGATCATATTTATCTTGTATGGATGAGATTAGTTGTGACATATTATAGTAGACCTTATTTTACAGCTTAAGTACGCCCCGATGGATCCATTAAATTGGGTTTGTCCATCAGTGTGTGCTGCTGGCCATTGCCACGTGTCTAGTCCTTCGGTATTTTGGGACTGGGGCGTGACAGTTTGGTAGTTGGGATACTGACATTGCATATTACGTTTCATATGCCTCCATTCTACCTACATGTAAGTTCTTACTTTCATCATTACATTCAGTGCTTGTACCTAACAAATGACAGGTAGCTAAGCAAGATCCTAGGTGGTTGAGTGCCATACAGGAGAAACTTCAGGCATTAAAGAAGAATGGCATATGGGAGCTGGTACCACTACATGCTGGAAAGCGTGATGTTGGATGTAAATGAGTTTATACTGTTAAGCAGACTCCATAGGGCAAGATTAACATATACAAAGCTAAATTGGTTGCTAAAAGCTACAGCCAAACTTATGGTATCGACTATGATGAGACCTTTGCTCCAGTAGCAAAGATGAACAATATGCAAGTGTTGGTGTCATGTGCTACCAACTTTAATTGGCAACTACATCAGCTAGATGTCAAAAATACTTTTTTGCATGGGAATCTCCAAGAAGAGGTATATATGGAGATTCTACCAGCCTTTGCTACTTTACAAGCAACTGGAAAGGTATGCAAATTGAAGAAGTCTTTGTATGGGCTAAAGTAATCTTCAAGAGAATGGTCTGATAGATTCAGGCTTGCGGTCTGTGGTATAGGGTATAGGCAGTACAATGGAGATCATACTATTTTTTATAGATACTCTAAGACTTGTATCACTGTCCTTGTAGTCTATATTGATGATATTGTTTTTACTGGAGATGATACTGAGGAGATCTTACGGCTGAAAAAAAACTTGGAGAAAAATTTGAAGTCAAGGATCTGGGGCAGTTAAAGTACTTTCTCGAAATTAAAATTTCAATGTCACAAAAGGATATAGTGCTTTCTCAGCGAAATTATGCTTTGGACCTTCTTTCAGAGACAAGGATGCTGGGTTACAGGATTTCTTCTACTCCTATCGAACAGAATCATAAGTTGTGTGCAGAGGGTGGTGATCCGATGAGTAAGGAGCAATATCAAAGATTAGTTGGTCGTCTTATATATATTTGCCATACAAGACCTGATATTACTCATACCGTGAGTATGGTGAGTAGATATATGCATGATCTCAGAGAGAAGCATATAGAGGCAGTTCACAGGATTCTTAGGTATATTAAAAGAAGCCCAGGAAAGGAGTTATGGTTCAAAAATTTCAGAAATCTGAGAGTTGAAGGCTACTGTAATGCGGATTGGGCGGGTTGTATGGACGATCGTAGGTCCACTACAGGTTACTGTGTATTTATTGGAGAAAATCTTGTATCTTGGCATAGCAAGAAGCAAGATGTAGTGGCTAGGTCTACAGCTGAGGCCGAGTACAGGGCTATGGCTGTTAGCATGTGCGAGATGATTTGGGTAAAGAACTTATTGTCTGAGATATGTTTGTTTAGAGGAGACTCCCTACAACTTTGGTGTGACAATAAATCAGCAATTGATATTGCAAACAATCCAGTTCAACATGATCATACCAAACATGTGGAGATTGATATGTTCTTCATCAAGGAGCAGCTGAAAAGAGGATTTTTGACTTTGAGCTATGTAAAATTAGAGGAACAGTTAGCTGGTTGTTTAACTAAAGGTTTAAGTCTTAGAGAGTTTGATATCTTTTGTAACAAGATGGGGATGATTGATATCTATCGCCCATCTTGAGGGGGGGGGGTGTAGTTTTAAGGACTTATTTAGTCCAACATCGGATAAAAAATGAGGAGACTAGTCTCCTCCTATATATATGTACTCCCTCATAAATAATAAATCATCAATTACTTTCTTTCTATATTTTATTTTGACAACCAAAAACTAATTTTATAAGCTAATATCAGGTACAATATTCATATGTTTTTGGATATGAGGTAATAAAACAGTTGGTGGAATTTCATACAAGTAAGTGATCGGGTAATCACTGAGAAGAGAATGACTAGCTAAAGAATGTGCAACTACATTAGCTTGCCTTGGAATATAAGAGAATGAGACATCACTTCCATTCTGCAGCATATCCCGACCTTCTTCGATCACTTAGAGTGCTCTCCATAAAACATCTACTCTATAAAGTTGAATAGCTTCAATCAACACTTTACAATCTCCTTTAAAAGAGTATTGCCAGGCCTCTTGCTTTTGTAAAGTTCGAAAGCCATTTTGAGAGCAATGGCTTCCACCTCCATTAGAGTCTCACCAAACTGGAATATAGAGATAGCCCTTCTAAGGCAACCAACATGGTCCTGTAAGACAGTTGCCCCTCCCATTTTGCCATCATAATAAGCACCATCAAAATTGATCTTCCAAGAGTTTGCTGGGGGGGGGGGGGGGTCCATACTTCAATGGGTTGTGTAAGAGGAAGATTAGTGTTTGCAGGTATTAGTGTCATGTTATGAGCATCATAGGAATTTTGTAGCCTAACTGAGTCTTTGACTATGTTGTCACAACAAATTAGGGAGTGTCGAAATATAGCAGCATTCCTTGCTTTCCATATAGCCCATAGGAGGTAGAAGCTACTTGTTATTAAATCGGGATCACCACCTGTGAAGAGGCTTTGGATGAAGTTTTGAATTGATGTACTTAACTGAATACTTGAACTAATGGTTGGAAATATACTCCATACTAGACCTGAAATAGCACAATGTAAGAGAAGATGGCCAAGAGTTTCAACATGTACCTAGCACAGCTGGCAATTTGGCTCAAAGTTTTGGATTCTTCTATTAATATTTGCTCCATTGTCCAAGGAGTTTGTGAGTAATCTCCACACAAAAGTGATCACTCTAGGGATGATGTGATTAAGTTTCCAAAATCGCTTCCATTCTTTGAATTCCCTTTGATGAAGATTCTTGTTTCCCACTCTGAAATTGTAGATGAATCAATATTCAGATTTAAGAATGTCGTTTGTAGTATGTATCCAGGTAAGATTATCTGGTTGGCTACCTCTTGGGAGTGGAATATCTAGGATAGTTGCAGCCTCAGTGATAGGAAATAGGGTGAAAAGAAGTTCCTCATTCCAACAATTGGTTGATTGGTTGATGAGGTTGCAGACTCTTCGGACTTGTAGGTGTGATCCCGATTTGATACACACTTAAATTGCGACTATAGGGCACCAAAGTGTCCTTCCAAATGTCTATAGATTCGCCATCACCTACTGAGCAAAAGATGTTGTTGATAATGAATTGTCTACTTCGAAGGATATTTCTCCATATATAAGAGGCTGATGTAGATTCTCTAACAGTCCATAAATCAGTATTCTTCAAGTATTGAGTAGTCAACAGTTGAGCCCACTCCATATTTTGGTTTATTAGGAATCTCCATGCCAATTTGGTGAGAAGGGATAGATTTTTGATTTATGGATCTCTAATGCCAAGGTCCCCTTGGACTTTTCGTTTTGTGAAGATCTTCGAATTGGTGAAGTAAAGTCTTTTTTTAGAACTGCAGCTTCTCCACCAAAACTGCTTTTGTAGTTGAGTGAGTTTCTTTGACACTTGTTTATGTATTAAGTAGGAGGACAAGTGGTAATTAGGAAGAGAGGAGAGTGTGGATTTGATAAGTACAATCCTACCAGCATGAGATAGACATTTAATTTGCCAAGAATTCAATTTAGACATACTGGAATCGATCAGTTTTGTATGAGTGGAGACCCTAGTTTTAGGAAGCAGCAAGTGGTGTCCAAGATATTAATTAGAAGCATTCATGAGCTTAACATGAAGAATATCTAAATAGAGTCGTCTCATATGCATATCCACACATCTAGAGATAAAGATAGAAGATTTCTTATAGTTAATTTGTTGTCCCAACAAAGCTTCAAATGAGGATAGGATACATTTGATTTCGAGAATATTGTGGATTGAGCAAGATCCAAATAGCAATAGGTCATTAGCGAATAGAATGTGCGAGTATTTGTTATTCGAATATCGGTTCAGAGATATTCAAGGGTATAGAGTGTTATTTTCTAATATGGAGATATGTTTTGACAGAAGTTCTCCACACATGATAAATAAAGAGGAGACGAGGGACATCATTGGCGGATCCCACGCCTATGATAGAAAGATTGGGAGGGTGATCCATTAACAAGGATTGCAAATGAAACACTCGTGACACATTGCATGATAAGGTTGTGAGACTTCCCTACTAAACCAAAACCTCAGAGAAATTGACTTATGACATCCCAACTAAGTTTATCATAAGCCTTCGACATGTCTATTTTAAGACCAAAGGCCCTCTTGTCAGAACTGAATTTATCAACTGCGTGTAGAATCTCTTGTGCAATGATGATATTGTCACACATTTGATGGCTTGGTATGAATGTATTTTGATAAGGAGATATGAGTTTATTGAGCAGTGGTTGAATTCTGGAAACTAGGATCTTTGTGGTAGTTTTTGAACACTACATTGCAGAGGAAAATTGACCGAAAGTCAGAAGGACTTGTGGGATTATGATTTTTAGGAAGAGGACAAGAAAACTGTGATTTAGTTTCGGAGGCATCTTATTGTGCATGAAGAAGTTGTGAGGTCCGTCTCACAGTATCTTTATTGGTATATGGATATATATTTTATATTATATATATTGTGTTTTATTGGATCTCGTGGGATCTCAAAATTTTCTAAAATTGGAACTTTACTACCTGACTGGCATACTGGCGATATACTTCGGCATAGCAGCGACATACCGTTGGGCAGATATTTGTTTTCCTTTTGAGATATTTTTGAGATATTTTTGAGATACTTTCGTGATATATTTTCGTGAATAGTATTCGATACTTTCTGTTATCTAATGGTTTATTGGTTTTATTTTGGATGGACGAAATCGATTTGACTCGTGACTTGGATCGTTGACGAGGTAGATCGGAAGATCACGATTAAATCACCTTTTATATATATATGGATTATTTTTATCTGTCCTCTCCTTTTCTTTCTTTACTTCTTTATTTTCGTTCAATTTTCCGCGGGAGCTAGGAGCTTGGTCTTGAGGCCTAAGAGTGTGGTTTCTGAACCCCTCTTGGTGGTAGAGTTGAAGGTTAAGGTTAGGAGCTTGACTTGAGGCAAGTACATATTGCCAAAATTTTGAAAGATTTTTCTTTGCTACAGTTTTTGATTTTTCTTGGTGGTTTATGCTTAGAAATACATGCTAGCAGTTTGGTTAAATATGTTTCTCTAGTGATTTCCTGTCATAGGCTAGTTTCAGAAATTGGTTTTGATTTTGTTTTGACTTTTTAGATAGAAATCCTGATATTTGCTAGTTAGGTAACTCGGTGTCGGAAATAATAACCGGAGTTATTGCCTTGCAAATTAGTATATATGCTATAGGAGGCTTACCGTTAGACTTGATACTTTGCCAGACCAGGTTCTGTTAAGTTTTGGAAAGTGATTGGACTTTTCCTAGAATTGCAGTAGAAGTTAACTGGAGCAGGATGCAACTCGGACATACAGTTGGGTGGTTCAGCTGAAGGAGGAGACAATACTCATGGCATTTAGCAATTTCAGCAGGTACTTGGGGCACTGTGCAGTGCAGTATCACAGCAAGGAGAGGAACAGTGGCAGTTCTTCAACTGCAGGAAGTTCATCTCGAGCAAGAAGGCTCGGGCCCAGCAAGTTCTGCACAGTGCAGTCCCACAGGTATCAGTATCAGGTATCCACAACACTGTATCAGTAGGCAAGGAGTTTCAGTGCATCAGTGGTTCTTCAGTGAGGAATTGGTTTGGCTAGTCAGTTAGGTAGTTCAATAGCTCAGCTAGGTAATGTTTAGTTGAGTTTAGATGAGCTAGTGTTAGGTAGTCCAGTGTTAAGATAGTTAGCTAAATAGTTAGTTAGTTATATACCTTATTAGTATATAGTTAGCTATAGGTATATGAATATAAGTAGTATTGCATTGTTAGTAGTAGATATATATGTTAATGTAATTAGTATCTGTAGAGTTAGTAGTTAGTATCAAGGTATATTAATATAGATATGTATACTAGTATAGGTAATATATGTTAGTAGTTAGTTTATATAATTGTATTGATATATATTATATAGTACTTAGTATATTTTGTTATAGTTAGTATATTTGTATTGGGGGTTTCTATATGTATTAGCTATATGATTGAGGTTTTGAATTACCTTGGGATACCAAGGTAAAGTCAAGGTAATGGGTCGATACTCAAGGTATTGGGTTTGAGTATCGAGATAGGTAGTGTGATACACATTAGTGCAAGGCCAAGGTATCATATTTCTTTAATTAGTTAAGATACTGTAAATATTGACTTGTATCTATATATAAATTACTATTTTTATATTCAAAACTTGTGTATCTTAGGATACGACATTTGTGTGTTTCTTAGTTTCCTAGATTGGTTAGTGTAACTTAGTTTCATGGTGTATTGACTTAGTATTCTAGAGATAGTGTCACGCCCTAGTCCCAAAATACGTAGGACTAGGAACACGTAAGCATGCCAGCCGCATGTACATGGCAACTCTAATATATGGATACCATGATACACACGTACGCTATAATATGAACAATAATTCACAAGTGGTATAAACTATCACAAGTCACAGGACATAATCTAAATCTCATCCACAAAAATCAATATAAATAAATAACCAACAACTATGTAACTAAATCTCAATGTGAAGTATCAAAGGATGATAGTCGGGTGGAAACAAATCCACTACCAAACTAGAATATAAGATAAACAATACAAGTACATCAACTAACAATCAAAGAGACTTGAAGAGAAGACCTCCTCGAAATATAAGTAGCAAGTCCGGATCTACGCTCCTGCGAATACTCATGAACATCTACACTTGGAAAGGGACCAGGTCCTCAGAGGGACGTAACAAGATACATAGAAGCATGCCAATAAGTACTGTAAAATAAATATCCAATGGGTCGCCTAACCATCTATGTGAATGTAATTGAGAACAACTTTCCAACAAGTGGGCTATCTGGCCATAAATGGGATTGGCATGATTCTTTCGGAGAATCAGGGGCCTACAAAGCATGTCGTCTTTTGAACGCCAGATGCCGCCAGTAATATAGGGGTCATCACCGCCACGTATCTCCGGCGGAGCGTACGGGTTACAGAAAGGAAAGTGCAAAGGAGCCCAAATATCTTACTTGTTGTTCTCCCCACCCCATACTCTAAGCATGTCACATCCATGACACGTTTTAGCTACTACGTCGAGACGGAGTGCAAGTATCGGTGTCATAACTTTGGTTCATAGCCTATCGTTAGTACAACAGCCCAACCCTACAACAAAACAAGGACAAGGATTGGACCACCGTACTACAATAGTCTATGTCCATGGACTACTAATAACAGCTAAGTCTTCTAAAATGCAATTTCTATCAGCAGTTATCCCTAACGCACGTCCCATACGTAAAGGTGGCCAAACCCGTCACGCAAGTCCGTGATCTATATGAGACTCACACTCGTGTAACAGATGTGTCACGACTAATAAAACCTAAGAATGCATCATAATAATGGGGTGGTCTCATAAACTAGGTCCAATGCATATACATAATAAAAACAGAATACGACGACACCATCGTTGTACCAAAGTTTCCTTGGACGCGTAGTCTATATAGCAGTAAAAATATATGAACTAATAAGTAGAAATAAGATGCATGCAACATATGGAATATAAATTACAGTACAATGGCAAGGTATACTTGCCTGGCAAGAAAGCTGTGTAGTACCAATAACCTGCTCCAGAAGTCGCGTAGAACAATCCAATAGGTCCTATATACATATAATATAACACAACACAACATCAGCCATTTCACTAGCACATACACAACCATAAATACACTGGACTCAGAGGGTACGCTAGGGGTGACACTGGTCAACTAGCAAGGTCAATTGTGCGTCTAATTACGCGGGTGTCACATCTTCAAATGCTGTATCAAAATCAGACAGTCAACTAACATGTGTCTAAGCCAGTACGTTAATGTACACAAGGCAGTCGACTCACAACTTCTCAGGGTCAACATGGTCAAGGTAAATACGCGGGAAAATCCACAGTATCCTAAGGTCGTACAGCAAATAAACACATATATAGTCATAATTATTATTATCATTTAATTACATATATATATATATATATATCCATATAATTATATATAACAATAAGATTATATTACTCATACGCGTACGTATACGCATACGAGTTTGGGTTCACCGACTCAGAGTCTGATGTCAACTAACTGTCACAAAGCAATACTAATATCCTAATAGCATACATACAAGCACACATAAAAAGGAGAAGAGGAATAGGTTCGAACCTCGGGGTACACGCACGGGGACGACGATGACGACGATGAGGTTGACGACGATGACGATGTTGATGATGATGACGAGGGTGATGATGATTGAGGTTATGATGGTGATGATGTAGGTGATGAAGGTTAATGATTAGGGTGATGAGGGTGATTAGGGTGATGATGATTATGATGATGGTAAAGATTATGATGATGGGGATGATTAGGGTTAAGGTGATGGTGATGATGATGATGAGATGATGGGGTGATGATGATGATAATGATTGGAGATGATGATGATGATAATGATTGGAGATGATGATGATGGTGACGATGTATGTTATGGTAGGGATGATGATAGGGATGATAGTGGTTGAAGTCTGCCGGAGTCCGGCCAGGGGGAGGTCCGACGAGGAGGAGAAGGTTGAGCAGGGAGAGGAAGGAGGATAGGGAGCAGGAAAGCAGAGGGTGGCGGTGGTGATGAGTGGCTCAGGGAGGCGGAGAAGGAGTTCAGGAAGAGGTGGAGGTGCTCGGGAGAAAGAAGAAGAGGTGGCTGTGTTGAGTCAGTGGTGGTGGTGCAGATGATGGCGGTGGCTGCCGTGGTTCAGGCGGAGGAGAGAAGGGTGGCTGGTGAGGTCAAGGAGGACTGACGGGGGTCGGGGACGGTGCTGCTCTATCGAGGAGAAGGAGGACGGCTCGTGGATGGCAGGGGATAGGGTGGTCGAGTCGACTGTACTCAGTCGAGGGGTACCGGAGAGGAGAGGAGAACGGTGGCGGTCGGGTTGTCCGCGGTAGAGGAGATCGTGGGTGTTCAGGCGATGGAGAAGGTGATGGTGGTATTGGTGATGGTGTGCAGAGGCGGGGGAGTCGGCTCCGGCGAGTTGGTCGGCTCAGCGGGGTCAGGGGGAAGGAGAGAACAGGGAGGAAGAGAGAAGGTCGTGCAGCGGTAGAGAAGGCCGGGTGGATCCGGTGGAGGATGGCGAGGACTCCGACGTTCAGTGGATGAGTACAGCAGTCGGCCGGTTGGGATTCCGGCGGTGAAGGAGGGAAGTTAGTGGGTGAACAGTAAGGGGGGAAGAAGTTGGCTATGAATAGGTTGGGTGATTTTGTGAATGAATAAAAGAAGAGAAAAATCGTATAAGTAGGTAGAAAAAGTAGGATTTGATGTTGACCTAGGGGGTTGGGCTTGGTCAACATCTTTGGGATTGAGCCTTGGCTTCACATGGGGATGTTTGGAGGGCTAGGATTTGCATTATTTGAAATACATGGCTAGGATTAAATGAGGGCGATGTTTGTGTGTTTGCACATTCCAAAAATCATGGAAAAAATTTATATGAAGGGAAAATGGGTTTCTTCATGTACTGTGTCCAATGGTGTGGACACCTTAATGCACTTTTGCATAAAAGCGCCAACAATTGGAAAAATTGCACAAAGATGGAAAATAGATTAATTTAATTAAAATTAATGTAAAAGGTGTTCTGGAATTAATTAGAAGTACATGGGACTAAAATTAGGTGGGACACAAGTGTCATGGACATAGGGGACTAGAATAGAATAGAATATTATCATAATTTGGGTTGCACGAAACGGGTCAAGATTGTGTCTCCAATTTCGATTGGAACGCAAAAGGATACAAAGTTAGAATTATTTAGAATTAAGAAATAACGTCCGCGATGAATATCGTGCGACTAAAATGTAGCACAAGAGAGCATAATTATAAGTTACACAAAGGTCAGAATGGAAGACGGGCATGTCTAGGATAAGAGTGTAAAATTTGTAGGAAGGCAATGGCTAGTGTAGTGCTCCAATTATCGAAGCAACGGTAAGGTGCACTAAGTGATATAAATTTTGTAAAATTATCTAAAATCCTATGTTCTATTTCTAATTGGATTTAAAGTATTCTAGTTTCACTATCTAAGCCAAGTAGGCCTAATTTTGGGTGAGGGGGTTTACAATCTACCCAACTTAAAATAATTTTGTCCTCAAAATTAAACTAATGTATAATTTGTTAAATCCTTCACATTCGTATATAAGGTAAGTCAATCGCGATCTCTTCCAAAATTTTAAATAATAGAATCTATTCAAATCCATCGCACTTACTTCAAATTTGTAATAACCATTGTTTAAATCAAGATTCAATTCTATCGTAGTCTCTTCTCGATTTTCAAATCATCAACATCCAAATTTAAGTTAAATTTATATAACATCTTCGAGATTTAAATAACGCATATCAAATTTTATATCACGATCTCCAACTATCATCATCTCCTTTAGAAAATAATTCTAATCAAATATTATTCCTATCTTCAACTTATGAATTTTTGTATTCTTCAAATTTTAAATTCAATTTTTATCCTTAATATTTCAAATAGGTAATCCAACAATCAAATTTTAACTCTTAATTTAAAGCCTCAAATTATGAAATTTTAAGTCTAATTCACCAATTGTTTAAGTCTAGATTTCTATATTTATCCTCAAAGTTTAAATCGATGATTCAATCTTCAGTTTTTAAAATCTAAATCATGTGCTTAAAGTATAAATATTTGGTCTGCAATATCAAAATATCAAAATTTATTAAATCCTCATCATCTTAATCATTCTTCTAAAATTCTCAACATTTAAAATGACTTAATCTCTGAATCTAATCTTATTTGATCACAATCTAAAAGAAATTTATCTCAAGTTGACAATACAACTTCTACCCAACTTAGAATTTACCCATCTAACACATAAGGCTATACATTTAAGAAAGATATTCCTCAAATTATTTAATCATGTTATTCAATCCTTAAAACTTTAACACCAAATATATCACATATGATATGCCCTTAATTACAAAAGATAGTCACCAAATATTACGGTTGGCTTATGGGGTATATCTAGTACTCTCTGTGTATCAAACTTATACCAAGCATGAGGTTTCGTCTTTCCGAAATAAGGGAAGACGGAAAATAATAATAAAGAGTTCAAGGGGGCGGTAATAGAATAGAAGTATGGGGATCAAGGCGTTTAAGGAATTCAAAATGGAGTGGTCAAGGCAGTTATGGATTGAAATCATATTTTGGTAAACTCCTATTCGCATGTTCATATCAGAACAGTCATGTACCTGATATGATATGCTCTGACATATCTAGAGGCTAAGAATGTTCGTCTATTAGTCAATGATATATCTCAATCCACATAAAGTAGTATTGCGATGGGCGAACCAAATGTACTAAGGTTAGCTAGACCATAATCCACTGATTCTGATTTAGACAATGCATTAGTAGGCGTCCCCAATAATACATATATCATGATCAAGCTCGATAAAAGAATAAGCTTGTAAAACTAGGCTATAAAATAGCAGCATAAGTCGAGGTAGTACAGGGATATAAGTACGCTGGATTATGATGAGAGGAGGTACAAAATAATTCAAGTTTACCAAGAAGATAAGACTACAATCTCTACAGTTGTCATACTAACTCCTTGTCTAAGTCGCTAGTCGACCAAATAGGGTATGGGCCTCTAAGTTCTATAGTCTGGATAAACACTATCGTCTTATGCTAGTATACAGTTAATGTCATTCAATTATAGTTCATTAATGAGTCAAGAGGACTATGTGATACTATGTTGTGAGGCACACTACCCAACTTAAAAGAAGAAACTAATAGTATAACTGCCTTAAGGGGATTCTACAAAATAATATTGTTCTTGTAGATAAAGTAGAAACTCTTATTAGGGTATACGAGAAAAGATCTCGGTACTTATTAGAGTATCATTTTGTATTATATTGGTAATAGTCATCTTAAGTCTTAATCGTAGTGTTCATATAGAACAAAAGGGTTAATATTAAGAATAGAGAAGTTACTGGCTCTCCAGTGAAAGAGGATATAACCTATATAGAGATATGGGTACAAATTACATAATTTAAAACTAAGGTATAACCATAAAATTATAATCTAAATGAATACTCAACTATCAAGTTCTAACTACCAAGCACAAAATTTCAAAAATTCAAGAATTACAACTATAATCCTAGCAACCTATATATCCTTAACATAAAAGAAATCACTTGGCCTACAATCAGAAGGATCAGGTGGCACGAATTGAAAGATGAAGAAAAGAAAACATAATTAGTCATCGCACAAATAGCGAGCGTTAAGGTTTCAGAGGAACAAGATATGAAATTAAAATAGAGAGACTCTTGATAATATCATGGTTCTGTAAGGAAAGATGGTATGCTAATCTCTATGTTCGAGGTATGATCAAGAGAATATGTTATATTCATTCATCTTGGCTTCCTAAGATACTGTTCTACAAATATCAAGATAGGAATCTAATTTATAGTTCTCTAATACTATCTCACTATGATAAGTTAGGTTTAGTCCTAATATTTAACCTTTGATTGCTAGTGGTCCCTCAATACTAGGATCAAACAATATGGTCAAATTTCTAACTAACCCTAGTAGTGTCTATACTACTCTCAAATCATTCATAAACACATCTAGGGATAATGGTCAATTAATCTACAGGTAAGGGACGTTAGGGTTCATTAGGTATGCTTAAACTTAGTGATGTGTCAATATCCTAGTTGTATTCTTAATAGGAATATTACCCTAATTATCATCCTAACAACAGGTATTCCTATATTCTAGCAGAAGGCAATACTCAAGAAATTATTAGGAAAGTACATGAATCAAGCAGGATGCAACTATTTGAATAGAACAGATTGGAAGGAAGGTGAGTCATAGTTAAATGTGGCTAAGATCCTATACTCTATTCCTAAATGCAGGCTTGCTTGGTACAGTAACGTAACCGAGACAATGTGCTCTCAACCTGCATGGGCCACCACTAAAAATATGTCACACCCCAGTCCCAAAATATGTAGGACTAGGAACACATAAGCATGCCAGCCGCATATACATGGCAACTCCAATATATGGATACCATGATACACACGTACGCTGTAATATGAACAATAATTCACAAGTGGTATAAACTATCACAAGTCAGAGGGCATAATCTAAATCTCATCCACAAAAATCAATATAAATAAATAACCAACAACTATGTAACTAAATCTCAATGCGAAGTATCAAAGTATGATAGTCGGGTGAAAACAAATCCACTACCAAACTAGAATATAAGATAAACAATACAAGTACATCAACTAATAATCAATGAGACTCGAAGAGAAGACCTCCTCAAAATATAAGTAGCAAGTCCGGATCTGCGCTCCTGCGAATACTCATAAACATCTACACCTGGAAAGGGACCAGGTCCTCAGAGGAACGTAACAAGATACATAGAAGCATGCCAATAAGTACTATAAAATAAACATCCAATGGGTCGCCTAACCATCTATGTGAATGCAGTTGAGAACAACTTTCCGATAAGTGGGCTATCTGGCCATAAATAGGATTGGCAAGATTCTCTCGGAGAATCAGGGGCCTACAAAGCATGTCATCTTTTGAATGCCAGAGGCCGCCAGTAATATAGGGGTCATCACCGACACGTATCTCCGGCGGAGCCTACGGATTACAGAAAGGAAATTGCAAAGGAGCCTAAATGCCTTACTTGTTGTTCTTCCCACCCTATGCTCTAAGTATGTCACATCCATGACACGTTTTAGCTACTAAGCTGAGACGGATTGCAAGTATCGGCATCATAACTTTGGTTCATAGCCTGTCATTAGTACAATAGTCCAATCCTATAACCAAACAAGGACAAGGATTGGACCACCTTACTACAATAGTCTATGTCTATGGACTACTAATAACTGCTAAGTCTTCTAACATACAATTTCTGTAAAACCCCTATTCCTAGAAATCGTATATACCCTTTTAATTATCAATTAATAATTTAATTATAGTAATTAGTGACTAATTAGGAGAAATAGATTTTTAATAATTTTTATTTTATGTGTTGGTGCACTTAGAGGATTTATGGGACCATTAGAAATTTTTCGGAATTTATTTCATGTAGGAGACCCCTTGAGCAGTTGCTAGCTTAATGGTGTGTATTAATATAATTCTAGATTTTTTTCTATGAGTATATACGTATATATAAATATATATATACATATATATTTTAAAGGAATTTATAAAAGAAAAGAAAACTATTAAATAATTATCTATTATTAATAACTACTAAAACCATTACTACTTTACTACTACCAACCCCATTCCAACAAACTAAACTCCACCCGCTAGTAGTCTGCTCACAGCCGCCCTCCCCCCCAAGAAAATTTGTAAACCCCTTTGTGAGCCAACCCACTCATAAGCAAACCCAGACCCCACGTTAGCCGAACCCCCCCCCCCCTTTCTCTCTTTCATATATATATATATATATATATATATATATATATATATATATATATATATATATTAAACCCTAACCCTATAATCATCCAAACCCTTCCTCTTCCCATCTAGACCTAGAGAGCGCCGTCACCGAAGCCGGAGAACCCCGCCAGGCCGTCCAAACCAATCCCGACGACCGCGACCCCGCGCACTGCAGATTTCCGCAGCGAGGTACCTGTGTTCCGGAGTTATTTTCCGTCGTCTCGCTCAACCAAACGCCACCCCGTCTTCACCGGTATGTTCATCCCTTAACCCTCTTCCATACCTATATGATAGTAGACCTCGAACAACATGTAACCATAGGCAAAATGTCACGACCTGTACCCGGTTTAGGGGCACGAGTGCGTGGGTACGTCCAGCCTACGCCGCAGCATCGGCGGTAGAACGCTGTCAAGGTCTTGATACTATCTAACTACTGTCACGCAAGCATCCAATCTCCATTAGGAGGTACGGATGACACAAATAAGATGAACACATACTCAATCACAGGATTACAGCACGATAAGATTTCGAATAATAAACTAAATTAAACACAACACAAGTCCACAAGTAAAATTCTAACTCAACAATATCCAAGAATCATCAAAATGCCGGAGACAAATCCGGTACCAAATAGACTGTTAAAAGAACTAACTAAAAATAGTAATTTCCAGCTAGACCTCCTGGAATCACAACTACTATCAAGTCTGCAGCTACTCACCATAAGTGTCAGACAGCGGTCCTCTAAGGCATAGTCTGGAAAAATATTTCCAGTCAGGAAGGAGCAAAGCACAATCTCAAATAACAGTTCCATTAATTGGTAATGTCTATAATACAATAAAACATGTCATGCTAGCTACTGAGAAGACAGTGAAATAAATGCAATGGCAATTTAAGAGAGACAGGCAATGTAAAGAGACAGGCAATAGACAATGTGATATAGTCAGTGCGTAAAGAAATGGAAAGAACAAGGTACAGTATCATATACGGGTGATGCAGTATATGATTTAAATTAGGGAACTGTAATATATTCTAAGTGTTTGAAATAGTAGTTTCGAAATGTGACCGGCTTGGGAACATGTACGATAGCTACAGGGCCTGGCTAATCATGGGTGAAGAGCATGATTAACACTTACAATTTCTATACTATAATAAGAGGTTATGATCACATTTCTTACTAACTATTTCCCCGCCCCCAACTAGTACTGTGGATCCAACCATGACACGTCACGATACACGAGCAAGTCAAGTCTATCATGTACGATGTCTAAATATACATGTCGTGTACAATGTCAATACGATAATCAAGGTAACATCTCATGACTGCAGATCCAAGCTATACTAGTCCGTGTAGCACAGTGTCAAAGATTCAGATGTAACATTTCATGATTGTTGAATTTATAGAAATTATCAAGAATTGGAAATTATCAGAGAATGTACTTGCCTTGGGTCCTTAGCTGGTATTTATGGATGTCCTGTTCCAAAGTATCCCCTGGGTGAAGTAGCAGTCCTAGAACCACATCACAAGCAAAACCATATTTGCATCAGATGCTACACTAACACAGTCTAAAACACTGAATTCAGGGCCTTCTCTAGGTATGATACTGGTCACCTAGTAGCTAGATACATAATTATGCACATCTTAATTAACATATGCACTTACAATATACATATCAATTTAAATACATATACAAAATATATGTATATATATATATATATATATATATTAAAATATGCTAAGGTTTTATACAAATATACATACATATATATATCAAAATAGTTATACACATAAATGTATATACTTTAACATATATATACTAAGAAATATTTATACTAAATTGTTGTATACATATTTTCCAATATATATATATATAAAAATATATACTAAGTATATACCAAAATATATAAATTGATTTAAATATATATATATATATATATATATATACATACCAAAATATACATATTAAAAATACGTACACATACCCATATACACATTTACGTATTTATATACATATATCTATATCTACTCATTAAATAAATAATATATACAATAGAATTTTAATAATACATTTATATACTAATACATTATGTATTTAAATATTAATCAAATAAATGCTATTCATATTCATGTACTTAAATATTAATTTGATACATATTCAATTATATAATTTAATAAAATAATTAATATACTTATTCAGATGCATTTAATTATACATACTTAATAATCAATTCTACATACTATAATTTACAAGTAAATATTTATAAGGAATAATATACATCTCTAGATTAACATATACAAAATATATACCAATATACATATATATACATGAGCATTAATTTAAATACATACTGATTCACCAAATTAATTATATACTATATATACGTACTAGAATATATACTAAGCAGGTTAATTATATACATATACACATATTAACATAAATTAAATAGATAATAAACATTCACATTATTAAATTATATATATTACCATTTTATTTATATACTATACACATTAATTAATATATATACAATTACCTATACATTATTTATATATACATATACAAATTTTCACATTAATTAAATATATAAATAAACATATATAGATATATACATTAGATATATATATATATATATATATATAAAGAGAAGGAAGAGGGAGAAGAAGAAGGAGGGCTTACAGTGGATTGTAGGGAGGCTCGCCGGCCGCCGGACTGGTGAGAATGGAGGGAGGAGCACAGCGGGGTCCGCCAGAGGGAGGGTGCAGCAGCGCCGCCGGCGCGAGGGGCTCGGGATGGCCGCTGGAGGGAGTTGCAGGTGGAGATGGTGGTGAGCAGTGACCCGCCGGAGTTCGTGAGGGGAGGAGCAGCAGGGTCCGCTCGGGCAGTAGGCCGGCGGTCAGAGCCTGGCCGGAATTGATGGTGATAGTTGGTGATGGAGGTGGTGAATGGAGTTGATGGTGGTGAAGGACAACCGGGAGGAGGAGCAGCAGGGTCCGCCGGCGCCGAAGTGCGGAGGGCTCGGGCCGGAGTGTCGCCTGCCGGGGAGCAGTGGGGGACTCGGCCGGCTGGAGAAACTGTTCGCCGGAGTAGATAGGACAGCGCCGGCCGGGTGCAGGGGGATCGAGCAGCAGGCAGCGGCCGGACTTGGCCGCCGGAGCGCAGTGAGGCCGCCGGGGGTGATGAAGATGGGAGTGGTGGTGATAGGTGGCTTGGCGGAGGGATGGGGAAGCAGTATCCGCCGGAAATGGCCGAGGTAGGGGAAGAGCAGAGGGGCACGGGGGCTCGGCCGCCGGAGTTGGCCGCCCGCCGGGAACAGGGAATCGGGTTGGGGATGGTTTGGAATGGCTTCCCCCCCCCCTCTTTTTGAAATTCAAAATTT
Organism: Iris macrosiphon; assembly: GCA_036927795.1. NCBI lineage: Eukaryota > Viridiplantae > Streptophyta > Magnoliopsida > Asparagales > Iridaceae > Iris > Iris macrosiphon. Next base: position 168,910,601 of record JAYESA010000009.1, on the reverse strand, counting down.
AAAAAGGAAAGGGAAGGAGAAGAAAGAAGAAGAAGAAAAAGAAAAGAGAAGAAGAAGGGAGAAGGAGAAGAATTACATTTGTTGGGTTGAGGGGAGATGGAGGCTTGTGAGGAGGTGGGGTTTTCTAGGTTGCCTAGGGATTAGGGTTAGGATGTAGACAAGACATTAAATAGGGATGAGGGGATTTTGATGGAGGGTTGTGATTGACCCCTAGAATGGGTGGCCAGGATTTCATGAAGGGAAATAATTCATGTAGGGATGAGGGTTTTTAATTAAAAAATTAATAGGCTCCCTCATTGGTTTAATCAATGGGTGTTGACTCCAAAAATGCCAATTTGCAATTTAACCCCCTTAAATTTGAGAAATTGCACAAACACATGAAATGACGAAAATTTGGCGGGCGATTCAGTGTCCGGTATTTTGTAGGGTCAGGGGGCACTGTATGATCGGTATGGGCTCAATCAACAGGGCACTGGAATTAAATTGGGATTTTAGAATTGGTTTAATTAATATCCTCAATTTAAATAGAAATAAATGCAAGTTGTGTTCAACAATTAATTAGGAGTACATGGAGCCAAATTCAGGTCAGGTCATCAATACCAATATTGAAGAAGACTCAGAACAGAATATTACCCTAATTTGGGCCGCACAAAAAATAGGTCAAGATGGCCTCCAATTTTTGATTGGAACGCACAACGATACAAAATAGGAATTTTAAAATAACCGTCCGCGACGATTTTTGTGCGGCCAGAAATAATGCACAGGGAGCATAATTATGATTTGCAAAAATAGCAGAATTGAAGGCGGGCATGTCTAGGGCAAGATTGTGAAATTTGTTGGAAGACAAAAGTCTGGATAGTGCTCCAAATATCGAAGCAAAGGCAATTGCGCAAAAATATTAAATAAAAATACAGTAATTAATTACACCTCCAATAAATTAATTCTAAAATAAAACAATTAACCTCAAAATTCTATAATTCCGACAGATGCTCATCTACTGGCTTCTAGGTCAAGTCTACCATCACAAACACAAACGAACACTGTCTATAATATAATATATTAAAGTACACATCACACAGTTATTTAATTTAAACATATACTACTCATGAAATTAATTAATTATACTACAATAATATTAAATATTGTAAAAAAGTTGAAAATACCCCTGTTTTCGGAATGTGGTAGTGGCAAGTCTACCCTCCTTAAAAGAATTTCGTCCTTGAAATTCAAAATCCTCATAGTAGCATTTACTCATACACATTATTATTCCCTCAAATTTTAAATTCATCATACATGATATTAGTTAATAATCCACAATGTCCTCTCAAAATTTCTAAAATTCTGAATTATTTGTATTCCTGAAAAATCCTCAAAATAGAATCAAAGTCCCTTTTTATTAAAATTTCCTTGAAAGTTTTGAGTTAATAATTCAATACCCGGAATTTAATATCCACTCCTCAAAATACTCAACAATATGATATTTAAGGATTCTCCAAATGTTACATCCAAATATAAAGTTCTAAAATTCATAACTTGCAATTAAATAAATACATTGATAAATCTCCCAAAATTTCCAAATTAATAACCAACTTAAACATGTTATAATCTTTCCTGGAATTAATTAACCATCAATTATGAAATGTTAATTTCTTAACCATTTATTTAAATCAATAATTATCCTCAAATTTTAATCATCTTGTTCCTCTTGTCAAGTCATAACTCCTTCATGAATCTTCACTACAGTCAACACCAATAATCACGGTCTAAGAAAATTCTACCTGTAGTCATACCACATATAATCTAGGGGGGAACATACACGGTTATGGTCTCATTTGTTATGGTATTGCAGTCTATGCATCAGGGGTACTACTAACTGCATTCTAACAAGAAAATCATGCATACAACTATTGTACTAAGCAATCAATCAATCAATTAGATAGGAACAGAATAAAGGAAAGAACAGAAACTGCTAACACATTACCTGCAATATCGGTCCCTTGACTGTCACCGCAAATGCCCGTCCTGCTGGGGTGGTTCCCTTCGCAGGTGCTGAGCAATGTACGGTTCCACAGGTAGCCTAACTGGATCTTCTATAATCTGAAGTTGTGCGCTGGCCGGGAAGATAAGAGGCTATAAGACAATCCCTTACTCGATGTCCCACAGCGCCACAGTGCAAACAAAGTCCTAGCCTCGTTCTACAACTCTCCCAAAGGTGACCTGGCTTCTTACAGAAGTGACAAGTCTGTTGTGTCTCTCTTGGAGGCTGCTGTTGATCCTGCTGAATACGAATTGGCGTCTGGTACTGTTGTTGATACTGATACGCCCATGGATGTTGTTGGATAGGAACTGGTGCTAGGTACTGCGGTGGATGCTGAAATGTCCATGGTTGTTGCTGAATATGAAATGGTACTTGGTACTGCTGTTGGTGCTGAATACGGGGATGCTTGGACGGTCCTGCGCTATCATTCGTATCTCCAATAGTATTGTGACTCCTCTTAGGCCTGAGGTCCAGGTCCTCTTCTGCGATCTGAGCATCCATTAAGATAGCCTCATAGGTAGCGGTACGACGACCAGAAGTGCGCGACTTAATCTCTCTTGTCAGTCCCTTTCTAAATTTTTGGGCTCGATCTTCTGGGTCCCGAATCATAGACGATGCAAAACGGCCCAACCTACAAAATTCTGCAGCGTACTCGTCGACCGACATGTTTCCTTGAACTAAGTCATGAAACTGACTTTCCAAGGTTCCCAATGCCACGTCGGGAAAGAACTTCTCCTTGAAGAGTTCCTTGAAGGTCTCCCAAGTAAGTCCTTGCGCAGTAATTCTCGGCTCCGTGCGATACCACGTGAGTGCGATATCGAACATCTGACTGCCAGCGGCTTCTATTTGCAAGTTCTCCGGAATCTGGGTCAATCGCAGACTTCTCTCTATATCCTCTAACCAGTCGTCAGTATAGAGTATCCCTTCGGTGCCTTTGAACTCTCGAGGCATCATCCTTTTGAAATCCACTATAGTGCCTGATCTCTGCTGCTGGCCAGGAAACTGCTGGTATTGTGCTACTTTCTCCAAAGCTTGAAGAGTCACTTGATGAGCATTCTCCATGTTTTCTTTCATCAGCTCGGTTTGTGCCTGGTACGCTTCTGCTTGCACCCTCTGAGCCTCAGCTTGAACTCGCTGAGCATCTGCCGTCACTCTCTGGGCATCTACCATGCCTTGGATCAAGGTAAACATCTGCGTTCCGTCAATGGGCAAACTTCCGGGAGTCGGAGTCGGTGGAGGAGGAAGGTTGTCCGTCACAGCTGCGGCTATCCTCTTAACAGGTGGAGGAGGAGGATCACCTACGTGCATCGGAGATGTAGGAGGAACTACAGCTGTCTGTCCATCAGGTGGAGAGGTGGCAAACCCCTCTAAAGCTGATGTTTCCGCTCTCATAGACCTTGTCTGCGGTGACATCCTGAAGACAGATCCCAAAGAATCAATTTAGGTAAAATGCGATATCATCAAGGAAGGACAGTACAGTTCTAAAGAAGCAACATTTAAGATAGATAGATTGGAAATAAACCCTAGTTATGATTGCACAGGTCAAAATGCATCCAAGGTTTGATAACTCTATCCCCTAGGTATCACAGTTCTATCACAAACACTCTCACTGCTAGCTTCCTTACCTACTGCAACAGTTGATGCTAGTTATTCTTATCACCCAAGTGCATATCAAATGCAACACTCTTTACTAAATACTGCTCTCTCTAATACAATCTTAATTGGACACCCAAGTCAGTGGGCAGTGAGATCTCAATTCTACTCAAGCCAACAGATCCTTACACATGCATCTCATCTATTGTATACTAATATATCTCTCCCACTATAAAATCTTATCCTCAGATAAATTTTCCTCAAAATAACTCCTCGAATAAAATTTTAAGGTAAATTGCATACACTTTCCTCAAGGTTAATTATTTAAATACTGAAATAAAACTTAATCACCTTAAAGATCCTTACAGACTTGTCTAGGTTCATCAAATTGAATCTGAATTCCTCAAAAATAAATTTTTAATAACCATATTTCAACTCCTCAATTTCAAAGTTTTTGCAATTCATTGAAATCTTCAAAATAAAATTTTTATAACAATCTTATTCTTCTCAGAATTCAAAAATTTGAAATTCATTTTTTTTCAATCTTCAATTAAAAATTTTAAATCCACCTTCTGTAGCCCAATAGCTCTAATGTTAATCATTTTCACTGTCCTCATTGACGGGCATCATCAAATAATACCATAAATCAGTCTATAAATTTACCTTAATATGAAATCAACCCTACAATGAAACCCAAAATCCTAACTTAATACCTAATCAATAATAATCAATCAATATCACAAGTGAGAATGGACGGAACAAGAGAATGATTTAAATTGGAAATTATAACAAGATTCTCAGGGGTCATCCCAGAAATCTCTCAAGGAATTGTGATTGAGTATTTGCTCTCGTCCTAGTATCCTATGTCCTAGATCCTATTGCAGGCACGCAGTAGTGTAACAAAGATGCCACACTACCACGACATCGCACAACTTGCGAAGTCTGACCTGCATGGGCCACCACTAAAAATGTGTCACGACCCGTACCCGGTTTAGGGGCACGAGTGCGTGGGTACGTCCAGCCTACGCCGCAGCATCGGCGGTAGAACGCTGTCAAGGTCTTGATACTATCTAACTACTGTCACGCAAGCATCCAATCTCCATTAGGAGGTACGGATGACACAAATAAGATGAACACATACTCAATCACAGGATTACAGCACGATAAGATTTCGAATAATAAACTAAATTAAACACAACACAAGTCCACAAGTAAAATTCTAACTCAACAATATCCAAGAATCATCAAAATGCCGGAGACAAATCCGGTACCAAATAGACTGTTAAAAGAACTAACTAAAAATAGTAATTTCCAGCTAGACCTCCTGGAATCATAACTACTATCAAGTCTGCAGCTACTCACCATAAGTGTCAGACAGCGGTCCTCTAAGGCATAGTCTGGAAAAATATTTCCAGTCAGGAAGGAGCAAAGCACAATCTCAAATAACAGTTCCATTAATTGGTAATGTCTATAATATACAATAAAATATGTCATGCTAGCTACTGAGAAGACAGTGAAATAAATGCAATGGCAATTTAAGAGAGACAGGCAATGTAAAGAGACAGGCAATAGACAATGTGATATAGTCAGTGCATAAAGAAATGGAAAGAACAAGGTACAGTATCATATACGGGTGATGCAGTATATGATTTAAATTAGGGAACTGTAATATATTCTAAGTGTTTGAAATAGTAGTTTCAAAATGTGACCGGCTTGGGAACATGTACGATAGCTACAGGGCCTGGCTAATCATGGGTGAAGAGCATGATTAACACTTACAATTTCTATACTATAATAAGAGGTTATGATCACATTTCTTACTAACTATTTCCCCGCCCCCAACTAGTACTGTGGATCCAACCATGACACGTCACGATACACGAGCAAGTCAAGTCTATCATGTACGATGTCTAAATATACATGTCGTGTACAATGTCAATACGATAATCAAGGTAACATCTCATGACTGCAGATCCAAGCTATACTAGTCCGTGTAGCACAGTGTCAAAGATTCAGATGTAATATTTCATGATTGTTGAATTTATAGAAATTATCAAGAATTGGAAATTATCAGAGAATGTACTTGCCTTGGGTCCTTAGCTGGTATTTATGGATGTCCTGTTCCAGAGTATCCCCTGGGTGAAGTAGCAGTCCTAGAACCACATCACAAGCAAAACCATATTTGCATCAGATGCTACACTAACACAGTCTAAAACACTGAATTCAGGGCCTTCTATAGGTATGATACTGGTCACCTAGTAGCTAGATACATAATTATGCACATCTTAATTAACATATGCACTTACAATATACATATCAATTTAAATACATATACAAAATATATGTATATATATATATATTAAAATATGCTAAGGTTTTATACAAATATACATACATATATATATCAAAATAGTTATACACATAAATGTATATACTTTAACATATATATACTAAGAAATATTTATCCTAAATTGTTGTATACATATTTTCCAATATATATATATATAACAATATATACTAAGTATATACCAAAATATATAAATTGATTTAAATATATATATATATATACATACCAAAATATACATATTAAAAATACGTACACATACCCATATACACATTTACGTATTTATATACATATATCTATATCTACTCATTAAATAAATAATATATACAATAGAATTTCAATAATACATTTATATACTAATACATTATGTATTTAAATATTAATCAAATAAATGCTATTCATATTCATGTACTTAAATATTAATTTGATACATATTCAATTATACAATTTAATAAAATAATTAATATACTTATTCAGATGCATTTAATTATACATACTTAATAATCTATTCTACATACTATAATTTACAAGTAAATATTTATAAGGAATAATATACATCTCTAGATTAACATATACAAAATATATACCAATATACATATATATACATGAGCATTAATTTAAATACATACTGATTCACCAAATTAATTATATACTATATATACGTACTAGAATATATACTAAGCAGGTTAATTATATACATATACACATATTAACATAAATTAAATAGATAATAAACATTCACATTATTAAATTATATATATTACCATTTTATTTATATACTATACACATTAATTAATATATATACAATTACTTATACATTATTTATATATACATATACAAATTTTCACATTAATTAAATATATAAATAAACATATATAGATATATACATTAGATATATATATATATATATATATATATATATATATATATATATATAAAGAGAAGGAAGAGGGAGAAGAAGAAGGAGGGCTTACAGTGGATTGTAGGGAGGCTCGCCGGCCGTCGGACTGGTGAGAATGGAGGGAGGAGCACAGCGGGGTCCGCCAGAGGAAGGGTGCAGCAGCGCCGCCGGCGCGAGGGGCTCGGGATGGCCGCTGGAGGGAGTTGCAGGTGGAGATGGTGGTGAGCAGTGACCCGCCGGAGTTCGTGAGGGGAGGAGCAGCAGGGTCCGCTCGGGCAGTAGACCGGCGGTCAGAGCCTGGCCGGAATTGATGGTGATGGTGATGGTGATAGTTGGTGATGGAGGTGGTGAATGGAGTTGATGGTGGTGAAGGACAACCGGGAGGAGGAGCAGCAGGGTCCGCCGGCGCCGAAGTGCGGAGGGCTCGGGCCGGAGTGTCGCCTGCCGGGGAGCAGTGGGGGACTCGGCCGGCTGGAGAAACTGTTCGCCGGAGTAGATGGGACAGCGCCGGCCGGGTGCAGGGGGATCGAGCAGCAGGCAGCGGCCGGACTTGGCCGCCGGAGCGCAGTAAGGCCGCCGGGGGTGATGAAGATGGGAGTGGTGGTGATAGGTGGCTTGGCGGAGGGATGGGGAAGCAGTATCCGCCGGAAATGGCCGAGGTAGGGGAAGAGCAGAGGGGCACGGGGGCTCGGCCGCCGGAGTTGGCCGCCCGCCGGGAACAGGGAATCGGGTTGGGGATGGTTTGGAATGGCTTCCCCCCCCCCCCCTCTTTTTGAAATTCAAAATTTAAAAAGGAAAGGGAAGGAGAAGAAGGAAGAAGAAGAAAAAGAAAAGAGAAGAAGAAGGGAGAAGGAGAAGAATTACATTCGTTGGGTTGAGGGGAGATGGAGGCTTGTGAGGAGGTGGGGTTTTCTAGGTTGCCTAGGGATTAGGGTTAGGATGTAGACAAGACATTAAATAGGGATGAGGGGATTTTGATGGAGGGTTGTGATTGACCCCTAGAATGGGTGGCCAGGATTTCATGAAGGGAAATAATTCATGTAGGGATGAGGGTTTTTAATTAAAAAATTAATAGGCTCCCTCATTGGTTTAATCAATGGGTGTTGACACCAAAAATGCCAATTTGCAATTTAACCCCCTTAAATTTGAGAAATTGCACAAACACATGAAATGACAAAAATTTGGCGGGCAATTCAGTGTCCGGTATTTTGTAGGGTCAGGGGGCACTGTATGATCGGTATGGGCTCAATCAGCAGGGCACTGAAATTAAATTGGGATTTTAGAATTGGTTTAATTAATATCCTCAATTTAAATAGAAATAAATATAAGTTGTGTTCAACAATTAATTAGGAGTACATGGAGCCAAATTCAGGTCAGGTCATCAATACCAATATTGAAGAAGACTCAGAACAGAATATTACCCTAATTTGGGCCGCACAAAAAATAGGTCAAGATGGCCTCCAATTTTCGATTGGAACGCACAACGATACAAAATAGGAATTTTAAAATAACCGTCCGCGACGATTTTTGTGCGGCCAGAAATAATGCACAGGGAGCATAATTATGAGTTACAAAAATAGCAGAATTGAAGGCGGGCATGTCTAGGGCAAGATTGTGAAATTTGTTGGAAGACAAAAGTCTGGATAGTGCTCCAAATATCGAAGCAAAGACAATTGCGCAAAAATATTAAATAAAAATACAGTAATTAATTATACCTCCAATAAATTAATTCTAAAATAAAACAATTAACCTCAAAATTCCATAATTCCGACAGATGCTCATCTACTGGCTTCTAGGTCAAGTCTACCATCACAAACACAAACGAACACTGTCTATAATATAATATATTAAAGTACACATCACACAGTTATTTAATTTAAACATATACTACTCATGAAATTAATTAATTATACTACAATAATATTAAATATTGTAAAAAGTCGAAAATACTCCTGTTTTCGGAATGTGGTAGTGACACAAAAATAGCGCCAAAGTTGGCAGAAATAGACCGAATTCTGGGATCGCAGAAAACTGCGGTGACCACCCATGTTTCCGAGTTCGTATCTCCCACCACAGAGATCAAAATTCGATAATTCTTTTTGGTATGCGTAGACCACTTGACCTAGTTTAATTTCTGTTAAATAACCATAGATTATTAACTACTGTAGGTAGAATTAAATTCGTTGAAAAACTCTGCGAACACACTTTTCCAGATTTCTAAAAGTTGTGAAACGAAGTGCGCCCCGCCAAACGGGACCGCCCTGCCGTGTACCAAGTATACCTAACGGTGCGCGCAGTGTAACCGAATACGTGAGAGTTTGCGGAAACTGATTCGGACGCGTGTGCGCGCCGAAATCATCCCGTATCCGCGGACAAATCCCGTATCGCAACTTTTGCGAAAGTCGCGAGCATTTTGTGCACGATCGTCAAATTGTGACGAAACATGCGCGAATGAACTCGTGGTAATACGCTGATCCTGTGACCCAATTTTCACGCAATTCTGAGATAGTTGACCAAGTCGCCAATTGGCGGGCCCCATGGTTGACTTTTTGGGCGAAATTGTGTTCGGTCCATCGGAATCCATATTTGGACATATCGTTGGGTTCATATTGACATCTAGAGTTGTTTGACCTATAATTTGTTCCATTTAGAGACTGTTATCCTTGGCATATTTTTCGGTGCAAATTGGGCCACACGTGGACCCCACTTTTACCCAAAATTACCGTTTTGCCCCTGTGTCCAAATTGGACGAAAGGAAAGTGATTTTTAGCTATTTTGCTTATTCTGGGAACGTTGGTGATATTTATTTCAGCATCCTGAGACGTTCATTCTGAGGCCGTAGCTTCTGACTCTTGGTGTGGACATCGGAACATTATATTTTTTTGTAGCTTTCTTTCCAAGCAAGATACCTTGCCAAATTGCTTACAGTATTTTGCATGCTTAGTATATTTCTATATATTTATTGTATTTCTATATATTTCTTGCATGTGTAGCTTTCTTTCAGTCATTACTATGTATTAGATATGTTGACACACACATGGCACTTAGTATCATCGAGGACAATCATTAGGCGTATGGGCTTTTAACCACTCTAGTAAACCGTAGTAACTAGCACGCACTATGATGGTCGTGTCCGATGGTCGCTACCCCCGAGGTATATCGATTGATGGAGTCTGAGGGTCGCTACCCCCGAGGTATGTCGGCTGATGATGTCTACTGACAAGTGTGTGAGTGTGAGATTTAGATCGAGTAGCTTACCCTTGCTCATACGTCGAAAAGTTGTCCTCATTTGCATTAATATAGATTGTCTTGTACAGCGTACTTATATATTTTCAAACATTATGCATGTTTACAGTATTCAAATTGGCATGCTTATATGTATCTTGTTACGTCCCTCTGAGGACCTGGTCCCTTTCCAAGTGTATCTGTTCTTGTATTTTTGCAGGAGCGCAGATTTGGATGGTTACATATGTTTCGAGGATGTCTTCTCTTCGAGCCGTGGTCGTTAGCTGGTACTCATATATTGTGATTGTTGTGTTGTACTTTTTCATTCGAGTTGGTAGTAGATTTGTTTCCATCCAACTATCATCTTTAGATACTTCTTATAGAGATCTAGTTACATAGATGCTGGTTATTTATTTATATTTGATTTTCGTGGATGAGATTTAGATTATACCCTGTGACTTGTGACATATGTTTATACCACTTATGGATTGATATTCATATTACAGCATACGTGTAGATTTTGGTTTCCATATATTGGAGTTGCCATATCCATACGGCTGGCATGCTTACGTGTCTTAGTCCTACGCATTTTTGGGACTGGGCGTGACATATTTTTGTGGTGGCCCATGCAGGTCGAGAGTATATTGTCTTGGATACGTTATTGTACCGAACAAGCCTGCACCTAGAAATAGAGTATAGGAACTCATCCACAATTGATGATTCGCTCTCCCTCCAATCCATTCTATTTGAATAATTGTATCCTGCTTGATTCATGTACTTCCCTGATAATTCCATGAGTATAGCCCCCTCTAGAATATAGAAGTCCCTGTCGTTAGATGATAAGTAAGGTAACCTTCCTATTAAGAGTACAACTAGAGTGTTGACACACCATTAAGTTTAGAATATCTAGTGAACCCTAGAATTTCTTATCTATAGATTGGTTTACCATTACCCCTTGATGTATTATGAGGACTTGTGAGTAGTATAGATACTACTAGATTTAGTTAGAAGTTCTACCATAATGTTTGACCCTAGTATTGAGGAACAAATAGAAAACCAAAATTAAAAATTAGGACTGAACCTAACCTTCATAGTTAGATAAGTATTGGAGAACTATAAACTTATATTATTGTCTTATTATTAGTAGACAGCACCTTAGGAAGCCTAGAGGAATGTAATCAAACACTTTTTCCTTGATCATACCTCGAATATAGCAAATAGCATACCACTCCCCCTTACAAAATCGTGATGCTATCTAGAGCCCCTTATTTTTAATTTCATATATTGTTCCCCTGCGACCTTAGCGTTCGCTAATTGCGCGACGACAAAATTGTGTTCCTCTATTCTTCATCTTTCAACTCGTGCCATCTGACACTTCTGATTGTAGGCCAGGTGATTTATTCTGTGTTAAGGACATATAGATGCTGGGATTCTAGTTGTTAATGTTAAATCTTGAAATTGTGTGCTTAGTAGTTAGAACTTGATGGGTTAAGCTATTCTTGTAGATTGAGACCTGGTGCTTATCCCTTAGTTTTAAATTGCGTAATATGTACCCCCGCCTCGATACAAGTTATATTCCCTTTCCCTTGAGGCCGGTAGCTGTTCCATTCTTACTATTGACACTTGCACTAAGACTAAGACTTAGGACGACCATGACCTATGTAATGTAAGAGGATACCCTAATAAGTACCAAGATCTTTTCCCAATAATAGTTTATACTTTATTTACAAGGACCAGGTTATTCTGAAGAATTTTCTCAAGGCAATTACAGTATTAGTTATTTTTATAAGTTGGGTAGTAGACCTCACAATATAGTATCACATAGTCTTTTGACCTATTATTGAAGCATGATTGAACAACATTAACTGTATGCTAGCTTAGGACGACAGTATTTTTTTTTTCAAGACTGTAGGACTTAGAGGCTCATACCCCAATTTAGTCGACTAACGACTTAGACAGGGAGTTAGTATGACAACTGTAGAGATTGTAGAGTCTTATTTTTTGTGAACTTGGATTATTTTGTACCTTCTTTCATCATAATCCAGCGTATTTATGTTTGCTGTACTACCTTGACTTATGCTGCTATTATAGCCTAATTTTTGCAAGCTTATTCTTTTATCGAGCTTGCTCATGACATATGTATTATTGGGTGCACACAATGATACAATTGCCTAATCAGAATCGATGTATTAAGGTCTAGCTAACCTTAGTGCGCTTGGTTCGCTCTTCGCATGACTACTTTACGTGGATTAAGATATATGGTAGTAGACGAATATACTTTCCCCTAGACATGTCTGACATATCGTATCGATTACATAACTGTACTGATACGAGCATGTAAATAGAAAATTACCAAAAATAGGATTTTAATCCACAACTGTCCTGACAACTCTCTTTTCGAATTCTTTAATCTCCTTGAACCTAGTACTTGTATTCTATCACCTTCACCTTGAATTCTTTATTATTGCTCTCCGTCTTCCCTTATTTCGGAAAGATGAAACCTCGTGCTGGTATAAGTTGACACTGATAGTACTAGATATACCACATAATGCTAATCACATAAATTAGTGACTCTCTTTTATAATTGATTAAGGGCATATCATAGGTGATATGTTTGGTGTTAGAACTTTGAGGATTGGATAACATGATTAAATAATTTGAGGAATAATTTTCCTAAATGAATAGCCTTAGGTGATAGATGGGTAAATTTTAAGTTGGGTAGATTGTAAAACCCTCACCCAAAATTAGACCTACTTGGCTGAGATAGTGAGACTAAGGCTAGATTGAATCAAGTTAGAGATAGAACACGGTATTTTTATTTACTTTTGCAATAATTATATCACTTAGCACACCTTATCGTGCTCCGATAATTGGAGCACTACACTAGCCACTGCATTCCTACAAATTCCATACCCTTATCCTAGACGTGCCCATCATCCAATTTTCATCTTTGTGCAATTTTTCAATTATTGGGCGCTTTATGCAAAAGAGCATTTAGGTGTCCACACCGTTGGATATGACACATGAAAAAACCTATTTTTCGCTCATGTGGATTTTCCTATAATTTTTCGGGATGTGCAACGTGCAACATCTCCCACCCCTTTAAACCTAGTCTTACATTTTAAACAATGCAAATCTTATACCATCCTTGCTTTCTACCGTGACTTAATTTTAATTTCGAGGACAAAATTTTTATAAGTTGGGTAGAATGTGAAATCCCTATTCCTAGAAATCGTATATACCCTTTTAATTATTAATTAATAATTTAATTATTATAATTAGTGACTAATTAGGAGAAATATATTTTTAATAATTTTTATTTTAGGTGTTGGTGCACTTAGAGGATTTATGGGACCATTAAAAATTTTTCGGAGTTTATTTCATGTAGGAGACCCCTTGAGAAGTTGCTAGCTTAATGGTGTATATTAATATAATTCTAAATTTTTTCTATGAGTATATACGTATATATAAATATATATATACATATATATTTTAAAGAAAAGAAAAGAAAAGAAAACTATTAAATAACTATCCATTATTAATAACTACTAAAACCATTACTACTTTACTACTACCAACTACATCCCAACAAACTAAACTCCACCCGCTAGTAGTCTGCTCACAGGCCCCCCCCCCCTAGCAAATTTGTAAACCCCTTTGTGAGCCAACCCACTCATAAGCAAACCCAGACCCCACGTTAGCCGACCCCCCCCCCCTTTTCTCTCTTTCATATACATATATATATATATATATATATATATATATATATATATATATATATATATATATATATATATATATCTTCATATATTTATTAAACCCTAACCCTATAATCATCTAAACCCTTCCTCCTCTCATCTAGACCTAGATAGCGTCGTCACCGCAGCCGGAGTTATTTTTCGTCGCCTCGCTCAACCAAACGCCACCCCGTCTTCACCGGTATGCTCAACCCTTAACCCTCTTCCATACCTGTGTGATAGTAGACCTCGAAAAATGCGTAACCATAGGCAAAAACAGCGCCAAAGTTGGCGGAAATAGACCAAATTCTGGGATCGCAGAAAACTGCGATGACTACCCATGTTTCCGAGTTCGTATCTCCCACCACAGAGATCCGAATTCGATGATTCTTTTTTATATGCGTAGAACACTTGACCTACTTTAATTTCTGTTAAATAACCATAGATTATTAACTGCTGTAGGTAGAATTAAATTCGTTGTGAAACCCCGCGAACACACTTTTACAAATTTCCAAAAGTTATGAAACGGAGCGCGCCCCCGCCAAACGGGACCGCCCCGCCGTGTACCAAGTGTACCAAACGGTGCGTGCAACGTAACCAGACATGTGAGAGTTTGCGGAAACTGATTCAGACGCGTGTGCGCGCCGGAATCAGCCCGTATCCGCGAACAAATCCCGTGTCGCAACTTTTATGAAAGTCGCGCGCATTTTATGCACGCTCGTCAGATTGCGACGAAACTTATGCCACTGGACTCGTGGTAACGCGCTGGTCCTGTGACCCAATTTTCACGCAATTCTGAGACAGTTGACCATGTCGCCAATTGGCGGGCCCAACGGCTGACTTTTTGGGCGAAATTGTGTTCGGCCCATCAGAATCCACATTTGGACATACCATTGGGTTCGTATTGACATCTAGAATTGTTTGACCTATAATTTGTCCCATTTAGAGACTGTTACCCTTGGCATATTTTTTGGTGCAAAGTGGGCCACACGTGGACCCCACTTTTATCCGAAATTACCGTTTTGCCCATGTGTCCAAATTGGACGAAAGAAAAGTACTTTTTAGCTATTTTTCTTATTCTGGAAACATTGGTGATGTTTATTTCAGCATCCGGAGACGTTCATTCTGAGGCCGAAGCTTCTGACACTTGGTGTAGACATCGGGACATTACATTTTTTGCAGCTTTCTTGCCAGGCAAGATACCTTGCCAAATTGCTTACAGTATTTTGCATGCTTAGTATATTTCTGTATATTTATTATATTTTTGTATATTTGTTGCATGTGTAGCTTTCTTTCAGTCATTACTATGTATTAGATATGTTGACACACACATGGCACTTAGTATCATCGAGGACAATCATTAGGCGTATGGGCTTTTAACCACTCTGGTAAATCGTAGTAACTAGCACGCACTATGTTGGTCGTGTCCGATGGTCGCTACCCCCAAGGTTTGTCGATTGATGGAGTCCGAGGGTCGGTACCCCCGAGGTATGTCGGCTGATGATGTCCACTGATGAGTGTGTGAGTGTGAGATTTAGATCGAGTAGCCTACCCTTGCCCATACGTCGAAAAGTTGTCCTCATTTGCATTCATATAGATTGTCTTGTACAGCGTACTTATATATTTTCAAACATTATGCATGTTTACTGTATTCAAATTGGCATGCTTCTATGTATCTTGTTACGTCCCTCTGAGGACCTGGTCCCTTTCCAGGTGTATCTGTTCTTGAGTATTTGCAGGAGCGCAGATTTGGATGGTTACATATGTTTCGAGGATGTCTTTTCTTCGAGCCGTGGTCGTTAGCTGGTACTCATATATTGTGATTGCTGTGTTGTGTAGAAGCATGAAAAATACGCTGGATAGCTCTACGCAACATGGTGATGCAGGGCAGCGTAAGCAGGGGACCTCAAGGCCATCAAGAGTGCAACGGAGTTTTTTCCACTGAGCACGGCGTAAAATATGATAGGACCATCCGCGTAAATGCAGTATGTCCAGGCCGCTTCAGCGTAGACGGGGTGCTTCATCGCCTTCATGGCGTAAAACTCATCCGCTTTCATAGCAGCATTAAAGCGTACGAGGAATGCTTCGTATTCCCCGAAATGAACCTGTCAAGTCAAGCAGTGAACCTGACATCTGACTCCTGACAAAAAAGTGCTGCACGGCTACCCAGACGACGGCTGGGAAGATGGCAGACCACTCGGGACGCGCCCCACAGTATGATGGCGGATCTCTGCATTTAATGCAGAGGATTTGATTAAATATCACCGAACCGTCGTTTACTGACATCCCCTTAGCGAAGACTGCTTTTACGCATACAAGGGGATACGCCGTCTTGTTTTACACAGGCAAACATGAACTGTTCACGCTCCGAGGGAGCCAAACAGACTGCCACGTCAAAAGCTGCTCTTCGTACAGGGCTCGAGGCACGTCTCTGCACCTAATGCTCAGAACGGTGGCAGGCCTTCGGAATACGTCTTTGCAATTAATGATGATGGCGGATCTCGGCATTTAATGTGAGAGATTTGATTATATCTCCAAGAGCCGTGATTTCGGCTAAAGACGTCCACATCACCTCGGCTTCTACGCCCATTCAGCTTCTATGCTCATTCGGCTTCTATGCTCATTCGGCCTTCTGTGCTTATTCGACTTCTATGCCATCAGGCTTCTACGCCTACTCGGCTTCTATGCCTACTTGGCTTCTATGCCATGGTGACAAATATTGGCTTCTACGCCAACCTCTTCTACACGAGGGATACCTACCTATGTGGCTTCTACGCCGTGATCTTCGTAGCGATTATACGCGTTATGTACCTTAGTTGGACCCGCGTCACACGCTCATTCAAAAGGTCATCTATACGCAGTCTTTGGTTATTTTAACCGTTGTGTAAAAGGGTGATGTACTTCCCACTACTCGGTTTCCATACCGATTGAGTGATCACTGTCAACCAAACTCTATAAATAGAGACCTCTATCAACAGAGGAACAGGTCAAGATTTTAAAGGTCGAGATTTTAAAGATCAAACAAGCTCGAGACTTTAGAAATCGAACAAGGTCGAACCTCCAAAGAGATCGAACCACGGGTCGAAACATTGGAGATTGAGGAGAGATCGAAGAGTCTTTGTGAGAGAGAGAGAGAGAGAGAGAGAGAGAGAGAGAGAGAGAGAGAAGCATCCAGAGCTCAGGCAAAGAGTAGCGATCGACGACATTGGCATCGTACATCCATCCTCTTCCGCCACCCACGAAGCTGCTTTCCGTCTTCCACGGCACTTCTTCACCATCGTGTAGTCCAAGGGCTAAAGTGATCGACTGCAGATCAGACACCTATAGCAATCATCTATCCAGATTAAATAAATTGTACTCCTACATCCTCGTATAGGATCAAATTGTACAAGTTTGTTTGTAAACCAAAGAAAGCGGGTTTCGTGCAAACCTCGTATTATATACATTTTGTTCTTTCGTTTAATATCACAAACAAGATGGCGACTCTGCTAGGGACATCTTTCTCTTCTGATGAGGAAACGATTGCTCAACACGATACGGTATCCGTAGAATCTGTGAAGAAGATACTGGTCGTCCAGTTCGACCAGTCTGCCTACGAAGACATGCTTCGGACGGGGGATAGCTCTCACTCTCTCTCTCTCTGTACAAAACAACAGGAAGCTGCGCAAGGTCTGGATGCCCAAGACATCCTCTACCATCCCTGTGGACTCTCCGATCTCTTCGATCTCTCCGACCAATAAGGGTGTAGCATTGCTCCCTCCGTGCCCTGCACGTAAAATTCAGTCTTCCGCTACGCGCGGTACAGACAAAACTTCGGGCAAAGCCTCAGCGCTAACCCGGAAGTATCCACTGCGCTCCAAGCATAGAAATTAGTCTCTCGCTACGTACGGTATAGACGAAACTTCGGGCAAAGCCTCAGCACTAACCCAGAAGTATTCACTGCGCTCTACGCGTAGAAACCAGTCTCCCGCTACGCGCGGTACAGTCAAAACTTCGGGCAAAGTCTCAGCGCTAACCTAGAGGTATCCACTGCGCTCTACACGTAGAGACCAGTCTCCCGTCCGTGGCAAAATAGACAAAACTTTTGATGATGCCTCAGCGCCAAATCGGAAGTACAAAGCACGCACCGCGCGTAAGACAAATCTGACCTCTACGGGGAACCAGATGACACCCGTGATCTCCGCAAGGGAAAGCAAGCGATGAGCTACTTAACTTCTCGGCATTTCACGCCTACCAATGGGAACAGGAGGAACAAGCCATCTTCTTCTTCTACAACTTCTCCTGACCTCCTCAAGTATCTAATCCAGAGACGCAAGGAGAGGGAATCTTCCAACATGGCTATTACGCCTCCTAGCGAGCACTGTTGTGATGGTCACAGGATTGTAATTAATTGCTGTTGTTCTAAAGCAAAATGGCCAGTTTTCGACCGACTGAGCTACTCTCCATCTTTCCTAGAAGAAGAGCCCACGCATGCATCTGTGAACATGGCTTCACATATACCTGGAGGAAGCTCAGGCTCAAGACATCCGTCCTCTGGAACTCTGAGCCGAAGGAGATCCAACATACTCCTCAGAGACACTGAAGATGGGGTGTTCCAGAACACTCGTTCGAGGTCACAATAACTGACCTCATACTCCTCTGATTCCGACGCTGGGGGTCGCCATTCTCCCGAATCAAATACTGAGAGTATAGAGTCGACTTCTGCAGCAACCTATACACATCCTTCGACGATGCCCAGGGACATGGGAGTATACTCCATTGGAGATGAACATGAGGAAGCTTTACCGTCAGGAAGCGAGGAACAGCGCATCACTACACTGGAGATATCTCTGAAACAAATACAATCCATGATGGAGAACATGCACCAGATGATGCTAACTCAACAGGCAGCTGCTAGGGCTCAAACATTAGTCCCGCCAGCACAGATACGTGAGGGGATGGACTTTCCACCATCCAACACAGTCCAAGAACCTGCTCTAGACCAAGATTCAGCTGGTCCTCCACTTCCTCACTCGGAGAATGCATTACCCCCTGCGGGAGTCACGATACAACCGACTCCGCGCTAATCCGTGGTCTCGCTACCGGCTGAAAATCTGATACAAGCAGTACGGGAGTTGAAAGCCCAATTTGATGCCTTGAAGCACAAAGATCAGCTCAAGAAATTGGGAATCAACAAGCCTTACCCGGCTATCTGGGAAGAGGTCCCTTTCCCTCCAAGATACAAACCTCAGACTATGGCTCTGTTCGAGGGAAAAACATCGCCAAGTCAGTACATGAACTATTTTAATATGATGACGGTGTTGCTATGAGGGAATAACGCCCTCCTCACTCGGGTGTTCAAGGGCTGCCTCTCAGGAGTAGCTTACCAGTGGTACCGCAGCCTGGCGGACAACTGCATTTCTTCCTTCGAAGACTTCAAGGCTTTATTCTTCACACGATTCTACGAGGGAGGAATGGAAATGTCTATGTCCTCTCTCATCGAAGTCAAGCAGAGGGAAAAAGAGGACGTTCGTACCTTCATCGAACGTTTTCGTCAAGCCACGCTACAGATGCCTCCAGGGGTTCCAGACTCTGTGTTGGTGGACATTTGCAGGAAGAACCTCATTCCCGTGGTCTCGGTGTTCACAGGACCATATCAGTTCCACGATTGGCCCTCGTTCATCATCTCAGCAGTGGCCGCCGATGACAACAGTCGCAAGGCGCGCGACAATGGCATTATGATCTCTACCTCCGACAGAGGCAAAAGGTCATCCCCCAACGGCGACCATCCTCGCAGTTCCAAAGGAAAAGAAGCTCTAGCAATCAATACGTCCAGACAAAAGACTGCGGCAACCACGCAGACGAAACCTGGGACTTCCAGGCCCATCGAAGTATACTCTTTCGACGACGACGATATTTCGAGTATATTCGAGTGTCTCGTCAAGAGTGGCAAGATCACCCTTTCGGACGAGAAGCGACCCAGTGAAGCCAGCAGTGCCAACAACCCCAAGTACTGCATCTTCCACAGATACGTACACCACCCGACCAAGGCATGTTACATACTGAAAAGGAAGATCCAGGGGCTGATCGATGCTAAGGCCATCACTTTTCATAACACCGAGAAGACGGTCACGGCCAATATGATCTCCCTGCAATTTGACAATCTGCCTCCCCAGGAAGTCCCGGACGGTGTGACACCTATTTCCCGGACAACGATGAACATCGTTAATCTTCCTCTAGCCAGGGGTCAAAATCATGACCTGGTACCCTTAACCACCCGGCGGGGCGAGATCATGTGGGTTCATCCGAATTTAGTATCGGAACTCGAGAAAGAGACTAATGCTGCTAAGGCTAAGTCCAGGAAGAACTCCAAATGCAAACCATGCCATATGGTTGCAACTTCTTCGCCATCAGACGAAGACGAGGCTTTGGCCGCAACCCGTTCAGGGAAAGCTTACCTCAAAGACTACGGAGCGAGTCCGAAAGATGCACCGGCAGACGCTTCAGCTACAAAGCCCGCCATACCCCAGGCCGATCCTGCAAGACCGACTTCAGCTGACAAGGGGAAGCAAAAAGAAGTACGCTTCGATAAACCTGTGAAAAACATTCAAAACAAAGGTTTAGAGAAGCCATACAACTTCGACATCCTGGCCTAACTGGCCAATAGACCAGCCAGGTTGTCCATCTTCGAGCTACTCAGGCTCTCCCAAGACACTCGTCTAGCCCTGAGTGAAGCACTGATACAGGCGGAAGCATACTTGACCCAGCTCAAGTCCCCTGACGAGGAACCAGTGGCATGCCCTCAATGCCACAGTGTGATGGAGGTGGTCCCGAACATCACTTTCACACAAGATGACATGTTGTTAAAACATAACAGGCATGACAGACCCCTCTATTACACCGGATACGTTGGTTCCCTGGAGGTCGACCGGATCCACATAGATCCGGGATCATCAATTAGCATCATTCCTCATAGTCTGCTCAGACCGCTGAGGATTCCTACCAGCGGATTGGCTTACACCACCACTATAATCGTGGGTTTCAATGCCGGAAGAAGTAAGCCGTTGGGGAAAATTTGCCTGAGGATCCAGATTGACAACCTCAGATCGGTGGCTACATGCTATGTCATCGATTCAGAGGTATCCTACAACATTTTGCTGGGTAGACCGTGGATCCACGACCACAACATCATTCCTTCAACTCTACATCAATGCCTTAAATATGTAGACGCCCAAGGAACAGTACAAACGGAGGTTGCTGACCTAAATCCATTCAAGGGAATAGAATTATACTATTTCGATGCCGTGTTGTACTCTCAAGACTACGCGGAGGAGGTGTCAGCCCAAACAGAAAAGGAATCCCACCGGGAGCCTGAAGGACCCTCCGTCGAACAACCACTGTCAATCAGAGTAAAAGGGCGAACTACTCGTCCAAAAGCAATGGAGCCTATGGCTATCCACCTGAACAAAACCAGGTCAGGAAAAGGGGGTGATCCTCTAGTGATCACTTTGAACCAGAAGCCTCCACCCTTGGTCATCAACCTTCGGCGCAACAAGCAGCCGACCGATGTAAAGGCAACCAGGAACGGAGTTCCAGATGATAATAAACATCCTCTTTTCCAGTATATCGACGCTCGGATTCCAAAACAGGAATCCTCTCCCCATGACTATATAGAACCTATAGCGCAAAAATTCTTGGAAGCTATAGATTCCTATCATCCATATATATGGGAAGTAGCATCATCATCCAATGTCGTCGTGACATATGGACCCCATGAGGACTCTATCTTCATTATTCTGCCTGCCCGCAGCAGTCAGCATTCAATAGTCTTCGGTCGAACGCGCAACGAATCGACTATACGAGAAGATTCCTTCAATGATGATGCTGGTGAAATACAAGTTCACAGGTACAGCCCGCAAGCCTTAAAGATCATGCAAAATATGGGTTATGACTTAAAACTGAAGCCAGGTCTCAACTATGGGAAAGGTAGACGAATACCGCCGCACGGCAATCCCCACTATCAACAAACTCGTTTCGGGTTAGGGTATGCCACCTCCCTTACGACTTCCAAGTCAGATGAGGACACCTTTTCCCCTTTTCAAGACGGCTCATCGCCCTCCAACCCACCTTGTGCTCTCGAGCAAACATTACCAGTAAATATGGTAGTGACGGATCCCTTCGAATCGGACGAACAAGAATCCAAACTATTCAAGAATGACGCTTGGGCTCAGAAAATGGATACACAGTGGGAATTCCGCTTCGAGCAGAGAGAACCTCCCACCAAAGATGAAGTTATCCAGATTAATATTGGGGATGAACTTTCACCAAAGCCGATATTTATCAGTAACAATCTTTCCCCAGCTGAAAGGGAAGAAGTCATTCAACTGATAAGAGAATACATCAACGTCTTTGCGTGGAATTATGAGGATATGCCAGGACTTGATCCAAAGGTGGCTACTCATAAACTCAACATATTGCCCGATTCAAAGCCTGTAAAGCAGCACCAACGCCGGTTCCACCCGGATATGATGGACGCCATTGAAGCTGAAGTCAAGAAGTTGATAGCCTGCGGTTTCATCCGGGAGGAACAACATCCCGACTGGGTCGCCAATGTTGTCCCGGTCATGAAGAAGAATGGGAAAGTGCAAGTCTGCATCGATTACCGAGATCTGAACGCAGCCTGCCCCAAGGACGAGTTTCCTCTTCCCATCACAGACGTCATGATCGACAATACCTGCGGTTTCGAACGTATGTCTTTCATGGACGGATTCTCAGGATACAATTAAATCAAGATGCATCATGAAGACGAGAAGCATACTACTTTTCGGACACCACTAGGGGTATATTGCTATACGGTCATGCCCTTCGGGTTGAAGAACGCCGAAGCTACTTACCAACGGGCTATGAGTAACATATTCCATAAGCATTTACACAAAATAGTGGAATATTACGTAGACGATATAGCTGTCAAAAGCCGCCTCAGGATCAATCACATCCAAGACTTAAAGACGGTATTTGAGCTGATGCGCCAACATCAACTCAAAATGAATCCTACAAAGTCCTTTCTGGGTGTATCTAGTGGCAAATTTATGGGATTCGTCATTACCGCCAAAGGCATTCAAGTGGACCCTGATAAAGTCAAGGCAATCTTGGAAATGCGACCACC
This sequence comes from Iris macrosiphon, assembly GCA_036927795.1. Lineage (NCBI taxonomy): Eukaryota > Viridiplantae > Streptophyta > Magnoliopsida > Asparagales > Iridaceae > Iris > Iris macrosiphon. Next base: position 168,887,618 of record JAYESA010000009.1, on the reverse strand, counting down.
CCATAATCTGAGGGAACTCAGGGGATTTCAAGGTCGTCTGGCCTATATCCGGAGATTCATATCCAACCTCTCTGGAAGATGCCAGCCTTTTTCTCGCCTCATGAAGAAAGGTGTATCCTTCGTATGGGATGAAGCCTGTCAGCAAGCGTTCGGGGATATCAAGCGCTACCTCACTAGTCCGCCAGTTCTGGTGCCTCCCGTCGTAGGAAGACCATTCTTCCTGTACATTCGAGCAATGGACCATTCTCTCGGAGCTCTTCTCGCGCAGAAGAACGATGCGGGACATGAACAGGCTATCTACTATCTAAGTAGAATGATGATTGGAGCTGAGCACCGGTACAATCCGGTAGAAAAAGAATGTTTGGCTCTGATTTTCGCTATCCAGAAGATGCGGCACTATGTCACCGGCCAGACTATTCACATCATCTCCAAGATTAATCCTCTTCGGGTACTGATGAGCAAGCCAAGTGTTCTTAACTCCCGACTCGCAACTTGGGCAATGTTATTGACACCATACGACATGGTGTACATCCCTCAGAAGTCCATCAAAGGCCAAGCATTGGCTGACTTCCTAGCTGCTCATCCGATCCCGGAGGCCTCCAAATTATAAGATCACATTCCCGACGAAGTTACAGAATGTAGTTCCACAATTGAAAGTGACGCATGGCAACTGTTCTTCGACGGCGCCTCCAGGACTGGTCCCAAAGAAAACGTGGTTTCAGGGGTAGGAATTATCCTGGATACTCCCGATAAACTCGTCATCTATCGAGCATACTCTCTTAACGAGCCATGTTCCAACAATGTGGCGGAGTACAACGCTCTACTAATCGGGCTCCAAGTCGTTAAAGAGTTGGGGGTCGAATCTCTGGAAGCTTTTGGTAATTCTTTGCTTATCGTCAATCAAGTCAGGGGAATATATGAAGTCTGGAATCCAGACCTCATCCCCTATCACCAAGCAACGATCGAAATAGCTGTGACATTCTAGGGGTTCTTCCTAGAGCATGTACCTCAATCTCAGAATCTGGAAGCCGATGCCCTAGCCAGTCTAGCTGCAGATTTAGCTACTCCTATAAGAAGGCAGAATTCGGTAATCCTTCTTAACAGAGATCTATTTTGCGTGAAGAACAATGCTCACATTGAACGCAGTTACGCTGTGAACACCGATCCTCCTACTAGAGATTAGAGAAGTCCCTTTATAGATTTCGTGGCATACTGAATCTTGTCGGAGGACCCTAAAGAAGCAGCATCCGTCAAAAGACGATCATTACGCTTCTACTTCGATGCATCTTCACAATGCCTATATCGCCGGGCCTACGATGGACTGCTATTGAGATGTCTCTCTAATGACGAAGCACAATAGATCATCCGCGAAGCTCACGATAGCGTATGAGGGGCGCATCAACCCGGTCCTAAGCTACAGGATCGTATCAGGAGAATGGGCTATTACTGGCCCACTATGATCGCAGACGCAATCAAGTATGCCAAACGATGCAAGGCCTGTCAAGTCCATGCAGACTTCATATATCAGCCGTCTGAACATCTACATCCTATGGTTGCATCCTGGCCTTTCGAAGCATGGGGTATGGACATCATTGGTCCTATTCACCCGTCTTCTTCCAGAGGTCACCAGTTCATACTGGCCATAACGGATTACTTCTCCAAATGGGCAGAGGCGATCCCTCTCGCTGAGGTAAAAACATCCAATGTGATCAACTTCATCAAGCATTACATCATTTATCACTTTGGGATTCCCCGAAGGATAATCCATGACAATGGGCCTCAGTTCATCAGCCAAGCATTTCATCGATTTTGTGATAAAAATCAGATATAAAATATCGCCTCTACGGCGTATTATCCAGCTGCTAATGGTTTGGCAGAAGCCTTCAACAAAACCATTATCAAACTCTTAAAGAAGTTCGTCTCTTCGAACAAAAGAGATTGGAATGAGAAGCTGGGAGAATGTCTCTGGGCATACCGCACAACGGTCCAAGCACCGACAGGTTGCACCCCGTTCTCACTGGTCTATGGGAGCGAAGCAGTTCTTCCCATCGAAATCCAAATTTCGTCACTCAGGATAGCAGTCGCCAATGAGTTAACTCGGGAAAAGAATGACCTTTTAAGGCTTCAAGAGCTAGAAGGATTAGACAAAAAATATCTTCAAGCTCAACAGAGCATCGCGTTCTATCAAGCGCGCATCTCCAGAGCTTTTAATCAAAAAGTAAAGGAAAGAGTGTTCAAAATTGGCGAGCTAGTCATAGCTGTAAGAAGGCCAATGATTCTCACTCACAGAAGCAAGGGCAAATTTTAGCCCAAATGGGAGGGCCCCTACGTGATCGAGACAACGTTCTCAAACGGCGCTTACAGGATAGCCCAGCCTAATGGAGACCTACTAATGACTCCTATCAATGGCAAATTCCTGAAAAGGTACTATGCTTAACCTCCTCTGCTCAAGTGAAATAAGGCAAAAATCTCATTCTGACAAAACTACTTCCAAAAAAAAACGAAACTAGTTGGGTCGTACTCTATCATGTCCATATGACCCCTGAATAGATGCGCCCCGCTAAAGTTTACCGAGAGATTATTACGTCCATACTACCTCTGATATTACTCTCACCCAAACCCGTCATTTACATTCCGAAATGACGGGTCCACAAAGTCAGATGAAAAGCCTCTTTATTATTCCCCAAAAAAGAGCGAAAGTACATTAAAAAGCAAAAGCAAAAGTATATCATGAAGGAGGAGCGGTCAAATCGCGAATCTGCTGCGCCAGCCTGGCCATCTTCGCATTCCTGGAGTCCAAAATGGCAGCTCGAGCTCGCTCCCATCTCGTCTCCTCATTATTCAAGCCGGATAAATCAGACAGAGAATGTGTAAGAGCGGCGTGCATGGCACTCGCATGTGCCAAGTTCTGTTGAGCTTCTTCCATCTGGCTCTGTAATACATGCACACCGAATGCTGAAGCACGAGACCACTCCTTCGCTAAAGCGAGCTCAGCCTCCAACTTACGGACCCTCGCTTCATTTTTCTCATGTTCAGCATTACTCTTGGCCAACTGGGGAACAACACACTCTAAAAGGGTGTGCTCGTCGCTCATCTCCTGCTGCCGCATCTCGAGGGACCTGTTCAGAGCCTCCAACTCTCCCAGCCTTGCAGTCAGCGAGTCGTATTCATCCTGGACCAAATCATCAACACTATATTGGGATAACTGCGAGTATTCGTTAACGGGTTGCTCCAACCCATTAACTACCTCCGCCAGGGCATCAGCTAAACCAGTATCGCCAAGGTCCCTGATCGCCTCTATCAAAAACCGAGAAGACTTCTTCAGACGCTCAAAATTCAGATTCTTCTCTAACACCATTGATATCAGCGTTGTCAAAGTATTGTAGAAGATACCGGTATATTGCTCGGTCAGCACAGCTAGGCCCGAATCCACTCTGGGAGTGGCTGCAATATTGTCGAACCGCGCTCCAGAGGCGACTGCAATCGATGTGGCCACAGTCGTCGTCTCGACAGGGGGTACGACAAAAGATGAAGCACCAACACCAGACGAAGTAACCAGCATACTCGAAGGAGGCATTGTCGCAACGACAGGGTCGTCCTCTTGAGGTATCGAAACCTCGTCGGCAGGCGAGCCGGCACCCGAAGATGCTTCCTCTTCAGAATCAGGCACCTCCGTATCAACGCTAGGACCTGACACAGAGCCGAAGGGCGCATGTACATTGCCCTCCCCGAAGAGGTCGTCCCCTGAGAAGAAGACAAGAGGAAGTTAATGTCAAACATGATGTTAATTTTCCTAAAAAGCAACGAAAAGACGACAGTGATGCTAGCCAAGCTGTCATACCCGGAGAAGAGGGTCTACTAACTGACACTGGCAAATACTCTTCCAGGTCTTCGCCGAGATCCACTTGAGGCTCATCAACTGGAATCTCGCTAGAAGCACTGACGGGCACGGCAGGGGCCTCTCCCAATGCTGGTCCGAACAAAGGTATATGGAATCTTATAACCAGCCTCGAAGGCGACTTTGTTCCACTACTTGAAGCAGTAGCAGCGGTAGCAACCTCCAGCTGAGATTCTCCGACGCCACCGGCCGAAACTGTAGAAGGTTCCTCTCTAAAAGGCGAGGAACCCCCAATCAAAGAATCATCCCCGACATGGGGAGAAGCAGGCTCACTTCCAGGAGCCTCAATGCCAGGAATCTGGAGAGGACGAGTAACCATCCTCTTCGTCCTCTTACGAGGGGAGGCCTCCTTCAGAACGGGAGCCCTTCGTTTCCCGAAGACAACCAACGCCCCTGCAGGTGGAGGTATTTCACCCCTCGGTACCGATACGAGAGGCTCATCCGGAATAGCAAACTCGTCACCCTCGTCAAAAGAAATCGAGGGGACTTCAACCCTTCCCCCAGGCTTGGAGGAGGGCACCCTAAAACATCCACCCATGTCAAAATCGCGATGGGAGGTGTTCGTTGCCACATAGAACTGGGCATACGAATGCAGGATGCGTAGCTCCGTGGAGGGTGTGACGATGGGCACAATAAAAATTGCCCCGGTGCAACCCATGATAAAATATCGCCATCCCCTTGCTCCATCGATGAGTCCACCTCTGGACCTGAAGCTGGTGACGGCATTATCCACATGCAACTGATCATACCCAAACTGTCTGGCAAACCGACTAGGCAGGTAGGGTTCGAAGAAGCAGTGATCTTCACTTTTGTATAACAGGTGGGAAGGTCTAATGCAGACCAACCAATTGAAGGCTTCAGGAGAAAGAATGGTCTTATCTCTACCTGAGTCCTCAAGCCTAATCCCCGACTGGTTGCGATGAACAGGGGGGACACTGCAAAGGAGCTTCCAGTTGTGACCGTAATGCAGCACCCGCCGACAGTCTAAAACTGTGAGCACATTCCAAGGGAATTTCTTATAATTCAGCAAGAAACTCCCTCCCAAGCTACTGCCGGAACCGGGAGACATCACCCGAGGGTTATGGAGAATTAACCATCCCATCAAATACAGGTATGGTAATTCCACCCGGGGAAAGCTTTCACGTCGAGCTTCATCAGCGAGCAGCGCCTCAGTCATCGCCCTCAGGCCAGCTTGTATGCGGCACACCATGGCAGGGAGCAAGCCCAGACTCGCCCCAAACACCAGACGCACTATAGGCCACAAGATATTATGGTAAATTTGATCCGCAGATGCAATGTCGGGTACCACCAGTCGGCGCAGCCATATAGAGAGGAAGCCAGCCAATTGAGCTTCCTTGGATAGAACCCTGCGGCAATGCCTCAGATAGTTGTAGGCCTTAGTACCTGCAGGATATTTTCCTATCCCTTCGACGAGGATCTGATCCGGAGCCCTAGCATCCTCCAGGAGATCGTCGACTTCCTGAGCAGTCAGCACGCTCAGAGGATTCACAGGCTCATCCTTGACTTCCAGAACTTTCTCCGGCTGAGCAGCCCTAGCCAGGTGAAAAAAGAGGTAGGACGTCCATTTACTGGTGTGAGCCAAATCTGAAGGCTCAGCATAGAAGGCGGTACAAGCAAGGTAGTGACACATCAGCTCCTGATACACTTCCACTACCCGAGGGTCTGAAACCCCCAACTCCCGGTTCGTGGGAATATACTCTTCGTACGGAGTATCCCCCATCGACAGTCTCGAGATCTTTGCCATCTCATGAAGGGCCAATCCCAACTCCCCCAGCGGAGTGGCGAAAGTCCCGGTGAGCGGAATGTATCGCTCCATCAGTGCCAAAAACAGGTTAGGGTTAGGATGTAACCCAACACTGGTGGCACTCACAGCTGCCAACAGACCGATGTTCTCCAACTCGATCCGAAAATGCTCCAGGGCCCAATCAACTAAGCGAGCCCATCGAAGATTGGTTGGGGTCATTCACCCATTACATCGAGGATTCGCCTTGGGGTATACTCCTCCGCGCCCCATAAAATTATTGCAAAAGGTCGGCAATTGCACCGGCTGGAGCACCAAGCTGTCCTCACTCGGGACACTGCCCAGGTACAATCCCCTGAACAACGTTACATAACCGGAAGGGCGGCTGACAAAAAGGCCAGATCCTTTCTGATAAAAGATCTTCCCCGGCCTACTGTGAAGATCGGGAGTCAGCGTCCACGACATCTTCCTGAAATGTGTAGCCTGGAAGAATGCCGAGATGGGATAATCTCGCGGCATCTTGGGCAGACTCAAGACCAACTTCCCGGCAGGGAAAACCTAGAGTTTTTTCTTTGGCTTCGTCTGGGACTGCTTATCAATCATGTCCCCGAAGAGAAAGGCCGGCTTTATATACTGGTCCCCGTCTACATACGTCAAAGGCTCTCCATTAATCATGTTCAGCAGCGTTCGCTCGCCCTGAGCCGATATCAAGATTTCCCTTCCTTTGGGATATTGGGGTCCGGAGATAGGAAATACCATGTGGGACAGATCCTCCAGATAGTTGGAGTGCAGCAGCCCAGCGGCAGAACCCATCACCTCGGCTAGCGGAGACTCGCCCAAGTTAACTACAAGGGTGCGAGAAAAATACGTCAGTTTTATGCTAGACGTTACAAATATCGCAGCACATGCCAAGAGGCAACGGTCTGAGCTCTACGCCAAGACTATACAAACTTGATCGTTTACGCCGGAATTGTCATCCAGAAGCGTAAAATTCAAGTCGGCAGTATACTGTCTGTGCTTTACGCCAGACTGCCAAGGTTCGAGCTATTATGCCAGAATTTTCATCCACAAGCGTAAAAGTTCAAAATTATACAGTATACACCAAGTTTTTGGCAGTCAAAGCTTTTACGCTCAACTGCAAAAATCTGGAGTTTTACGCTGACACATTAGAAATGTGGCCGTAAAAGATAAAATGTCTCTGTGCATCATCTTCCTCAAAGAGGCTATCAGCACAGAAGACGACCTAGCGCGGTCACATTCAATGTGTGCGAAGGATTTTTCAGTCGTTCTCATTCGTCCCAAAAGCTCTACCTATCAGGCCGGTTGCACTGCTCATCGGCGGGATGCTCAACTCAGAATGGGGTTCGCCCTGTCCAACCGGAGGCACTCCTGCTTGGGCAGAGGAACGAGAAGAGGAATCAATCTTCTTTCCCTTAGAGGAGGAGGATTGCTTAGAGGCCATTACTGGAAACTTTGAAGACTCGGAGAAGAGCTCGAACAGTCGGAGGCTTTCTTTCGCAGAAGACGGATGAAAAGTTTTTCTCTCAAAAAACTTGGGATATATATAGAGTTCGGATGGACTCCTCGGGCCCCGAACCAAATCTCCTAATTTAATATTCGGTTATGATTGGGTCCTACGTCAGCCTATCATTCAGAGAAGACGGACAGTCAGCGAATTCGAAAAGTTTTTCGCGCAAAGCAGGTCAGCAGTTCTTACGCTAAGGAGCTTTCTACGCTCGACAGCAACAGATCTACGGTTTCATGCTCGCAAGCTATAAGTCTATGGTTTTACGCCCGGATGCCTTTGTGCTCGGTAGCTTTTATGCTCGAGAGGCCACAATCCTACGACTTCATGCCAGCAGATAACAAATCGATGATCTCACGCTCGGTGGCGCTTAGTTTACGCTCAGAAACAACAGATCCGCGACTTCACGCTCGAAAAAATTTTCTTTTCAGAAGCTACAGTTCTACGCTAAGGAGCTTTCTACGCTCGACAGCTACGAATCTACGGCTTTATGTTCGACGGCTACAAGTCGGGTTTTACGCCCAGATGCCTTTGTGCTCGGTAGCTTTTATGCTCGAGAGGCTACAAACCTACGACTTCACGCTCAGGAACTACAAGTCTATGATTTCACGCTCGATGGTGTTTAGTTTATGCTCAGAAGCTGCAGACTAATGATTTCACGCTCCACGACTTCCCGCACATCTGAAGGATACGCCGGCCAGATCACGCGTACATCTGAACGGTCCTCAAAAGCGGTCAATTGCAAAGAGTTCACACAGAGGATACTCGTTCTTGACCTCAAGATATCCCAAGTACCCGAAGCATACAGAGTTCAACATTGAAAAACTACTCTTCTTCATGGGTCGATTCGAAGTTCATCCAGACCCCAGTCTGAATATTTCATCTATCAAGATGACAACTCAGTTTGACAGCCATTTCTCGACCCTGTTCCAAGGGATTTTCGAGAAATCATTCTGGAAGATGATGTCTGAACAAAGGAATTCTGTTCATCAGAAGCAGCAGTTCAGAATTCTACACGGTTCCTCACTCCTAAAAAGCAGGACGGTTCGAATACTCGAATGCTACAACGGCTTTCTACGCATCTCTAGTTATGCGTAAAAGATAGGACAGGACCTAGCACTCTTTCTAAATAGAGTCGGCGTAAAGAATCAGACGTGTCGAAGCTGCACACATTCAGACTTTACAGCAAAGTATGGCAAGATGATCATATGAAGAAGCAAGACGAATTTATTAAAAGATTAAAGTCATGATTACATATGAGGGAAATCCAATCTACAAGGGTTTTTCTTCATTTTCATGATTACATCTGAGGGAAACCCCGTCTACAAAGGGCTTCCTCATCATCGTCTGAAGATCGCACCGAGAAGCTGTTCTGACAGGTTCTCGCGTTGGTGATGGTCTTCCTCTTCTTCCAAGAAGATGATCAGTGGCAGGAGGATACAAAACTGGGCATAGACCCATCCTCCAACAGAAGGAAAGCAGGGTAATTCTGCTTTCCTACAGACCACCGCCACTCTAGCCGGTCTGTCTGCCTCTCGTCACCAGAGGTAACGGGAGAATGTGCCACTTGCAAGCAGCGTGGTGAAGTACGATTCTTTGTCTCTCCCGAAGAACCACCATACGAAGTTGCTGATTATCCCGAGCAAGGGAGGCTATGATATCCTTCCATGATCCATCGTTGCAGATGAGACTTGCTCGAAGATACCGTCTTTTTCGGCTCCTTACATGCTGGAAGAACATGGTCTTCTTCTTCCTCAGATCGACCCGACGGACTCCGGCGATCATCCTTGTGTGGCGAAAGGAATGCGGGAAGAACAGGTCAAACTCCTCGGCCTTTTATAGGCGAGAGAGGTCACACCGGTCCCCAATAAATCTGCCATAAAGTCAGCATCCACTGTTTCAACGCTCCATTCAGAAACGTTTCGAGTTACGAGGAGCGGTCCATGCTTCATTCAAAGCGTTTCAAATTCTGAAAAAATTTGAAAGCTTTGAAGGGGGTCTTGTAGAAGCATAACAAATATGCTGGATAGCTCTACGCAACATGGTAATGCAGGGCAGCATAAGCAGGGGACCTCAAGGCCATCAAGAGTGCAACGGAGTTTTTTCCACTGAGCACGGCATAAAATATGATGGGACCATCCGCGTAAATACAGTATGTCCAGGCCGCTTCAGCGTAGACGGGGTGCTTTATTGCCTTCATGGCGTAAAACTCATCCGCTTTCATAGCAGCGTTAAAGCGTACGAGGAACGCTTCGTCTTCCCCGAAATGAACCTGTCAAGTCACGCAGTGAACCTGACATCTGACTCCTGACAAAAATGTGCTGCACGGCTACCCAGACGACGGTTGGGAAGATGGCAGACCACTCGGGATGCGCCCCACAGTATGATGGCGGATCTCTGTATTTAATGCAGAGGATTTGATTAAATATCACCGAACCGTCGTTTACTGACATCCCCTCAGCGAAGACTGCTTTTACGCATACAAGGGGATACAACGCCTTATTTTACACAGGCAAACGTGAACTGTTCACGCTCCGAGGGAGACAAACAGACTGCCACGTCAAAAGCTGCTCTTCGTACAGGGCTCGAGGCACGTCTCTGCACCTAATGCTCAGAACGGTGGCAGGCCTTCGGAACATGTCTTTGCAATTAATGATGATGGCGGATCTCGGCATTTAATGCGAGAGATTTGATTATATCTCCAAGAGCCGTGATTTCGGCTAAAGACGTCCACATCACCTCGGCTTCTATGCCCATTTAGCTTCTATGCTCGTTCGGCTTCTATGCTCATTCGGCCTTCTATGCTTATTCGGCTTCTATGCCATCAGGCTTCTACGCCTACTCGGCTTCTATGCCTACTTGGCTTCTACGCCATGGTGACAGACATTGGCTTCTACGCCAACCTCTTCTACACGAGGGATACCTACCTACGTGGCTTCTACGCCATGATCTTCGTAGCACACTGATTGAGTGGTCACTGTCACCAAAACTCTATAAATAGAGACCTCTATCAACAGAGGAACAGGTCAAGATTTTAAAGGTCGAGATTTTAAAGATCGAACAAGCTTGAGACTTTAAAAATCGAACAAGGTCGAACCTCCAAAGAGATCGAACCACCGGTCGAAACATTGGAGATTGAGGAGAGATCGAAGAGTATTTGAGAGAGAGAGAGAGAAGCATCGAGAGCTCAGGCAAAGAGTAGCGATCGACGACATTGGCATCGTGCATCCATCCTCTTCCGCCACCTACGAAGCTGCTTTCCGTCTTCCACGGCACTTCTTCACCATCGTGTAGTCCAAGGGCTAAAGTGATCGACTGCAGATCAGACACCTATAGCAATCATCTACCCAGATTAAATAAATTATACTCCTACATCCTCGTATAGGATCAAATTGTACAAGTTTGTTTGTAAACCAAAGAAAGCGGATTTCGTGCAAACCTCGTATTATATACATTTCGTTCTTTCGTTTAATACCACAAACATGTTGTACTTTTCCATTCGAGTTGGTAGTGGATTTGTTTTCATCCAACTATCATCTTTAGATACTTCTTATAGAGATCTAGTTACATAGATGCTGGTTATTTATTTATATTTGATTTTCGTGGATGAGATTTAGATTATACCCTGTGACTTGTGACATATGTTTATACCACTTATGGATTGATATTCATATTATAGCGTACGTTTGGATTTTGGTTTCCATATATTGGAGTTGCCATATCCATATGGCTGGCATGCTTACGTGTCCTAGTCCTACATATTTTGGGGACTGGGGCGTGACAATTTCTATCAGCAGTTATCCCTAACGCACGTCTCATACGTACAGGTGACCAAACCCGTCACGCAAGTCCGTGATCTATATGAGACACACTCGTGTAACAGATTTGTCACGGCCAATGAAACCTAACAATGCCTCATGATAATGGGCTGGTCTCATAAACTAGGTCACATGCATATACATAATAAAAACAGAATACGACGACACCGTTGTTGCACCAAGTTTCCTTGGACGCACATTTTATATAGCAGTAAAAATATATAAACTAATAAGTAGAAATAAGATGCATGCAATATATGGAATATAAATTACAGTACAATGGCAAGGTATACTTGTCTAGCAAGAAAGCTGTGTAGTACCAATAACCTGCTCCAGAAGTCGCACAGAACAATCCAATAGGTCCTATTGGTGGTGATATGCAGAAGCGGTGGAGGAGATCGTGGATGTTCAGTCGGCGGAGAAGGTGATGGTGGTATTGGTGGTGGTGTACAAAGGCGGGGGAGTCGGCTCCGGCAAGTTGATCGGCTCAACGGGGTCGGGGGGAAGGAGAGAACAGGGAGGAGAAGAGGAGGTCATGCAGCGGTGGAGAAGACCGTGTGGATCCGGTGGAGGATGGTAAGGACTTCAACGTTCAGTGGATGAGTGCAGCGGTCGGCCGGTCGGGATTTCGGCGGTGAAGGAGGGAAGATGGTGGGTGAACAGTAAGGGGGGAAGAAGTCGGCTATGAATAGGTTGGGGTGATTTTGTGAATGAATAAAAAGAAGAGAAAAATCGTATAAGTAGGTAGAAAAAGTAGGATTTTATGTTGACCTAGGGGGTTGGGATTGGTCAACATCTTTGGGATTGGGCCTTGGCTTCACATAGGGATATTTGGAGGGATAAGATTTACATTATTTGAAATGCATGGCTAGGATTAAATGAGGGCGATGTTTGTGTGTTTGCACATTCCAAAAATCATGAGAAAAAATCATATGAAGGAAAAATAGTTTCTTCATGTACTGTGTCCAATGGTGTGGACACCTTAATGCACTTTTGTATAATAGCACCCAACAATTAGAAAATTACACAAAGATAGAAATTGGATTAATTTAATTAAAATTAATACAAATGGTATTCTGGAATTAATTAGAAGTATATAGGGCTAAAATTATGTGGGATACAAGTGTCATGGACATAGGAGACTCAGAATAGAATATTATCATAATTTGGGTTGTACGAAACAGGACAAGATTGTGTCTCCAATTTTGATTGGAACGCACAAGGATACAAAGTTGAAATTATTTAAAATTAAGAAATAACGTCCGCGACGAATATCGTGCGACTAAAATGTAGCATAAGAGAGCATAATTATAAGTTACACAAAGGTCGGAATGGAAGACGGGTATGTCTAGGACAAGAGTATAAAATTTGTAGGAAGGCAATGGCTACTGTAGTGCTCCAATTATCGAAGCAACGGTAAGGTGCACTAAGTAATATAAATATTATAAAATTATCTAAAACCCCGTGCTCTATTTCTAATTGGATTCAAAGTAGCCTTAGTTTCACTATCTAAGCAAGTAGGTCTAATTTTGGATGAAGGAGTTTACAGATAGACTCTTACAACCTAGAATTAGTCGGTTTGACTTAGAAATGGCTTCATGACCTAGAATTAAACTAGTTTAACTTAATTTTATTCCAACACCTTGTATTGATATAATATTTCTTATATAGGTCTGTGTGACACCAGTTTGGATGTAGTTTGACATTCATTGCTCTGGACGGCAGGCGAGTACATTCTCTGATAGTTTCTATTATTTGATAATTTCTATATTTTAAGTACTTAGAAATATTACATCTGATTCTTGACACTTTGGTACACGGACTAGTATATAGCTTGGATCTTCAATCATGAGATGTTATAATGGTTATCGTATTGACATCGTACATGATATTGATATTAGATATTGTACATGGTATTATTATTGGACAATAATCGTGTATCGTAACGTATCATGGTTGGATCCACTGTACTAGTTGGGAGCGAAAAAAATTGCTAGTAAGAGATTTGATTATATTTCTATTATAAATTGTAAAATATTGTTAGTGTTAATCATACACCTCACGTATGATTAGCCTGGCCATATAGCTATTTTACAAGTTTCCAAGCCGATCACATATCGAAACTAGTATTTTAAACACTTAGAATAGTTGCAGTTCTCCATATTCAGTTCCATAAATTATATTACCTTGTATATGATATTGTATTTTATTTCTCTTTATTTCATATATGCATTGTATATACCTTATTGCTTACATTGTTTGTTCTCTTTACTATTTGCCATTGCATCAATTTATTATTTTCTCTCAGTATATAGCATCCTCTATTTATTGTTTTATAGTTCTTGTCAATTAATTTAGAACTGCTATTGGATTGTACTTCGCTCCAATCCTGACTGGATATATTTTTTAGACTGTGACTTAGAGGACTGGTGTCCGACGTATTACGGGCCACAGGAAAAGTAGCTGCAGCCTTGGACCTTGTAGCTCAGGTGTAATTGCCGGAAGGTCTAGCCGGAATCACTAGTTATTTTAGTTAGTTTCTTTTAGCATATTTTGGTACCGGATTTCTCTCCGGCATATATTGAGACTTTGATGTTATTGTTTGAAGTTTAGATTATATTATTGTTTAGACTTTATGGTTGTGTTTCGATTATTCTTTCGATATCTTATCATGATTTACTTCTATGGTTGAGTATTTTATATTATATTGTTATATCTGTATCACCTTATGGAGTTGGATATTCGTGTGAGATTGATTAGATAGTATCATGACCTAGACAGCATTCTACCGCCAATGCTGTGGCGTAGGCTGGACGTACCCGCGTACTCGTGCCCCTATATCGGGTGCAGGTCGTGACACGTTTTAGTGGTGGCCTATGCAGGTCTGGCTTCACGAGTAGTATGATGTTATGGTAGTGCAACATCTTAGTTGTACTACTACGAGCCTGTGACAGGATCTAGGATATAATATACTAGGATGAGAGCAAATATTCAATCACAATTAGGAACACTTCCAATCTACTGATATTGTTATTCCTTCTGAGTATTGCTTTCTTGAATATTTTGTCCTTCCTTGATGATATCATATTCTTGTGCATTAATGACTTCTTCTTGTTTCAATCTGTCTTCAGGATACCGCCGAAGACCAGATCGCAGCAATCAAGAGCATCTGTCGTATCGGAGAGGTCAGCGACTTCTCGGCCTCCTACACAGGAAGTGGCAGGGAGTGTTCCTTCATCTTCTATCCGCATAGGAGTTTCAGCAGCTTTCGGGGGTACTCCTCCCCCACCTTTCTAGAGGGCTGTCCCAATTTTTGCGGAGGACCTCCCTCTCCCGCCGTAGATTCCTTTTCCTGGAGGTGTTCCTGTTGATAGGGCATAAGTTTGTACTTTGATCCAGGGCATGGTAGATGCCCAGAGGGTGACGTCGGAGGCCCAGCGTATTCAAGCTGAGGCTCAAAGGGTACAGGTAGAGGCGCACCAAGCACAGACAGAGCTGATGAGAGAGAGCATGGAGAATGCTCACCAGATGGCCCTACAGGCAGTTGAGAGAGTTATCCAGCAGCATCTTGGCCAGCGACAGCAGAGGCCAAAAACTATAGTTGACTTCAAAAGGATGATACCTCGGGAGTTCAAGGGTATCGAGGGGATACTTTACGCGGATGACTGGTTAGAGGATACGAAGAGAAACCTACAATTGGCCCAGATTCCAGAGAGCTTGCAGATCGAGGCGGCCAACAGTCAGATGTTCGATATCGCACTCACGTGGTATCGCACGAAGCCGAAACTTATTGCTCAACGATTTACTTGGGAGAATTTTAAGGAGCTTTTCAAGTAGAAGTTCTTTTTCGACGTGGCCCTGGGAGCTTTGGAGAGTCAGTTTCATGACTTGGTCCAAGGGAACATGTCGGTCGACGAGTATGCCACAGAATTCTGTCGAATGAGCCATTTTGCATCGTCTATGATTCGAGACCTAGGAGATCGAGCCCGGAAGTTTAAAAAGGGGCTAACGGGGGAGATTAGGTTGCGCACTTCTGGTCTTCGCACCGATACCTTTGAGGATATCTTGATAGATGCCCAGATTTTTGAGGAGGATCTAGATCTCAGGCCCAAGAGGAGTCACAATATTTTTGGAGATACGAGTGGCAGCACGGGACCGGCCAAGCATCCCCATATTCAGTAGCAGCCGAGGACATTTCAGCATCACCACCAGTAGCACTAAGCACCGGTTCGTGTTCAGCAGGATCAACAGCAGCCTCCGAGGCAGACCAAGTAGGCTTGTCATTTCTGTAAGAAGCCAGGTCACCTTTGGGAGAGCTGTAGAGTGAGGCTAGGACTTTGTTTGCACTGTGGCACTGCGGAACATCGAGTGAGGGATTGTCTCCTAGCTCCTTATCTTCCCGGCCAGCACGCAGCTCCAAATTATAGAGGTCCAGTTAGGCCACCTGTGAAATCGCAGATTGCTCAACACCCGCGGAGGGAGCCACCCCAGTAGGGTGGGGCATTTGTGATGACGATTGAGGAGACCGATACTGCAGGTGATGGGTTAGAAGGTTCTTTTATGTTCTTTCCTTCTGTTTCTTTCCATCTATTTGATTGATTGAATAATTCCTTAGTACCGTAGTTTGTATCAGTGATTTTCCTGCTATAATGTAATTAGTAGTGACCCTGACAGAGACTGCAACACCATGACAAAAAGAGGTCATAACCATGCATGTTTATTTTCTTTCTCTAGATTGCATATTGTATGATTGTAGGTAGGACTTCCTTGGACCTTGATTATTGGAGGTTTTACCGTAGTGAAGATTAATGAATAGGTTATGACTGGTCAGAGAGAGACAAGGTGTCTTAAATTTTGAGGACAAAATTTTTCTAAGGGTGATAGACTTGTCACCACCATATTTCAGAATAGGGATATTTTTGTCATTTTTTTATAAATATTATGTATATTTTATTTATTTATAATGTGCATGTTATATATATTGTTACTATTATTATTATTTGTTAGTTGATTAGTCTATTTTATTTAGACTTGACATTAGTGGACCACACTAAACTAGACTTGACCCATTGACTCAATTAAATAGTTAGTCATGACTAGATTAATTCCATTAACCCTATTTAGACTCAAGAATAGAATATTCCTCCAATGGTTTAGTAGATCCTATTTATGAAGGAATGGGAGGAGCACTTGAGTCAATTCAAACATTCTTCAACCTAACCCTAACCCTAAAGGAAGTTTATATAAACCTCTTCATTCATGAGTAGCCTCCATTTATTTCCATTTTGTTCATCCCCAAATTAGAGAACAAACCCTAATTTCTCTATTCCCAAAATTTATCCCTCTCATTCTCATTCCAAGGAGGTTAAGGAGCTTGGCATTGGTAGAGGAGCACATGAGAAGGAAAGCATTGGCTTGAGGACTGTGTCCAACTTTCATTTGTGTCCATTTGGTGGAAGACATTGGGAATCCATCTCCCAATATGTAAAACTCTTATCCCTCTTGTCATTTTAGTTTTTAATGGTGAAATAAACTCCTAGAAACCTACCCATGGCTAAGGACTACCCATAGGAAGAATAACTAGGTTCTTTGGAGACCTATTGTGAAATTTATATTGAGTTTTGTGCTAATTTGGGGAAAACTCCGAATTTGGACCACTAGGTGTTTGTAGAAATATTTTATAGGAGATTTTAGAGTGGAAAGCATGTTTTGAGAATTGGTGTATCCTAAATAGGATATGTAGTGTCGTGTCATGGTATATGATGATACGTACGGTTAGATTTGGGTATACATATGTAGATGTATATACATATAGGTGTTGATATATACATAGCAATGGATATACATAGAGGTGTATGTGCACTAGGTGTTTGTATTTATGTATATTGGTATTTTGATATATATTATGGTGTATTGTATAGTGAGTATATTTAGTATATGATAGTGGTGTGTGTGGGGCTTGATAAGTGTGTGTGCAACTGTATCAGTGCAGGAGGAAGGACTGAACATTAGTGTTCAAGGGGGAAATCAGGTGTGCAATTGGAATATGCACAGGTCGGGTTACAGGGGAGTGTGGTGTAAGTATTGGTGCAAAACTTCTAGGTGTTAGAATGGTTTGAGGGGATTTTTGTAGGCCACACATCAAACACAGTGATGTGAGTGACTACAGGTAATGGGCAGTGTGGTCTTGAGTGATTACCTGCAGTTGGTAGCAAGTAGAAGGCTCGGGTACCAGCAGGTAAGGGAGAATGACGGACTGTGGTCTGGAAATTGGAAGCTTGCAGGCATGTAAAGGAAGTTAGATCAATTAAAATATGCAGGAAGGAGGTAGTAGGAAGCAAGCAGTAGGCCTGGGTTGTAGTCCAATATGGGGTGTACTCCATTGATCAAGAGTGAATGCATCTTTGTGAGCAAACTGAATATGTGGGTGTTCAGATTTAGTATGTCATTTTAGTGTAGGGTTGAGAATGCTGTATGAGGGGTAAAGTATGGAAGGTGAAGCAACAACCTCTGTGTATTGTAGGCATTAATGTGTAACAGTTGGACAGAGCAAGGGAAGGGGATAGGTATCAGTGGATGGAGTTATTTCTGAGGGGTAATAAGTATTTTGGAATGTCAATGTATAATGGCTTTGTACATAAGTGTTGGAAGTGAGCCATGATTAGTGTCAATAAATATCTAGTTAAGGAGTCTTAGTTAATGTAATAGTGTTAAGTTGTGTGCCTTTATGTGTATAGGTGCCAGGAACTTGAGTATTGTTTTAGTGCGAAGTGAGCCATGATTAGTTGCTTACATTGTTTGTTCTCTTTACTATTTGTCATTGCATCAGTTTATTGTTTTCTCTCAGTATATAGCATCCTCTATTTATTGTTTTATAATTCTTGTCAATTAATTTGGAACTGCTATTGGGTTGTACTTTGATCCAATCCTGACTGGATATATTTTTCAAACTGCGACTTAGAGGACTGGTGTCCGACGTATTTCGGACCACAGGGAGAGTAGCTGCAGCCTTGGACCTTGTAGCTCATGTGTGATTGCCGGAAGGTCTAGCAGGAATCACTAGTTAATTTAGTTAGTTTTATTTAGCAGATTTTGGTACCAGATTTCTCTCCGACATATATTGAGACTTTGATGTTATTGTTGAAGTTTAGATTATATTATTGTTTAGACTTTGTGGTTGTGTTTCGATTATTCTTTCGATATCTGATCATATTTTAGTTCTATGGTTGAGTATTTCATATTATATTGTTATATCTGTATCTCCTTATGGAGTTTAATATTCGTGTAAGATTGATTAGATAGTATCATGACCTAGACAATATTCTACCGTCGATGCTGCGGTGTAGGCTGGACGTACCCGCGCACTTGTGCCCCTATATCGGTTGCGGATCGTGATATATACCGACAGAATACCAATTTATTGGAATAAAAAACTTGCTGTCTTTTTGCTACCTCTAGACCAGCATACCAACGGTATACCGATTGTTCTGACTTGTTCTTCCTATCTTTCTAGTATTGCCCGGGACGGCATACCGATGGTACATTATAGTATACCGATGGTGTACTGGTCATGTACTCTTTTACATGTGTTTTATTTTTTATTATATCTTTCACTGCTTTTTTTCCTGGGACTTGTGCGCATATTGCATGTATTATATTCTTGTGCTATTTCCTGGCTCTACTCGTCTATTGTGCTTACCCGACACATCCTGACATATGTATAGTTTGGGGCCACTTGCCTATTATACACATGCCGTGTATAGTTTTGGGGACACCTACCCATTATACACCTGTCCAGCACCAGTCCCGATAGTGACCCACCATGGTGCACTCCTGTTCATTACTTTATACCAGTCTTGGCTTGACATCATGTATAGTTTAGGGCCATTGACCCATTATACACCTGTCGTGTATAGTTTTGGGCACACCTACCCATTACACATATATCTCGTACCAGTCCCGGTATAGTTTGGAGATACCTACCCATTATACACCTGTTTTGTATATTATCTATTGTTGCTTTTTATAGTGCATGATCGTCATGCCTATAACTATTTTGTTGTATTCCCTTATAATCTTGTGATTGTGCTTTTCAAAACATTGTCTTATCTAGTTCATCCATAAGGGAGCATTATATCAAGGATGGATTCTACAGAATATCACACCCAGAATCTTGAAATAAATTACTAAGGATAATAACTAGCTTAAATGATTAGAGCATTGGGGGAGGATCTCCTGATTGCATGCAGTCCCGTACCCCGATGATATTTTTACTGATTGATGGACTTGTAGCATGCCGTCAAGTAGTGCGCATTTCTAGTTCACCGTCGTGTGGGGCATATTGTACTGACTTACTCATGTTCACCTTTGTGTGACTTGGATTAGGTGCACATCTCTCCTAGGATGGTGTATCCACTATTATTTACTTTACTATCGTCCGACGTTTGGGTAGCTTGGATAGTATGTAGGGCATACGACCGTACAGAAATCCTAAATTATATTATTAGTAATTATAACTTGTGATAACCCTAGTTAGCTAATGTATCAAGCCGTACTTATTGCTTGGTCATGATTGATAGATGGAGTCTATTTATTGCCTTGTCTTATATTGTCTTGCTTGCCAGACGGTGACCCATCGTGGTGCACTCCTGTCTATTGCCTTGTATACCAATTTACTTTATATGTATTGTTCCCTACATATTTCCCTTGACATGATCCCGACACTGTACTAGTTCTTTTCTTGTTACTTTTCTCTTCCAGTTTACTTATATGCTTATGTTCTCCTTGCATGATCTCCTACATGTCTCCGTCTAATTTTTTTTACATATTTCTTGTTTTATTTTCTTGTTTCTCAGTGCACTTTATATTATACCTGGTAGTTACATGTTGCTTAGGATATTGTAGCTCTATGTTGTATTGCTGGTTTTAGTTTATAGTTTGGCCTCCTTTGTGGTACTTACTATTTGGGGTCTGACTCCACTAGTTTATCTTGGTCACATCCGATAGCGGAGCCAGAGGATCTTTTGTTTATTCTCGAGGATGGTGACCACACGGAGCACAAGACCGATTGAGTGGATTTCTATCTTGTTATCCTACTTTTTGTACTTATTCTTTTGTGTGACATTTAGCCATTAGCACATATTAGCTCGTACTTTGGACTTGTTGCAATGCCTACTGGGAATAACATGATTAGCATATTCTAGACCATGTCTAGAGTTGATCATGTATGACTTATACTATTGCTACTTCTTCTTTTTGTATTACTAGCTTCATGATCATCTATGTATATATAGTTTGGGACACTTTACTAGTTTGCTTCTGATGATCTTACATCTTGTATATTGTGGATTTCTATTTGTGATTGAGATACTAGGATTGCTTGACATAGGATTGACTATTGTCTTATAGTATTAACTCCCATGTTTATTCATAACTGTGACCATACCTCGGGGTACTGGAGTACTCTAGTATACGTAGTTGACTTCGTCTACCCCAGCTCTCCAGTATTCAGGTTCTGGGGCCAGACAGGGTTTTAGTTATGGCTCATTAAGGTCTGGTTTTCAGACATGTGGGGTTATCATTATAGATGTCTCAATCCTAAAAATCATCTTCTATGATCTCTTTTAGGACTATAATATATCTCTGATCTTGACATGATTATTTGCTTTAATCCTCCCTCTATCTTGTACCTTGATTTGATCCTTATGTCCTTTGACTTTCAGGGGCATTATTCCTGGTCGTTCTGATCAGATCGTTTGGGTTCAGATCATGGCAGATCAGTGTCCTGATGGTCAGCCAGTTTTGCCTCACCATCCAGGAGAAGAGTCGAGGATAGATCCCAGAGTAGAGCAGCATATTCAGCCCGATCCACTTGCAATATCAATGCAGCTAGATCAGCCAGAGCATTTAGATGTTATCGGAGCATTGATGGATATTCTAACGGGTTTTATGGCGACTCACCAACGACAGATAACGTCCTCACTCAATCAGTCTAGACTTCCATGGAGCGAGGTGGTTCTCAAATCTATAATTATGTGAATAGCTTCAGGTATCTCCATCCCCCGTACTTTTATGGCACTGAGGATGCGATTGCGTCTGATGTGTGGCTCTTAGATACTGAGGCAATACCCGAGGCAGCAGAAGTTTCGTCTAGGGAGCGAGTTGTAGTAGTTAGGTTGCAGTTACTGGATTTGGTCCGCGATGGTTGGGCAGCTCAGGAGGTTTCGCTGACGACGTCGATTCTATGGGGGGACTTTAGCAATAGATTTCTGACCCGATACTACAATATGGTGTCACGTTATGACTTGCAATAGAGGATTAACAACCTCAAGCAGATTGGTAAGACCATCGACGGCTACGTGGCAGGGTTCTGCAGGCTCAATAGGTTTGCTCCCACCTTGGTGGTGACCAAGTTGGACCGAGCAAGGAGGTTACAGCAGGGACTTTATCTGGAGATTATACTGGTAGTGGAGCAGCAAGAGCTCCAGACATTCGATACTATGATGAGAGTGGCTAGGAGGCACGAGTATACCTCCCAGAGGATAGTCGATAGAGTTAGGGACAAAAAGAGGCCTCATATTCAGATTGGATCTTCCACCCATTCTTCAGCACCAGCCCTAGCAGTTCATGCTTTATCGATCGGGTCACCGAGGAGGACAGTTTCAGTTCAGCAGTCTTCTCAGACTCGTCCCCCGCAGCAGAGGCAGTCATCTTCAGTCGGGAGTTTCCACTATGGGAAGCCAGGCCACGTCTTTATAGATTATCGTAGGGCACAGGGTTTGTGTCTAGCATATGGTGGATTAAGATACATGGTTAGCACTTGTCCCTAGAGGGCTACAGCTGGATCATAATCAGTCCAGTCAGCAGCTCCACGGTTTAGGGCACCAACGTCGGAACGGCAGCAGCAGGCCCCGAAGCCTTTACCGACGCAGTCCCAGACATTCCAACAGCATAGGATGCAACTGTATGCTCAGGCCCAGGCTCAGAGGTAGAGAGGCCAGCAGCAGAGGGGACCAGTGCCCAGAGGGCAAGGACAGGATTTTAGGATGTCATATGAGGAGGCCCTAGAAGCTGGAGAGGTGGTTGCATGTACCATTCTCTTACATTCATATTCAGCTTTCGTATTTTTTGATTCTAGTGCATCATACTCATTTATTTCTGCATGATTTGTGATACGAGTTAATTTGGAGTTCGAGTCCTTACTTGTAAGGTTAAGTATACTTACTGGTAATGGTCTCATGGGAGTAGATAAAGTTTATGCCTTATATCGAGTCATAGTGTATGGTAGAGAGTTTTCGGCTAGGATGACAGAGTTTCCTATGGACGACTATGTTTTAGTCCTAGGAATGGATTGGTTGAGTGCTCGACGTACGATGATAGATTATCGTGCTAGCAAGGTTATCTTTTGTATCCCTGGCGAGAAAGAGTTCTTATTTTTGAAGGGGCAAGGTGGAGTCTCCATCTGTTATCTTGGGGATGGAAGTCGACGAGGAGGTTCAATTTTCTAGAGTTATCTGTGAGTTCCTAGATGTATTTTTCGATGAGCTTCCACGCATGCCGCTTGTTCGAGACGTGGAGTTCTACATCGATTTAATTCCAGGGGCAAAACCAGCCTCAGAGAGAGTCTACAGGTTGTCACCTCAGAGTTGAAGATTTTATACCAAATGATAGAGGAGTTGAGGACCAAGGAATTCATTCGTACTAGTGGATCGTCTTGGGGAGCCACATTACTTTTTGTTAAAAAGAAGGATGGTTCATCGTATTTGTGTATTAATTATCGTATTTTAAATGCGGTGACCATTAAGGACAAGTATCAATTACCCAGTAGATGACTTTTTTGATCAGCTTAGTGGGACAGTTATGTTTTCTAAGATCGATTTATGGTCTGTGTATCATCATATCAGAGTCAGAGAGCAGGATATACCCAAGGCGGTGTTCAGATCTAGATATGTCCATTGGGAGTTTCTTGTTATGCCATTTGGAGCAACCAATGTGCCAACGATATTCATGGATCTCATAAATCGCATCTTCATGCTTCACTTAGACCAGTTTATGATAGTGTTTATTAATGATATCTTGGTCTATAGTCGGACTGAGGCAGAGAATGAGTGGCATCTTTGAATAGTTCTTCAGACTCTTCGGGAGAATCAGCTATATGCGAGGTTTAGCAAGTGCAATTTTTGGCTAGATCGTATTTCATTCTTGGGTCACATCATTTCTGGTGGAGGCATAGAGGTAGATCCCAAGAAGGTGGAGGCTATCGAGAGTTGGCCAATACCTAGTACAATTTCGGAGGTGCGTAGTTTTCTGGGATTAGCAATGTCACGCCCCAGTCCCAAAATACGTAGGACTAGGACACGTGAGCATGCCAGCCGTATGAATATGGCACTCCAATATATGGAAGCCATATCACACGTACGTTGTAATATGAATAACAATTCACAAGTGGTAAACATAGATGTCTCCGGGCATAGCCAAATCTTATCTACAAAAATTATATAATAATAAATGACTAGTATCTATGAACTAGATATCAACATGAAGTGTCTAAAGATGGTAGTCGGATGGAAAAAAATCCACTGCCGAACTAGTATATGGAATAAACAAGATAAATACAAAATAAGAATATCAACTACCAATCATGGGCTCGACAAAAAGACCAAATCGCAAATGCGTAGCAAGTTCGAACATGTGCTCCTGCGAATACTCATGAAACAATACACCTGGAAGGGAACCAGGTCCTCAGAGGGACACAACAAGATACATAAAAGCATGCCATAAAGTAAATACAGAATAAATAACTCCGGGTGACCTAACCATCTAAGTGAATGCAATTTGAGGACAACTTGAGAGTATGGGAAAGTATAGGCTAGACATATGCTGACGTAATTCACCAATCATGACAACTGGCTAGTATATACCACATATGCCCCCAATACCAGGGCGCATGTATATAATAACGTCCTACCGCTCCGAAGAACAGGGAATATGCATAGTATAACGTCCATACCGCTCCGAAGAATGGGGAATCTGAATAATATAACGTCCATACCGCTCCGAAGAATGGGGAATCGGCAAGTATATAACGTCCATACCGTTCCGTCGAACGGGGAATCTGAATAAAGAAAGTGGGTGTCCCATACGCCTACTAGTAGTCCTCCCCGCCCAATGATCTAAGCACGTTGTATCCACAACACGCGTCAGCTACTACGCCTCGGTGTCGTAACTCTGGCTCATAGTCTATCGTTACAACCAACAAGGACAAGGATGGGACCATCGTACCACGCTAGTCTATGCTCCACCTACTAATAACTGCTAAGTCTTCTAACATATATTACTATTAACAGTTATTCCCTATCCGTCATACGCCTACACGTACAGGTGGCCAACCACATACGCAGGACCGTGCCCTACATGAGACTCACAACACGTGTATGAAATATGTCAAGGCCTGGGAGTCATACCAATAACTCCACAACTTTAGGTGGGTCTACTAGACACTAGGTCAGACACAAGTCCTAACGTTAACGCATTCGTTGACTGCACCCGAGTCTCTCTCGGACGCGCACAGTTAAATAATAAATATACAGCTAATAATATAGAATTTAAATAGTACAACAAAGGCAAGGTATACTTGCCTGGCAAGCGGTTGTGTAGTCCCGATAACCAGCTCCGAAAGTCATGCAGCTAAATCCAACAGATCTTTGGGGTCAGCGTGCACAGGTACGGGAAGCGGAGTGACTACTGCGGTTTGTCTGGCGAGGGTGACGGGTTTGAGATTGCTAAGGGTGACGGTTAAGGGTGATACCGATCATAGTGATTAGGTGAGGAGGTGAGGAGGATGTTGTAGAGGGTGACTGGGATGCCACTGATGATGGTGGTGAAGGTGATGACTAAGACGACGATGATGATAACAATATGGATGACGATGACGATGGAAGCGATGATGATGATTACAGATGACGAAGATGGTGATGACGAGGGTGATGGTGGTAATGAAGATGACGAGACAGTGATTAGGGTTTCATGTGTTGAGGATGGATGATGATGATGATGATGCCAAGATCAATGATGATTTCATGATGGTGATGACGACCATGATGATGATGGTGGACGAGGATGATAAGGATGACTAGGATGATGATGACGAGGGCGAGGTCGATGACGGCAGGGATGACAATGTGGATGCTAGCGATTTCGAGGACGACAATGTAGGTGATGGAATAAGATTTATGTTGATGGTGGTAGTGTTGGTAGAGTTTCATAGGGAAGATGACGATGTATATGATGATGAAGATGTTGGTGGTGGCTACTGAACTTCGGCCAGCGAGGGAGAGGGAGGTCCGGCCAACAAGAGAAGGACAAGGAGGAGAGGGGGCTGTGGTGAACGGAGGGCGTGGGGGAAAACGGGGATGAAGTTAAAGAGGAAGTCGAAGAAGGTAGTGGTAATGGTGTTTGCAGGGAAGAGAGGGGTTGTCCGGTCGACTCCGGTGGGGGTCGGGTGCTCGGGATGCTGGTGGTAGTGGTTCTGCGGGAAGGTGGTCGGCTGCTCGTGGTCGAGTTCGTCGGCCAGGCGGAGGTGTTCTGGGCGGGTGCAGCGGGTCGACGAGGTCGTGCAGGCGTTCAGGAGCTCCGACGTGGCACAGTCGGGGTTGATGGCTGGAAGACGGTGGGGGAGGGTGGACTGGGCGGTGGTTGGCAACGGCACAAGGGGGTTGGGGAAGTTGATGGTGATGGTGACTGGGGAGTCGACGAGGGAGGAGAGGGAGGTGCGGAGGAGGCCGACGGCTCCGGCGAGGGCTGACTCCGGCGAGGGCTGGACATGGGGAGGGGGAGTCGGACACAGGGGAGGGGGAAAGATGAATAGTGTTTTGGATTTTTGGATTTGATTTTTAGGTCAAGACGAAAAAATAGAAAAAGTAATTTTATACATGTAGAAATTTGGGCTTGGGTTGGACCTAGGATTGGGACTTGGTCAACACTCCTTGGTATGGGCCTTGGGCTCACATGGGGATGTTGGGAGGGCTGGAATTTGTATTAATTAAATGCAAGGGTAAATTAATATACGGGGCGATATGCGCGCGTTGCACATCCCAAAAATTACAAAAAAATCCACGTGAAGGAAAAATTGGGTTTCTTCACGTATTGTCCAACGGTAGGGACACCTCAATGCGTTTTTGCATAACAGCCCCCAACAATTAGAAAAATTGCACAAAGGCAGCAATTAGATTTAATTAATTAAAATTACTGCGCACGATGTTCCGGAATTAATTAGAAGTACCTGGGAATAAAATTAGGTCGAACACAAGTGTCAGGGGCATAGAAGATACAGTGTAGAATATTAATAAAATTTGGGTGGTACAAAACGGTTAAGATTATGTCTCCAATTCCGATTGGAACGCACAAGGGTACAGAGTTGGAATTTATTTTAGAATTAGGAAGTAACGTCCACGACGTTTATTGTGCGATTAAAATGTCGTACCATAAAGCATGATTATAAATTATACAGAGGTCAGAATAGATGGTGGTCAAGTCTAGGACAGGATTGTGAAATTTTTAGACAGACAATGGCCAGTGAGGTGCTAAAATTATCGAGGCAACGGTAAGGTGCGCTACGCGATAAAATAATGTACAGTTAAATGAAATATCGGGTTCTAAATTCTAATTGGGTTCAAACTAGCCCTAATTCCACTATATAAGCCAAGTAAACCTAATTTTGGGTGAGGGGGTTTACAATCTACCCAACTTAAAAATAATTTTGTCCTCGAAATTAAAATAAGGCATAATTGGTTTAACTCCTTCACTTGCGTACGTAAGGCAAGTTAAATCACAATCTCTTCCAAAATTTAACTTATTCAAGTCCATTGAAATCCCTTTCAAATTGAACCATTGTTTAAATTGAATGTCAACACATTGCGTTGTCTTCTCCATTCTCAATTTAATAATCCACATCCAATCTAATTCAAATCTCTATGACATCCCAAGTCAGAATTTACACCGCAATCTTCAACTGTTAAAGTTTCCTCTAGAAAATTATAATCAAATATTATTTCTATCCTCAACTTGTGAATTCCGCACTCTTCAATTTCTTAAATTCAATTTATATCCTCAATATTTTCAAATAGGTAATCCCACAATCAACATTTAACTTTTAATTTAAGGCCTCAATTTATGAAATTTGAATTCTAATTCACCAATTGCCCGTATCTAGATTTTTATATTTATCCCCAAAATTTAAATCAATGATTCAATCCTTCGATATCCAAAATTTAAACCGTATGCTCATGTATCGGTATTTGGTTTGCCATATCCTGGTTTTTAAGATTCATCGGTCCTTTATCATATAAATTATTCTTCTAGAATTCTAAATTTTAAAATAACTT
Organism: Iris macrosiphon; assembly: GCA_036927795.1. Lineage (NCBI taxonomy): Eukaryota > Viridiplantae > Streptophyta > Magnoliopsida > Asparagales > Iridaceae > Iris > Iris macrosiphon. The sequence continues at coordinate 168,860,233 of JAYESA010000009.1, read as the reverse complement.
GAACCTCTACATCCAAATTTTTTTTTCTCGATCACAATCTAAGAGAAGTTTCTCTTAAGTTGACAATGCAACTGCTACCCAACTTAGGATCTACCCCTCTATCACATAAGGCTCTTACATTTCAGAAATCTCATTCCTCAATTTACTTAATCTTGTTACTCAATCCTCAAAAATTTTGACACCAAATATATTACATGTGATACGCCCTTGGTTACAAAATAATCATCAAATAATGTAATTGGCCTATAGGGTACATCTAATACTGTCCGTGTATCAACTTATGCTAAGCATGAGGTTTCGTCTTTCCGTAATAAGGGAAGACGGAAAATAATAATAAAGAGTTCAAGGGGGAGGTAATAGATTAGGAGTATGGGGGTCAAGGTGTTTAAAGAATTCAATGGGAATTGTCAAGGCAGTTGTGGATTGAAATCCTATTTTGGTAATTTCCTGTTCACATGCTCATATCAGTATCGTTATGTAACGGATACGATATGCTCAGTCATATCTAGAGGGCAAATACATTCGTCTACTAATCATCCATGTAAAGTAGTTATGCGAAGGGCGAACCAAGCGCACTATGGTTGATCAGACCGTAGTACACTGATTCTGAAATATATTAGAGTACGCGTCCAATAATACATATGTCATGAACAAGCTTGATAAAAGGATGAGCTTGCAAAACTAGGCTGTAACAGCAGCATAAGTCGAGGTAGTAAAAAATATAAGTATACTAGATTATGATGAAAGGAGGTACAAAAATCTAGATACGAGCATGTAAATAGAAAATTACCAAAAATAGGATTTTAATCCACAACTGTCCTGACAACTCTCTTTTCGAATTCTTTAATCTCCTTGAACCTCGTACTTGTATTCTATCACCTTCACCTTGAATTCTTTATTATTGCTCTCCGTCTTCCCTTATTTCGGAAAGACGAAACCTCGTGCTGGTATAAGTTGACACTGATAGTACTAAATATACCCCATAAAGCTAATCACATGAATTAGTGACTCTCTTTTATAATTGATTAAGGGCATATCATAGGTGATATGTTTGGTGTTAGAACTTTGAGGATTGGATAAAATGATTAAATAATTTGAGGAATAATTTTCCTAAATGAATAGCCTTAGGTGATAGATGGGTAAATTTTAAGTTGGGTAGATTGTAAAACCCTCACCCAAAATTAGACCTACTTGGCTGAGATAGTGAGACTAAGGCTAGATTAAATCCAATTAGAGATAGAACACGGTATTTTTATTTAATTTTGCAATAATTATATCACTTAGCGCACCTTATCGTGCTCCGATAATTGGAGCACTACACTAGCCACTGCATTCCTACAAATTCCATACCCTTATCCTAGACGTGCCCATCATCCAATTCTCATCTTTGTGCAATTTTCCAATTATTGGGCGCTTTATGCAAAAGAGCATTTAGGTGTCCACACCGTTGGATATGACACATGAAAAAACATATTTTTCGCTCATGTGGATTTTCTTATAATTTTTTGGGATGTGCAACGAGCAACATCTCCCACCCCTTTAAACCTAGTCTTGCATTTTAAACAATGCAAATCTTATACCATCCTTGCTTTCTACCGTGGCTTAATTTTAATTTCGAGGATAAAATTTTTATAAGTTGGGTAGAATATGAAACCCCTATTCCTAGAAATCGTATATACCCTTTTAATTATTAATTAATAATTTAATTATTGTAATTAGTGACTAATTAGGAGAAATATATTTTTAATAATTTTTATTTTAGGTGTTGGTGCACTTAGAGGATTTATGGGACCATTAGAAATTTTTCGGAGTTTATTTCATGTAGGAGACCCCTTGAGAAGTTGTTAGCTTAATGGTGTATATTAATATAATTCTAAATTTTTTCTATGAGTATATACGTATATATACATATATATTTTAAAGAAAAAAAAAGAAAAAAAAACTATTAAATAATTATCCATTATTAATAACTACTAAAACCATTACTACTTTACTACTGCCAACCACATCCCAACAAACTAAACTCCACCCGCTAGTAGTCTGCTCACAGCCCCCCCTAGCAAATTTGTAAACCCCTTTGTGAGCCAACCCACTCATAAGCAAACCCAGACCCCACGTTAGCCAACCCCCCCCCCCCTTTTCTCTCTTTCATATACATATATATATATATATATATGAAGATATATATATATATATATATATATATATATATATCTTCATATATTTATTAAACCCTAACCCTATAATCATCCAAACCCTTCCTCTTCTCATCTAGACCTAGATAGCGTCGTCATCGCAGCCGGAGTTGTTTTTCGTCGCCTCGCTCAACCAAACGCCACCCCATCTTCACCGGTATGCTCACCCCTTAACCCTCTTCCATACCTGTGTGATAGTAGACCTCGAAAAATGCATAACCATAGGCAAAAACAGCGCCAAAGTTGGCAGAAATAGACCAAATTCTGGGATCGCAGAAAACTGCGATGACCACCCATGTTTCCGAGTTCGTATCTCCCACCACAGAGATCTGAATTCGATGATTCTTTTTTATATGCGTAGAACACTTGACCTAGTTTAATTTTTGTTAAATAAACATAGATTATTAACTGCTGTAGGTAGAATTAAATTCGTTGTGAAACCTCGCGAACACACTTTTACAAATTTCTAAAAGTTGTGAAACGGAGCGCGCCCCCGCCAAACGGGACCGCCCCGCCGTGTACCAAGTGTACCAAATGGTGCGTGCAGCGTAACCAGACACGTGAGAGTTCGCAGAAACTGATTCGGACGCGTGTGCGCGCCGAAATCAGCCCGTATCCGCGGACAAATCCCGTGTCATAACTTTTATGAAAGTCGCGTGCATTTTATGCACACTCGTCAGATTGTGACGAAACTTATGCTACTGGACTCGTGGTAACGCGCTGGTCCTGTGACCCAATTTTCACGCAATTCTGAGACAGTTGACCATGTCGCCAATTGGCGGGCCCAACGGTTGACTTTTTGGGCAAAATTATGTTCGGCCCATCGGAATCCACATTTGGACATACCGTTGGGTTCGTATTGACATCTAGAGTTGTTTGACCTATAATTTGTCCCATTTAGAGACTGTTACCCTTGGCACATTTTTTGGTGCAAAGTGGGCCACACGTGGACCCAACTTTTACCCGAAATTACCATTTTGCCCATGTGTCCAAATTGGACAAAAGAAAAGTGCTTTTTAGCTATTTTGCTTATTCTGGAAACATTAGTGATATTTATTTCAGCATCCGGAGACGTTCATTCTGAGGCCGAAGCTTCTGACTCTTGGTGTGGACATCGGGACATTACATTTTTTGCAGCTTTTTTGCCAGGCAAGATACCTTGCCAAATTGCTTACAGTATTTTGCATGCTTAGTATATTTCTGTATATTTATTACATTTTTGTATATTTGTTGCATGTGTAGCTTTCTTTCAGTCATTACTATGTATTAGATATGTTGACACACACATGGCACTTAGTATCATCGAGGACAATCATTAGGCGTATGGGCTTTTAACCACTCTGGTAAATCGTAGTAACTAGCACGTACTATGTTGGTCGTGTCCGATAGTCGCTACCCCCAAGGTTTGTCGATTGATGGAGTCCGAGGGTCGGTACCCCTGAGGTATGTCGGCTGATGATGTCCACTGACGAGTGTGTGAGTGTGAGATTTAGATCGAGTAGCCTACCCTTGCCCATACGTCGAAAAGTTGTCCTCATTTGCATTCATATAGATTGTCTTATACATCGTACTTATATATTTTCAAACATTATGCATGTTTACTGTATTCAAATTGGCATGCTTCTATGTATCTTGTTACGTCCCTCTGAGGACCTGGTCCCTTTCCAGGTGTATCTGTTCTTGAGTATTTGCAGGAGCGCAGATTTGGATGGTTACATATGTTTCGAGGATGTCTTCTCTTCGAGCCGTGGTCGTTAGCTGGTACTGATATATTGTGATTGTTGTGTTGTGTAGAAGCATGAAAATACGCTGGATAGCTCTACGCAACATGGTGATGCAGGGCAGCGTAAGCAGGGGACCTCAAGGCCATCAAGAGTGCAACGGAGTTTTTTCCACTGAGCATGGCGTAAAATATGATAGGACCATCCACGTAAATGCAGTATGTCCAGGCCGCTTCAGCGTAGACGGGGTGCTTCATCGCCTTCATAGCGTAAAATTTATCCGCTTTCATAGCAGCGTTAAAGCGTACGAGGAATGCTTCGTCTTCCCCGAAATGAACCTGTCAAGTCACGCAGTGAACCTGACATCTGACTCCTGACAAAAAAGTGCTGCACGGCTATCCAGACGACGGTTGGGAAGATGGCAGACCACTCGGGACGCGCCCCACAGTATGATGGCGGATCTCTGTATTTAATGCAGAGGATTTGATTAAATATCATCGAACCGTCGTTGACTGACATCCCCTCAGCGAAGACTGCTTTTACGCATACAAGGGGATATGCCGCCTTGTTTTACACAGGCAAACGTGAACTGTTCACGCTCCGAGGAAGACAAACAGACTGCCACGTCAAAAGATGCTCTTCGTACAGGGCTCGAGACACGTCTCTGCACCTAATGCTCAGAACGGTGGCAGGCCTTCGGAACACGTCTTTGTAATTAATGATGATGGCGGATCTCGGCATTTAATGCGAGAGATTTGATTATATCTCCAAGAGCCATGATTTCGGCTAAAGACGTCCACATCACCTCGGCTTCTACGCCCATTCAGCATCTATGCTCGTTCGGCTTCTATGCTCATTCGGCCTTCTGTGCTTATTCGGCTTCTATGCTATCAGGCTTCTACGCCTACTCGGCTTCTATGCCTACTTGGCTTCTGTCACGCCCCAGGCCCAAAAATACGTAGGACTAGGACACGTAAGCATGCCAGCCGCATGGATATGGCAACTCCAATATATGGAAACCAAATCCACACGTATGCTGTAATATGAATATCAAATCCACAAGTGGTATAACTGTAATACAAGGCATAGGGTATAATCTAAATCTCATCTACCAAAATCACATAGAAATAAATAAACAGTATCTATGAAACTAGATCTCAATAAGAAGTATCTAAGGATGATAGTTGGATGGAAACAAATCCACTACCAACTCAAATGGAAAAGTAAATACAATATGAGTACAACACAACAACAACACATAAGAACACTATCTAGCAATCACGGGCTCGAAGAGAGGACATCCACGAAACATATATAGCCATCCGATCTGTGCTCCAACAAATACTCAAGAATAGATACACCTGGCAGAGGACCAGGTCCTCAGAGGGACGTAACAAGATACAGAAAATACGAGCCAATTTGAATACAGTAAACATGCATATAATTTGAAAATAAATAAGTACGCTGTACAAGATAATCTATATGAATGCAAGTGAGGACAACTTTTCGACGTATGGGCAAGGGTAGGCTACTCGATCTACCTCACAACTCACACACACGTCAATGGACATCAGAAATCGACATACCGCGGGGGTAGCGACCAGCGAGACTCCAGAAATCGACATACCGCGGGGGTAGCGACCAGCGCGACACACGCCCGTAGTGCGAGCTATATACTACGGTTTACCAGAGTGGTTAAAAGCCCATACGCCTAATGATTGTCCTCTATGATACTAAGTGTCATGTGTGTGTCAACATATCTAATACATAGTAATGACTGAAAGAAAACTACACATGCAAGAACTATACAGAAATGAAATAAATAAGCAGAAATATAAATAGCATGCAAAGCACTGTAAATAATTTGGCAAGGTATCTTGCCTGGTAAGAAAGCTGCAAGGTGTACTTTACAGAAGTCAACGCACAGGATCAAAAGCTATGGCCACAGAATAAATGTCTCCGGATGCTGAAATAAATATCACCAACATTTCTAGAATGAGCAAAATAGCTCAAAAGCACATCCCTTTCGTCCAATTTGGACACAGGGGCAAAATGGTAATTTCGGGTAAAAGTGGGGTCCACATGTGGCCCACTTCGCACCGAAAAGCGTGCCAAGGGTAACAGTCTCTAAATGGGACAAACTATAGGTCAAACAACTCTAAATGTCAATACGAACCCAACGGTATGTCCAAATATGGATTCCAATGGGCCGAACACAATTTTGTCCAAAAAGTCAAATGTAGGGCCCACCAATTGGCGATCTGGTCAACCATCTCAGAATTGCGTAAAAATTGGGTCACAGGACCAGCGCGTTACCACGAGTCCAGTGGCGTAAGTTTCGTCGCAATCTGACAAGCGTGCACAAAATACGTGCTAGTTCCACAAAAATTGCGACACGGTGTGTGTCCGCGGATACGGCCTGATTTTGGCGCGCACACGCGTCCGAATCAGTCTCCACGAATTTTCACGTGTCCAGCTATGCTGCGTACACCATTCAGTACACTTGGCACACGGTGGGGCGGTCCCATTTTGGCAGGGCGCGCTCCGTATTCCAACTTTTGGAATTCTGGAAAAAGTGGGTGCGCGCAGTTTTGTGACGAATATAATTATGTCCACAGCAACTAATAGCAGAGGGTTATTTAACAGAAAATAAACTAGGTTAAGAATTCTACATGTATCAAAAAGAATCACCGAATTCGGATCTCTGTGGTGGGAGATACGAACTCGGCAATATGGGTGGTCATTCTGAAATTCTGCGATTCCAGAATTGGGTCTGTCTGTCCACTTTGGACGCTATTTTTCACCTAGGGGCACACATTTTTCGAGGTTGGCTATAAAACAAATATTGGAGAGGGTTAAGGGGTGATCATACCTATAAAAACGGAACAGCGTTTGGATGAGCGAGTTGACAGGAAATCACGCCGGAGCGAAGGTGCTTCGAGTGGGAATCTGCAGGGCGCGATGTCGGCGTCGACGGGATGGTTGGATGGCTTGGTGAGGCTTCTCTGGCTGCGGTGATGGCTCTAGATGGGAAGAGGAGGTCCGCAAATTTAGGTTAGGGTTTGAGAGAGAAATATATATATATATATATATATATATATATATATATATATATATATATATATATATATATATATATTATAGGGAGAGAGAGAAGTATGGAGCGGGTCGCAAAGGGGCGCTGAAGACTAATGCAAAAGGGGCAGGCTGGGCTAGCAATCGAATTGCGGAAGCTGCTGGATGGGTTTAAGTGGCTGCTTGGTTTTGTAAGTTGTGTAGTAATAGTTGCTGCTACTTCTAAGTAGTCTTTATATTAGTATTAGTATTATATTATTATTATTATTATATTTGTTAAGCTTGATTTAATTCTTTTTCTTTCTTTCTCTTTAAATATATATATATGCATATATATATATATATATATATATATATATATATATATATATATATATATATATATTCACACATAAGAAAAATTTATAGATTAGGGTAATGCACATCGTTAGACTAGCAACTGCTTAAGGGGTCTCCTACATGGAATAAATTCCGAAAAATTCCTAATGGTCGCATAAGTCCTCTAAGTGCCCGAACACCTAACATAAAAATTTTTAAAAATCTATTTATCCTATTTAGCTCTAATTACTACAATTTAATTAATAAAGGGTATATACGGTTTTCTAGGAAGGGGGTTTTACATTCTACCCAACTTGTAAAAATTTTGTCCTCGAAATTAAAATTAAGTCACGATAGAATATCAAGAATGGTATAAGATTTGCATCGTTTAAAATGCAAGGCTAGGTTTAAAGGGTTGGACGATGTTGCGCATTGCACATCCCGAAAAAAAAATCTTGAGAAAATCCACATGAGCGAAAAATAGGTTTCTTCATGTGTCATGTCCAACGGTGTGGGCACCTAAATGCTCTTTTGCATGAAAGCGCCCAACAATTAAAAAATTTCACAAAGATGAGAATTGGATGATGGGCATGTCTAGGATAAGGGTGTAGAATTTGTAGGAAGGCAGTGGCTAGTGTAGTGTTCCAATTATCAGAGCATGGTAAGGGCGCTAAGTGATATAATATTGCAAAATTAAATAAAAAATACTGTGTACTACTTCTAACTGGATTCAAGCTAACCTTAGTCTACTAACTCAGCCAAGTAGGTCAAATTTTTTTGGGTGAGGGGTTCATAATCTGCCGAACTTAAAATTTTCCATCTACCACCTAAGGCCATACATCTAGAAAAACTATTGCTCAAATTGTTTAATCATGATTTTTAATCCTCAAAGGTTTAACACCAAACATATCACCTATGATATGCCCTTAACCAATTATAAAAGGGAGTCACTAAGTCATATGTTTAGTCTTATGGGGTATAGCTAGTACTATCAGTGTCAACTTATACCAGCACGAGGTTTCGTCTTTCCGAAATAGGGGAAGACGGAGAGAAATAATAAAGAACTCAAGGTGAAGGTGACAGAATACAAGTACGAGGTTCAAAGAGATTAAAGAATCGAAAAGAGAGTTGTCAGGACAGTTGCGGATTGAAATCCTATTTTTGGTAATTTCCTATTTACATGCTCGTATCAGTACAGTTATGTAACCGATACGATGTGTCAGACATATCTAGGGGCAAGTATATCTGTCTACTACCATATATCTCAATCCACGTAAAGTAGTCATGCGAAGAGCGAACCAAGCGCACTAAGGTTAGCTAGACCTTAATACACCGATTCTGATTAGGCAATTGTATCATTGTGTGCACCCAATAATACATATGCCATGAGCAAGCTCGATGAAAGAATAAGCTTGCAAAAAAAACTAGGCTATAATAGCAGCATAAGTCAAGGTAGTACAACAAACATAAATACGCTGGATTATGGTGAAAGAAGGTACAAATTAATTCAAGTTTGCAGAAACAAAAACAACATAAGCAATAATAATAAAAGACTCTACAATCTCTACAGTTATCATACTAATTCCTTATCTAGGTCGATATTTGACAAAGCAGGGGTATGGCTCCTAAGCTCTACAGTCAAAAAAAAAAAACAATGTCGTCCTAAGCAAGCATACGGTTAAATGTCATTCATTCACACTTCAATAATAATAAGGCAAAAGACTAGGTGATACTATGTTGTGAGGTATACTACCCAACTTATAACAATAAACTAGTGCTGTAATTGTCTTAAGGATACCGTAGAAATTCTTGTTAAGGTTTACGAGAAGGGTCTTGGTACTTATTAGGGTATCCTCTATGCTAGGGTCAAATATTATGGTAAAACTTCTAACTAACTCTAGTAGCATCTATACTACTCTCAAGTCTTCATAATACATAAAGGGGTAATGATAAACCAATCTATAGGTAAGGAATTCTACGGTTCACTTAATTGTTCTAAACTTAGTGGGGTGTCAATACTCTAGTTGTATTCTTGGTAGGATTATTATCCTAATTATTATCCTAACAACAAGGGTTCCTATGTTCTAGGAGAAGGCCATACTCAAGAAACTATTAGGGAAGCACATGAATCAAGCAGGATGCAATTATTCAGACAGAATGGATTGGAAGGAAAGCGAATCATAGTCAATTGTGGATGAGATCCTATACTCTATTCCTAGGTGCAGGCTTGCTCGGTACAGTAACGTAACCGAGACAATATGCTCTTGACCTGCATGGGCCACCACAAAAATATGTCACGCCCCAGTCCCAAAAATACGTAGGACTAGGACACGTAAGCATGCCAGCCGCATTGATATGGCAACTCCAATATATGGAAACCAAATCCACACGTATGCTGTAATATGAATATCAAATCCATAAGTGGTATAACTGTAATACAAGGCACAGGGTATAATCTAAATCTCATCCACCAAAATCACATAGAAATAAATAAACAGTATCTATGAAACTAGATCTCAATAAGAAGTATCTAAGGATGATAGTTGGATGGAAATAAATCCACTACCAACTCAAATGGAAAAGTAAATACAATATGAGTACAACACAACAACACCACATAAGAACACCATCTAGCAATCACGGGCTCGAAGAGAGGACATCCACGAAACATATATAGCCATCCGATTTGTGCTCCTACAAATACTCAAGAATAGATACACCTGGCAGAGGACCAGGTCCTCAGAGGGACGTAACAAGATACAAAAAATACGAGCCAATTTGAATACAGTAAACATGCATATAATTTGAAAATAAATAAGTACGTTGTACAAGACAATCTATATGAATGCAAGTGAGGACAACTTTTCGACGTATGGGCAAGGGTAGGCTACTCGATCTACCTCACAACTCACACACACGTCAATGGACATCAGAAATCGACATACCGCGAGGGTAGCGACCAGCGAGACTCCAGAAATCGACATACCGCGGGGGTAGCGACCAGTGCGACACACGCCCGTAGTGTGAGCTATATACTACGGTTTACCAGAGTGGTTAAAAGCCCATACGCCTAATGATTGTCCTCTATGATACTAAGTGCCATGTGTGTGTCAACATATCTAATACATAGTAATGACTGAAAGAAAACTACACATGCACGAACTATACAGAAATGAAATAAATAAGCAGAAATATAAATAGCATGCAAAGCACTGTAAATAATTTGGCAAGGTATCTTGCCTGGTAAGAAAGCTGCAAGGTGTACTGTACAGAAGTCAACGCACAGGATCAAAAGCTATGGCCACAGAACAAATATCTCCGGATGCTGAAATAAATATCACCAACGTTTCTAGAATGAGCAAAATAGCTAAAAAGTTGTCACGCCCCAGTCCCAAAATATATGGAACCAGGCCACGTGGCAATAGCCAGCTGACACATCTCCGAGAATATCCTAATTTAATGGATCCACAAAGAGTGCTACGCTGTCCTATGATACTAACATGTCCAATATCTGTCAATAACAGGTAAACTAATCTCATCCACCATATAAAGAGCAAGAAACACTAAATAAACTGCTGGTTAATAAATACCAGTCTCAAGATATTATAGTACAACTAATGATGTCTGGTGGGAACAAACCCACTACTCTGACGAAATAAAGTACTGAAATGAGATATAAAAGAATGACTAGGGCATCGACTGAAAAGATAATGATGCACCCAATCTAGGCTGAAGGCCTACCAACTGGTCACGGAAACTCTGACGGTTGCACCTCCAACTCCTCGGCTGAAGCGAATCTCGTCTCCTGTCCTGGGCCGTATACTGTGGGGTAGTAAGCCTCGTCTAAATCTGGAAAGGTACCAGGTCCTCAGAGGGACGTAACAAGATACAAGAAAACAACATGCTATATATGAATACTGAATAAAATAAATACAATAAGGGTATGCTAGCCATCTAAGTGAGTGCAATGTGAGGACAACGCTGGTGCGTATAGGTAGGTGTAGGCATAACGTCCATGCTCCGAAGAGAGTGGCATCTGTACAGTATATCGTCCATATCGCTCCGAAGAACGTGGCATCAGTATAAAGGGAAAGTCATTGGATCCGGGTTCCTCCGAACTACGGCTCCAATGTGTGTATCCCATACGCCTCCTAGTTGTCCTCCCCGCCCAATGTAGATACGCAAGTCGACTACTCGACGTACATACCATGAATCTATATGCCAAGTCACTAAATTATCCTGACTACATGCTAGCCGTGATGTAGGATGTACGCAACGATAGCTAGTCGAGTGCGCAAGCCCGCATCCCAATATGAATGTATCTCAGTGTGCGTGTAAGGTGTCAGGTCTCAGACAATCACAGAGTATCGTCCAATGGGTTGAGTCTGCTAAGATCTAAGTCCATCTATACTAATCATCGACGTAACCGTCGACTGCAACCGAGACAACTCGGACGCGCACAGTGGTACCAACAACAAGAATACAATACAACATATGCATATTTAATTTAGACAGTAAATATAGCAAGGTATCTTGCCTGTGTCCTGAAGCGGGGAATGCCAAAAGCTGGTTCCTGTAATATCTCCTGGCGGATCCAAAGTTCCTAAACACAAAATATAATATAGCAATCTAATATCAGTCACTAAGAGATACATAGGTAATTATGGCGTTGTTCCTAGGTATTTGTTGCTAGTTTACTGCGGACCCAATACAGCGTCACATGTACACGTAGCTAGGGTGTACAGTGTTCTGTCTTTGGTCCACGTTCATCTTGCCACAATAATTTACCGAGTTAAGGTTTGCTAATGACTTCTACTCTACTTGGAAATATGTCTTTGATTTCCTTACTCAACAGGCTAGATTCATGCCCAGGGTCCAGGTGAAATACTGGTCGTTGATGTCAGGCTTCAAGATTGGGGCATTCACTAATTATTAGATGAGTTCTAATTTCTTGCTAAATGTCACCTCCATAAATATAAGTTGGGGTTAAATAAGTTGTGTCCAGAATATGACTCTCGCAATGACACGATACTCACATATGAACTCGACACAAGGGTACCTGTATTTACCTTGATGGCGGGCGAGGCTCTTCTCGTCGTCTGACCGTCTTCCGGTGAGTGGAACTTCGGTGTGGGTCGGCGAGCAACGTCAGCGGCAGCAGCTGAATCCGCAAGAGCAGGGATCGCAGCAGCAGTAGCCGCTCCGGCGTTGGCGCTGTCGGGTGGAGTCGCGCAGGGGCGGTCGTCCAGACGCGGGTCGGCGTTGGCTCGCGGCACTGCCTGGCCGGAACCGACGGGCTGGGGTGTGCGCCGGTCGTGGGGGTTCAGCGGGTTTGGGAGCAGCATGGCCGAGGGATTCAGCGGGTTTGGGAAGCAGTTTGGCCGAGGGATTCAGCGGGTTTGGGAGCAGTTCGGCAGGGGGTTTCGGCGGATATGGGGGCAGGGAGAATATTGGTTTATTAGGATTTTGCATGGGGGTTGGTATTTATAGGTGTTGATGGTGAATATGGGCTGCCTTGCGGGTGGGCTTGTCTTACCTGGTTGAGGTTGGTCCATGTAGCAGTACAAAATGGCTTGGTCGGCTTGTTTGAAGTAGGATTGATCTCGAGTTTAAATTAAATTAGTAGTTGCAAGGTGTTCTCTATGGTATGTTGCATAGCTAAGTCGAAACGAAATAACGAGTATCTATTTTTGCACAATGGTCAGAGGGGTAGTCTGGTATGTCTAAAAGATGTTCGTGACATTGGGTTGAAGGTACATGCTAGTGTGGCTTTCCAACCTCGTAGCCACGACGGGGTGAAATACGACCTATAGTTGTTGCACGATAATCCTAATTAAATCTAATTATCCCTAGTCTCTAGTTTTAAATTCCAAATAATTCCTAAGTTGGTTGAGGGGGGTTTACAATCTACCCTCCTTAGAGCATTTCGTCCTCGAAATTAAAACATACGCATGGCAAGAATTACTGACCGAAATAAAATGCTAATACATACCTAGTCCTTCGAAGAGGTGGGGGTAACGTTGTCTAATGTCCTCCTCGCGTTCCCAAGTCGACTCGCCTGGTGCATGATGCCTCCATGCAACACGCACTAGGGGAATGGTCTGCCCTCGTAGTACCTTCTCACTTCTGTCTAGAATCTCCACAGGCTCCTCTTGGTATGATAAGCTCGGGCCGACTGTGATCTCGGAATGGTCAATCACGTGACTAGGATCCGATATGTACCCCCTCAATTGAGATACATGGAAGACGTCGTGGACTCCTTCCAAGGTCTGCGGTAACGCTAATCTGTAGGCAACCTCTCCGACGCGTTCTAATATGTCGAATGGTCCGATGAACCTCGGACTCAGCTTCCCTCTGCCTCCGAATCTGATAGTCCCTCGAGTAGGTGAGATCTTTAAGAATACGTGATCTCCAACCTGAAACTCTAAGGGTCGGCGGTGTGCATTCGCCCAATGCTTCTGTCGGTCTTGTGCTGCTCGAAGGTGTCCTTGGATCTTCTTTACCTTCTCTACCGTCCGAACAACCAACTCTGGTCCGAGAATCTGTCGCTCGCCTATATCACTCTAGCATACTGGAGAACGACACTTCCTGCCATACAACGCTTCATAGGGAGCCATCTGAATGCTCGCTTGATAGCTGTTGTTGTAGGAAAACTCGACCAAATGTAGGTGGTCCTCCCATGATCCTCCGAAGTCAAGCATGCACGCTCTCAACATGTCTTCTAACGTCTGAATGGTGCGCTCCGACTGGCCATCTGTTTGGGGGTGATACGCTGTGCTAAACTTTAGGCGAGTACCAAGGCTCTCCTGCATACTCCGCCAAAAGTAAGACGTAAATCTCGTATCCCTGTCAGACACAATGCTAACTGGCACTCCATGCAGGCGCACAATCTCCCTCATGTACATATCTGCTAAAGCCTCCGTCGATTGCCCAACTCTAAAGGGTAAAAAGTGTGCGGACTTGGTGAGTCTATCCACGATTACCCATACTGCATTGCGCCCACTAGGACTCCTTGGGAAGCCTGTAACAAAGTCCATAGTGATATGCTCCCATTTCCACTCCGGTATAGGAAGTGGTTGAAGCAATCCTGTAGATCTCTGGTACTCGGCCTTGACTTGCTGACACACCAGGCACTTGGCCACAAAACGTGCTATCTCTCTCTCTTCATTCCGTGCCACCAGTAGTACTGTCTTAGATCTCTGTACATCTTCGTGCCTCCTGGATGAATGGAATAGGTGGAACTGTGAGCCTCTGTCATCAATTCCTGCCGAAGTTCTCCATTTGGAACATAGAGACGATCTCCGCATCTCAGTGTTCCGTCTTCATGTATCCGCAGTCCTGTCTGTAATCCAGTCTCTGTCCTCTGTCTGAGCCTCTGAAATCTGGCATCTGTCGGCAGGGCAGCCTTGATTCTCTCTACCAGTGTCGATTGTAATTGAAAACTCGACAACTGTCCGTCTACTCCGGGTATGACAACCTCTATACCCATCTGCTCTAAATCTCTTAACAGATGTTGTTGGGTAGTCAAGAAGAATGCCATAGGTCTTCTGCTCAATGCGTCTGCTACTACGTTGGCCTTTCCCGGGTGGTACTGTAGCTCAATTTCGAAGTCTGTCATCACCTCGAGCCAACGTCTCTGCCTCTGATTAAGATCCTTATGAGTGTAGACATATTTCAGGCTTTTATGATCCGTAAATATCTCCACTCTTTCTCCATATAGGTAATGCCTCCAAAGCTTTAAAGCAAAGATCATCGCGGCAAGCTCCAAGTCATGGGTGGGATAGTTCTTCTCATGTGTCCTCAACTGTCTAGAAGCATAAGCTACAACCTTTCCATTCTGCATCAAGACACATCCTAATCCTTTCCCGGACGCATCGCTGTAGATTACGAATCCTCCGGGTCCAGAAGGTATGGTCAAGATAGGTGCTGTAGTCAAACGTTTCTTCAGCTCATCGAATGCCTTCTGACACTCCTCTGTCCAAGTGAACTCCTGCTCCTTACGGGTCAAGCGGGTCATTGGCTCTGCAATCTTCGCGAAGTTCTCTACGAACCTCCGATAATATCCGGCAAGTCCTAGGAAACTCCTCACCTCTGAGACATTGGTAGGGGTTGGCCATGTCTCTACAGATGAAATCTTCGCCGGATCTACTGAGATACCGTCTCCTGAGATGACGTGTCCAAGGAAAGCGACACGATCTAGGAGAAACTCACACTTGCTAAGCTTGGCATAAAGTCTCTCTTTCCTCAGTGTCTCTAACACTAATCTCATGTGCTCTTCGTGCTCCTCGTGGCTCTTCGAATACCCCAAAATGTCGTCGATGAAGACTACCACGAATCGGTCTAAGTATTGGTGGAATACTCTATTCATCAAGTTCATAAATACAGCTGGCGCATTCGTTAGTCCAAAAGGCATCACTAAGAACTCGTAGTGACCATAGCGAGTCCTGAATGCTGTCTTTTGAATGTCTTCTCTTCGCACCTTCACTTGATGATAACCCGATCTCAAGTCGATCTTTGTGAACACTACTGCTCCTGTCAACTGGTCGAATAAATCGTCAATTCGCGGCAGGGGATACTTGTTCTTGATGGTCAAAGCATTAAGGGCTCTGTAATCAATACACATACGTACTGTTCCATCCTTCTTAGGCACAAACAATACTGGTGCTCCCCATGGCGATGCACTAGGACGGATAAATCCCTTGCTCTGCAACTCCTCCAATTGTAGCTTCAGCTCGTCTAACTCCTTCTTCGCCAATCGGTACACATTAGAAGATACCGGTGCTGCTCCTGGTACTAGCTCAATGGTGAACTCCACGTCTCTATCTGGGGGTAAGCCTGGCAATTCGTCGGGAAAAACATCCTCGAATTCAGCAACTATAGGTGGGGGCGCAATCTCCATAGCCATGCAAGTCCCAGCTGTCTGTCCTACTCCTTGTTCGACGGTCCCTCGCATGTACTCGAACTCCGGTTGATCTGGTGGTCTAAAAGTGACGCTACCCTTCCGGCAGTTCAGTATGGCGTTATACTGGCTTAACCAATCCATACCTAACACAACATCAAAGTACGGCATAGGCAATACCAAGAATCGCGCTCTCATCTCTCTACCACATACGACTACCGAGCTCGTTCTAATAGTGCTGGTAACCGGCACGATACCTCCTCCGGTAAGAATCTTCCAACTCCTAGGTAAGGGGGAAGTCGCTACTCTATGCATTGCTACAAATCTACTAGATATAAATGACAATGTAGCACCAGAATCAAACAATGCTGTCGCAGGTAAGGATGCGACTAAAATGGTACCTGTGATTGCTTCTCCTTCTGTTTCCTCTTCGGTGGTTGCTAAGGCAAAGGCCTGTCCCTGTCTCTGTCCTCCTGCCTGCTGTCGGGCACGATCAAACTGTGCCTGCTGTGGGGGCAAGGGTGGTCCCCTCTGGAATCCTCCGGGTGCTGGTGGACGCTGGCCTCCTGGTGGGGGTAGTATCCTCGGGGCTGGTGCGGCTGGCCTCTGTCCGGCCTGTGGGGCTGCCTCCCTGCGCTGTGGGCAATCTCTGGCAAGGTGCTGACTGGCTCCATAAATCATGCATGTCCCAAGTCTCTTTCGGCAGTCCTTCTCGAAGTGACCTCTCTTACCACAGAAGTGGCAAGTCGGGAGTTCCTGGTGTGGATATGGTGCTGCTCTCTGCTGTGTCTGCGCTCCTGGACGACGGATGGGTCCTCCTGCTCCGGGCTGTACTCTAGCTGGCGTGGTCGTGCTGGAACGTCTAGATCTTCTGACAATGGCCTCCTGGATCCTTGCCTCTGCTAGGACCTCCTCATAAGAAATCCTCGCCTGTGCGGTGGTATATCTCTGTAGCTCAAAATTGAGGCCGTGGTAGAATCTCTGAGCCTCCTCTAGATCATTGGGTATCAGAACGGCTCCAAACCTGCTAAGGCGGCTAAACTCTGCGTCATATGCGTCAACGGTCATATTCCCCTGTTCTAGATGTAGGAACTGGGAGTATAGGGCATTCCTGACTGTTGCCGGAAAATACTTCGCATTAAAGTACTCTAGGAACTGTTCCCAAGTCTGGTTCTTACCTACACTGCGCTCAATGGAATCCCACCAGTGATGGGCGTTGCCTTTTAGTTGGGCCCTCACTGCGGTCATCCAAAGGTCTGGTTGCAGTTGTGAGGCCTCTAATAGCATCTCCGTGTTGGCGATCCAATCGGAGATCTGTTCTGCAGTCTCATTGCCTGAGAAGGTATCTGGTCCCATCTGTCGGAACCATCTAACGGTGCCACCTGTCGGGGCTGGTGGAGGTGCTGGTGCTGGTGTCGTGACAGGTGTCCTCTCTAGTACTGCCATCAGACTCTGTCGTAATGTCTCTGTCTGCTGCCACTGTGCTTGTATTATTGCCTGGAAGAACTGAAGCATCTGTGGCTGGCCATCTAGCTGCGGCATCTGGGGCGGATAAGGTGGAGGTGGTGGTAGTGGAATCTCTGGTTGTGCAGTAGGCGTCTCCTCAGATGTCGGCCTCTCAGTCTGCGGCATCGGTGTAGCTCCTGAAGTCGGGCCCTCATAATGTTGCGTGGGGATGGTCTGGGAAGTCTGTCCTTCAGGTGGTGGTGTAGGATCGCCCTGTGGTATCTCGTGCCAATGTATCAGTGGAGTCTGCAGCGGTGGTTGCCCTTGGGGTACCTCATCTCCTTGAGTGGTGTTGTCTGGTACTGCGGCACGGGGTGCTCCTCGTCCACTGCGCAAATTCATCTTGCTGCAAGGGATAGAGCTTCATTAAAAGAGTACGAGAACAAACAAACAGGATGCAGATATTTTTAGAAGCAGTATGAAGCAAGTTCAAAGACGAAACAAAAGTGGATGAGACCTAACAAATTCTATCCTATTGCAGGCTCGTTGGGCATGTTACCATACCACAAGCGAAAAAGTTGACCTGCATGGGCCACCACTAAAACCATGTCACGCCCCAGTCCCAAAATATATGGAACCAGGCCACGTGGCAATAGCCAGCTGACACATCTCCGAGAATATCCCAATTTAATGGATCCACGAAGAGTGCTACGCTGTCCTATGATACTAACATGTCCAATATCAGTCAATAACAGGTAAACTAATCTCATCCACCATATAAAGAGCAAGAAACACTAAATAAACTGCTGGTTAATAAATACCAGTCTCAAGATATCATAGTACAACTAATGATGTCTGGTGGGAACAAACCCACTACTCTGACGAAATAAAGTACTGAAATGAGATATAAAAGAATGACTAGGGCATCGACTGGAAAGATAATGATGCACCCAATCTAGGCTGAAAGCCTACCAACTGGTCACGGAAACTCTGACGGTTGCACCTCCAACTCCTCGGCTGAAGCGAATCTCGTCTCCTGTCCTGGGCCGTATACTGTGGGGTAGTAAGCCTCGTCTAAATCTGGAAAGGTACCAGGTCCTCAGAGGGACGTAACAAGATACAAGAAAACAACATGCTATATATGAATACTGAATAAAATAAATACAATAAGGGTGTGCTAGCCATCTAAGTGAGTGCAATGTGAGGACAACGCTGGTGCGTATAGGTAGGTGTAGGCATAACGTCCATGCTCCGAAGAGAGTGGCATCTGTACAGTATATCGTCCATATCGCTCCGAAGAACGTGGCATCAGTATAAAGGGAAAGTCATTGGATCCGGGTTCCTCCGAACTACGGCTCCAATGTGTGTATCCCATACGCCTCCTAGTTGTCCTCCCCGCCCAATGTAGATACGCAAGTCGACTACTCGACGTACATACCATGAATCTATATGCCAAGTCACTAAATTATCCTGACTACATGCTAGCCGTGATGTAGGATGTACGCAACGATAGCTAGTCGAGTGCGCAAGCCCGCATCCCAATATGAATGTATCTCAGTGTGCATGTAAGGTGTCAGGTCTCAGACAATCACAGAGTATCGTCCAATGGGTTGAGTCTGCTAAGATCTAAGTCCATCTATACTAATCATCGACGTAACCGTCGACTGCAACCGAGACAACTCGGACGCGCACAGTGGTACCAACAACAAGAATACAATACAACATATGCATATTTAATTTAGACAGTAAATATAGCAAGGTATCTTGCCTGTGTCCTGAAGCGGGGAATGCCAAAAGCTGGTTCCTGTAATATCTCCTGGCGGATCCAAAGTTCCTAAACACAAAATATAATATAGCAATCTAATATCAGTCACTAAGAGATACATAGGTAATTATGGCGTTGTTCCTAGGTATTTGTTGCTAGTTTACTGCGGACCCAATACAGCGTCACATGTACACGTAGCTAGGGTGTACAGTGTTCTGTCTTTGGTCCACGTTCATCTTGCCACAATAATTTACCGAGTTAAGGTTTGCTAATGACTTCTACTCTACTTGGAAATATGTCTTTGATTTCCTTACTCAACAGGCTAGATTCATGCCCAGGGTCCAGGTGAAATACTGGTCGTTGATGTCAGGCTTCAAGATTGGGGCATTCACTAATTATTAGATGAGTTCTAATTTCTTGCTAAATGTCACCTCCATAAATATAAGTTGGGGTTAAATAAGTTGTGTCCAGAATATGACTCTCGCAATGACACGATACTCACATATGAACTCGACACAAGGGTACCTGTATTTACCTTGATGGCGGGCGAGGCTCTTCTCGTCGTCTGACCGTCTTCCGGTGAGTGGAACTTCGGTGTGGGTCGGCGAGCAACGTCAGCGGCAGTAGCTGAATCCGCAAGAGCAGGGATCGCAGCAGCAGTAGCCGCTCCGGCGTTGGCGCTGTCGGGTGGAGTCGCGCAGGGGCGGTCGTCCAGACGCGGGTCGGCGTTGGCTCGCGGCACTGCCTGGCCGGAACCGACGGGCTGGGGTGTGCGCCGGTCGTGGGGGTTCAGCGGGTTTGGGAGCAGCTTGGCCGAGGGATTCAGCGGGTTTGGGAAGCAGTTTGGCCGAGGGATTCAGCGGGTTTGGGAGCAGTTCGGCAGGGGGTTTCGGCGGATATGGGGGCAGGGAGAATATTGGTTTATTAGGGTTTTGCATGGGGGTTGGTATTTATAGGTGTTGATGGTGAATATGGGCTGCCTTGCGGGTGGGCTTGTCTTACCTGGTTGAGGTTGGTCCATGTAGCAGTACAAAGTGGCTTGGTCGGCTTGTTTGAAGTGGGATTGATCTCGAGTTTAAATTAAATTAGTAGTTGCAAGGTGTTCTCTATGGTATGTTGCATAGCTAAGTCGAAACGAAATAACGAGTATCTATTTTTGCACAATGGTCAGAGGGGTAGTCTGGTATGTCTAAAAGATGTTCGTGACATTGGGTTGAAGGTACATGCTAGTGTGGCTTTCCAACCTCGTAGCCACGACGGGGTGAAATACGACCTATAGTTGTTGCACGATAATCCTAATTAAATCTAATTATCCCTAGTCTCTAGTTTTAAATTCCAAATAATTCCTAAGTTGGTTGAGGGGGGGTTTACAAAAGCACATCCCTTTCGTCCAATTTGGACACAGGGGCAAAATGGTAATTTCGGATAAAAGTGGGGTCCACATGTGGCCCACTTTGCACCGAAAAGCGTGCCAAGGATAACAGTCTCTAAATGGGACAAACTATAGGTCAAACAACTCTAAATGTCAATACGAACCCAACGGTATGTCCAAATGTGGATTCCAATCGGCCGAACACAATTTTGTCCAAAAAGTCAACTATGGGGCCCGCCAATTGGCGATCTGGTCAACCGTCTCAGAATTGCGTGAAAATTGGGTCACAGGACCAGCGTGTTACCACGAGTCCAGTGGCGCAAGTTTTGTCGCAATCTGACAAGCGTGCACAAAATACGTGCGAGTTCCACAAAAATTGCGATACGGTGTGTGTCCGCGGATACGGCCTGATTCCGGAGCGCACACGCGTCCGAATCAGTCCCCACGAATTTTCACATGTCCAGTTATGCTGCGTACACCATTCAGTACACTTGGCACACGGCGGGGCGGTCCCGTTTTGGTGGGGCGCGCTCCGTATTCCAACTTTTAGAATTCTAGAAAAAGTAGGTGCGCGCAGTTTTGTGACGAATATAATTATGTCCACAGCAACTAATAGCATAGGGTTATTTAACAGAAAATAAACTAGGTTAAGAATTCTACAGGTATCAAAAAGAATCACCGAATTCGGATCTCTGTGGTGGAAGATACGAACTCGGCAATATGGGTGGTCATTCTGAAATTCTGCGATTCCAGAATTGGGTTTGTCCGTCCACTTTGGACGCTATTTTTCACCTAGGGACACACGTTTTTCGAGGTTGGCTATAAAACAAATATTGGAGAGGGTTAAGGGGTGATCATACCTATGAAAACGGAACAGCGTTTGGATGAGCGAGTCGATGGAAAATCACGCCGGAGCGAAGGTGCTTCGAGTGAGAATCTGCAGAGCGCGATGTCGGCGTCGACGGGATGGTTGGATGGCTTGGTGAGGCTTCTCTGGCTGCGGTGACGGCTCTAGATGGGAAGAGGAGGTCCGCAAATTTAGGTTAGGGTTTGAGAGAGAAATATATATATATATATATATATATATATATATATATATATATATATATATATATATATATATATATATATATATATATATATATATATATATTATAGGGAGAGAGAGAAGTATGGAGCGGGTCGCAAAGGGGCGCTGAAGACTAATGCAAAAGGGGCGGGCTGGGCTAGCAACCGAATTGCGGAAGCTGCTGGATGGGTTTAAGTGGCTGCTTGGTTTTGTAAGTTGTGTAGTAATAGTTGCTGCTACTTCTAAGTAGTCTTTATATTAGTATTATATTATTATTATTATTATATTTGTTAAGCTTGATTTAATTCTTTTTCTTTCTTTCTCTTTAAATATATATATATATATATATATATATATATATATATATATATATATATTCACACATAAGAAAAATTTATAGATTAGGGTAATGCACATCGTTAGACTAGCAACTGCTTAAGGGGTCTCCTACATGGAATAAATTTCGAAAAATTCCTAATGGTCGCATAAGTCCTCTAAGTGCCCGAACACCTAACATAAAAATTGTTAAAAATCTATTTATCCTATTTAGCTCTAATTACTACAATTTAATTAATAAAGGGTATATACGGTTTTCTAGGAAGGAGGTTTTACAGCTTCTACGCCATGGTGACAAACATTGGCTTCTACTCCAACCTCTTCTACACGAGGGATACCTACCTATGTGGCTTCTACGTCGTGATCTTCGTAGCGATTATACACGTTATGTACCTTAGTTGGACCCGCGTCACACGCTCATTCAAAAGGTCATCTATACGCAGGCTTTGGTTATTTTAACCGTTGTGTAAAAGGGTGATGTACTTCCCACTACTCGGTTTCCACACCGATTGAGTGGTCACTGTCAACCAAACTCTATAAATAGAGACCTCTATCAACAGAGGAACAGGTCAAGATTTTAAAGGTCGAGATTTTAAAGATCAAACAAGCTCGAGACTTTAAAAATCGAACAAGGTCGAACCTCCAAAGAGATCGAACCACGGGTCGAAACATTGGAGATTGAGGAGAGATCGAAGAGTCTTTGTGAGAGAGAGAGAGAAGCATCTAGAGCTCAGGCAAAGAGTAGCGATCGACGACATTGGCATCGTACATCCATCATCTTCCGCCACCTACGAAGCTGCTTTCCGTCTTCCACTGCACTTCTTCACCATCGTGTAGTCCAAGGGCTAAAGTGATCGACTGCAGATCAGACACCTATAGCAATCATCTACCCAGATTAAATAAATTATACTCCTACATCCTCGTATAGGATCAAATTGTACAAGTTTGTTTGTAAACCAAAGAAAGCGGGTTTCGTGCAAACCTCGTATTATATACATTTCGTTCTTTCGTTTAATATCACAAACAAGATGGCGACTCTACTAGGGACATCTTTCTCTTCTGATGAGGAAGCGATTGCTCAACACGATGCGGTATCCGTGGGATCCGTGAAGAAGACACTGGTCGTCCAGTTCGACCAGTCTGCCTATGAAGACATGCTTCGGACGGGGGGTAGCTCTCACTCTCTCTCTCTCTGTACAAAACAACAGGAAGCTGCACAAGGTCTGGATGCCCAAGACATCCTCTACCATCCCTGTGGACTCTCCGATCTCTTCGATCTCTCCGACCAATAAGGGTGTAGCATTGCTCCCTCCGTGCCCTGCATGTAAAATTCAGTCTCCCGCTACGCGCGGTACAGACAAAACTTCGGACAAAGCCTCAGCGCTAACCCGGAAGTATCCACTGCGCTCCAAGCGTAGAAATCATTCTCCCGCTACGTGCGGTACAGACGAAACTTCGGGCAAAGCCTCAGCACTAACCCAGAAGTATTCACTGCGCTCTACGCGTAGAAACCAGTCTCCCGCTACGCGCGGTACAGACAAAACTTCGGGCAAAGCCTCAGCGCTAACCCAGAGGTATCCACTGCGCTCTACACGTAGAGACCAGTCTCCCGTCCGTGGCAAAATAGACAAAACTTCTGATGATGCCTCAGCGCCAAATCGGAAGTACAAAGCACGCACCGTGGGTAAGACAACATCTGACCTCTACGGGGAACCAGATGACACCCGTGATCTCCGCAAGGGAAAGCAAGCGGCGAGCTACTTAACTTCTCGGCATTTCATGCCTACCAATGGGAACAGGAGGAACAAGCCATCTTCTTCTTCTGCAACTTCTTCTGACCTTCTCAAGTATCTAATCCAGAGACGCAAGGAGAGGGAATCTTCCAGCATGGCTATTACGCCTCCTAGCGAGCACTGTTGTGATGGTCATGGGATTGTAATTAATTGCTGCCGTTCTAAAGCAAAATGGCCAGTTTTCGACCGACTGAGCTTCTCTCCATCTTTCCTAGAAGAAGAGCCCACGCATGCATCTGTGAACATGGCTTCACATATACCTGGAGGAAGCTCAGGCTCAAGACAGCCGTCCTCTGGAACTCTGAGCCGAAGGAGATCCAACATACTCCTCAGAGACACTGAAGATGGGGTATTCCAGAACACTCGTTCGAGGTCACAATAACTGACCTCATACTCCTCTGATTCCGACGCTGGGGGTCGCCATTCTCCCGAATCAAATACTGAGAGTATAGAGTCGACTTCTGCAGCAACCTATACACATCCTTCGACGATGCCCAGGGACATGGGAGTATACTCCATTGGAGATGAATATGAGGAAGCTTCACCGTCAGGAAGCGAGGAACAGCGTATCACTACACTGGAGACGTCTCTGAAACAAATGCAATCCATGATGGAGAACATGCACCAGATGATGCTAACTCAACAGGCAGCTGCTATGGCTCAAACATCAGTCCCGCCAGCACAGATACGTGTGGGGATGGACTTTCCACCATCCAACACAGTCCAAGAACCTGCTCTAGACCAAGATTCAGCTGGTCCTCCACTTCCTCACTCGGAGAATACATTACCCCCCGCGGGAGTCACGATACAACCGACTCCGCGCTAATCCACGGTCTCGCTACCGGCTGAAAATCTGATACAAGCAGTACGGGATTTGAAAGCCCAATTTGATGCCTTGAAGCACAAAGATCAGCTCAAGAAATTGGGAATCAACAAGCCTTACCCGGCTATCTGGGAAGAGGTCCCTTTCCCTCCAAGATACAAACCTCAGACTATGGCTCTGTTCGAGGGAAAAACATCGCCAAGTCAGTACATGAACTATTTCAGTATGATGACGGTGTTGCTATAAGGGAATAACGCCCTCCTTACTCGGGTGTTCAAGGGATGCCTCTCATGAGTAGCTTACCAGTGGTACCGCAGCCTGGCGGACAACTGTATTTCTTTCTTCGAAGACTTCAAGGCTTTATTCTTCACACGATTCTACGAGGGAGGAATGGACATGTCTATGTCCTCTCTCATCGAAGTCAAGCAGAGGGAAAAAGAGGACGTTCGTACCTTCATCGAACATTTTCGTCAAGCCACACTACAGATGCCTCCAGGGGTTCCAGACTCTGTGTTGGTGGACATTTGCAGGAAGAACCTCCTTCCCGTGGTCTCGGTGTTCACAGGACCATATCAGTTCCACGATTGGCCCTCGTTCATCATCTCAGCAGTGGCCGCCGATGATAACAGTCGCAAGGCGCACGACAATGGCATTATGATCTCTACCTCCGACAGAGGCAAAAGGTCATCCCCCAACGGCGACCATCCTCGCAGTTCCAAAGGAAAAGAAGCTCTGGCAATCAATACGTCCAGACAAAAGACTACGGCAACCACGTAGACGAAACCTGGGACTTCCAGGCCCATCGAAGTATACTCTTTCGACGACGACGATATTTTGAGTATATTCGAGTGTCTCGTCAAGAGTGGCAAGATCACCCTTCCGGAAGAGAAGCGGCCCAGTGAAGCCAGCAGTGCCAACAACCCCAAGTACTGTATCTTCCACAGATACGTACACCACCCGACCAAGGCATGTTACATACTGAAAAGGAAGATCCAGGGGCTGATCGATGCTAAGGTCATCACTTTTTATAACATCGAGAAGACGGTCACGGCCAATATGATCTCCCTGCAATTTGGCAATCTGCCTCCCCAGGAAGTCCCGGACGGTGTGACACCTATTTCCCGGACAACGATGAACATCGTCAATCTTCCTCCAGCTAGGGGTCAAAATCATGACCTGGTACCCTTAACTATCCGGCGGGGTGAGATCATGTGGGTTCATCCGGATTTAGTATCGGAACTCGAGAAAGAGACTAATGCTGCTAAGGCTAAGTCCAAGAAGAACTCCAAATACAAACCATGCCATATGGTTGCAACTTCTTCGCCATCAGACGAAGACGAGGCTTTGGCCGCAACCCGTTCAGGGAAAGCTTACCTCAAGGACTACGGAGCGAGTCCGGAAGATGCACCGGCAGACGCTTCAGCTACAGAGCCCGCCATACCCCAGGCCGATCCTGCAAGACCGACTTCAGCTGACAAGGGGAAGCAAAAAGAAGTACGCTTCGATAAACCTGTAAAAACATTCAAAATAAAGGTTTAGAGAAGCCATACAACTTCGACATCCTGGCCCAACTGGCCAATACACCAGCCAGGTTGTCCATCTTCGAGCTACTCAGGCTCTCCCAAGACACTCGTCTAGCCCTGAGTGAAGCACTGATACAGGCGGAAGCATACTTGACCCAGCTCAAGTCCCCTGACGAGGAACCAGTGGCATGCCCTCAATGCCACAGTGTGATGGAGGTGGTCCCGAACATCACTTTCACACAAGATGACATGCTGTTAAAACATAACAGGCATGACAGACCCCTCTATTACACCGGATACGTTGGTTCCATGGAGGTCGACCGGATCCACATAGATCCGGGATCATCAATTAGCATCATTCCTCATAGTCTGCTCAGACCGCTGAGGATTCCTACCAGCAGATTGGCTTACACCACCACTACAATCGTGGGTTTCAATGCCGGAAGAAGTAAGCCGTTGGGGAAAATTCGCCTGAGGATCCAGATTGACAACCTCAGATCGGTGGCTACATGCTATGTCATCGATTCAGAGGTATCCTACAACATTTTGCTTGGTAGACCGTGGATCCACGACCACAACATCATTCCTTCAACTCTACATCAATGCCTTAAATATGTAGACGCCCAAGGAACAGTACAAACGGAGGTTGCTGACCTAAATCCATTCAAGGGAATAGAATTATACTATTCCGATGCCGTGTTATACTCTCAAGACTACGCGGAGGAGGTGTCAGCCCAAACAGAAAAGGAATCCCACCGGGAGCCTGAAGGACCCTCCGTCGAACAACCACTGTCAATCAGAGTGAAAGGGCGAACTACTCGTCCAAAAGCCATGGAGCCAATGGCTATCCATCTGAACAAAACCAGGTCAGGAAAAGGGGGTGATCCTCTAGTGATCACTTTGAACCAGAAGCCTCCACCCTTGGTCATCAACCTTCGGCGCAACAAGCAGCCGACCGATGTAAAGGCAACCAGGAACGGAGTTCCAGATGATAATAAACATCCTCTTTTCCAGTATATCGATGCTCGGATTCCAAAATAGGAATCCTCTCCCCATGACTATATAGAACCTATAGCGCAAAAATTCTTGGAAGCTATAGATTCCTATCATCCATATATATGGGAAGTAGCATCATCATCCAATGTCGTCGCGACATATGGACCCCATGAGGACTCTATCTTTATTGTTCCGCCTGCCCGCAGCAGTCAGCATTCAATAGTCTTCGGCCGAACGCGCAACGAATCGACTATACGAGAAGATTCCTTCAATGATGATGCTGGTGAAATACAAGTTCACAGGTACAGCCCGCAAGCCTTAAAGATCATGCAAAATATGGGTTATGACTTGAAACTGAAGCCAGGTCTCAACTATGGGAAAGGCAGACGAATACCGCCGCACGGCAATCCCCACTATCAACAAACTTGTTTCGGGTTAGGGTATGCCACCTCCCTTACGACTTCCAAGTCAGATGAGGACACATTTTCCCCTTTTCAAGATGGCTCATCGCCCTCCAACCCACCTCGTGCTCTCGAGCAAACATTACCAGTAAATATGGTAGTGACGGATCCCTTCGAATCGGACGAACAAGAATCCAAACTATTCAAGAATGACGCTTGGGCTCAGCAAATGGATACATAGTGGGAATTCCGCTTCGAGCAGAGAGAACCTCCCACCAAAGATAAAGTTATCCAGATTAATGTTGGGGATGAACTTTCACCAAAGCCGATATTTATCAGTAACAATCTTTCCCCAGCTGAAAGGAAAGAAGTCATTCAACTGATAAGAGAATACATCGACGTCTTTGCGTGGAATTATGAGGATATGCCAGGACTTGATCCAAAGGTGGCTACTCATAAACTCAACATATTGCCCGATTCAAAGCCTGTAAAGCAGCACCAACGTCGGTTCCACCCGGATATGATGGACGCCATTGAAGCTGAAGTCAAGAAGTTGATAGCCTGCGGTTTCATCCGGGAGGAACAACATCCCGACTGGGTCGCCAATGTTGTCCCGGTCATGAAGAAGAATGGGAAAGTGCGAGTCTGCATCGATTACCGAGATCTGAATGCAGCCTGCCCCAAGGACAAGTTTTCTCTTCCCATCACAGACGTCATGATCGACAATACCTGCAGTTTCGAACGTATGTCTTTCATGGACGGATTCTCAGGATACAATCAAATCAAGATGCAATCATGAAGACGAGAAGCATACTGCTTTCCGGATACTACTAGGGGTATATTGCTATACGGTCATGCCCTTCGGGTTGAAGAACGTCGAAGCTACTTACCAACGGGCTATGAGTAACATATTCCATAAGCATTTACACAAAACAGTAGAATGTTACGTAGACGATATAGCTGTCAAAAGTCGCCTCAGGGTCAATCACATCCAAGACTTAAAGACGGTATTTGAGCTGATGCGCCAACATCAACTCAAAATAAATCCTACAAAGTCCTTTCTGGGTGTATCTAGTGGAAAATTTCTGGGATTCGTCATTACCACCAAAGGCATTCAAGTGGACCCTGATAAAGTCAAGGCCATCTTGGAAATGCGACCACCCCATAATCTGAGGGAACTCAGGGGATTTCAAGGTCGTCTGGCCTATATCCGGAGATTCATATCCAACCTCTCTGGAAGATGCCAGCCTTTTTCTCGCCTCATGAAGAAAGGTGTATCCTTCGTATGGGACGAAGCCTGTCAGCAAACGTTCGGGGATATCAAGCGCTACCTCACTAGTTCGCCAGTTTTGGTGCCTCCCGTCGTAGGAAGACCATTCTTCCTGTACATTCGAGCAATGGACCATTCTCTGGGAGCTCTTCTCGCACAGAAGAACGATGCGGGACATTAACAGGCTATCTACTATCTAAGTAGAATGATGATCGGAGCTGAGCACCGGTACAATCCGGTGGAAAAAGAATGTTTGGCTCTGATGTTCGCTATCCAGAAGACGCGGCACTATGTCACCGGCCAGACTATTCACATCATCTCCAAGATCAATCCTCTTCGGGTACTGATGAGCTAGCCAAGTGTTCTTAACTCCCGACTCGCAACTTGGGCGATGTTATTGACACCATACGACATGGTGTACATCCCTCAGAAGTCCATCAAAGGCCAAGCATTGGCTGACTTTCTAGCTGCTCATCCGATCCCGAAGGCCTCCAAATTATACGAGCACATTTCCGACGAAGTTACAGAATGTAGTTCCGCAATGGAAAGTGACGCATGGCAACAGTTCTTCGATGGCGCCTCCAGGACTGGTCCCAAAGGAAACGTGGTTTCAGGGGTAGGAATTGTCCTGGATACTCCCGATAAACTCGTCATCTATCGAGCATACTCTCTTAACGAGCCCTGTTCCAACAATGTGGCGGAGTACAACGCTCTACTAATCGGGCTCCAAGTCATTAAAATATTGGGGGTCGAATCTCTGAAAGCTTTTGGTAATTCTCTGCTTATCGTCAATCAAGTCAGGGGAATATATAAAGTCCGGAATCCAGACCTCATCCCCTATCACCAAGCAACGGTCGAAATAGCCGTGACATTCAAGGGGTTCTTCCTAGAGCATGTACCTCGATCTCAGAATCTGGAAGCCGATGCCCTAGCCAATCTAGCTGCAGATTTAGCTACTCCTATAAGAAGGCAAAATTCGGTAATCCTTCTTAACAGAGATCTATTTTGCGTGAAGAACAATGCTCACATCGAACGCAGTTACGTTGTGAACACCGATCCTCCTACGAGAGATTAGAGAAGTCCCTTTATAGATTTCGTGGCATACTGAATTTTGCCGGAGGACCCTAAAGAAGCAGCATCCGTCAAAAGATGATCATTACGCTTCTACTTTGATGCATCTTCACAATGCCTATATCGCCGGGCCTACGATGGACTGCTATTGAGATGTCTCTCTAATGACGAAGCACAATAGATCATCCGCGAAGCTCACGATGGCGTATGAGGGGCGCATCAACCCGGTCCTAAGCTACAGGATCGTATCAGGAGAATGGGCTATTACTAGCCCACTATGATCGCAGACGCAATCAAGTATGCCAAACGATGCAAGGCCTGTCAAGTCCATACAGACTTCATATATCAGCCGTCTGAACATCTATATCCTACGGTTGCATCCTGGCCTTTCGAAGCATGGGGTATGGACATCATTGGTCCTATTCACCCATCTTCTTCCAGAGGTCACCAGTTCATACTGGCCATCACGGATTACTTTTCCAAATGGGCAGAGGCGATCTCTCTCGCTGAGGTAAAAACATCCAATGTGATCAACTTCATCAAGCATCACATCATTTATCGCTTTGGGATTCCCTGAAGGATAATCCATGACAATGGGCCTCAGTTCATCAGCCAAGCATTTCATCGATTTTGCGATAAAAATCGGATATAAAATATCGCCTCTACGGCGTATTATCCAGCTGCTTATGGTTTGGCAGAAGCCTTCAACAAAACCATTATCAAACTCTTAAAGAAGTTCGTCTCTTCGAACAAAAAAGATTGGAACGAGAAGCTGGGAGAATGTCTCTGGGCATACCGCACAATGGTCCAAGCACCGACAGGTTGCACCCCGTTCTCACTGGTCTACGGGAGCGAAGCAGTTCTTCCCATCGAAATCCAAATCCCGTCACTCAGGATAGCAGTCGCCAATGAGTTAACTCGGGAAAAGAATGACCTTTTAAGGCTTCAAGAGCTAGAAGGATTAGACAAAAAACGTCTTCAAGCTCAACAGAGCATCGCGTTCTATCAAGCGCGCATCTCCAGAGCTTTTAATCAAAAAGTAAAGAAAAGAGTGTTCAAAATTGGTGAGCTAGTCATAGCTGTAAGAAGGCCAATGATTCTCACTCACAGAAGCAAGGGCAAATTTTAGCCCAAATGGGAGGGCCCCTACGTGATCGAGACAACGTTCTCAAACGGCGCTTATAGGATAGCCCAGCCTAATGGAGACCTACTAATGACTCCTATCAATGGCAAATTCCTGAAAAGGTACTATGCTTAACCTCCTCTGCTCAAGTGGAATAAGGCAAAAACTCATTCTGATAAAACTACTTCCAAAAAAAACAAAACTAGTTGGGTCGTACTCTATCATGTCCATATGACCCCTGAATAGATGCGCCCCGCTAAAGTTTACCGAGAGATTATCACGTCCATACTACCTCTGATATTACACTCACCCAAACCCATCATTTATATTCTGAAATGACGGGTCCACAAAGTCAGATGAAAAGCCTCTTTATTATTCCCCAAAAAAGAGCGAAAGTACATTAAAAAGCAAAAGCAAAAGTATATCATGAAGGAGGAACGGTCAAATCGCGAATCTGCTGCGCCAGCCTGGCCATCTTCGCATTCCTGGAGTCCAAAACGACAGCTCAAGCTCGCTCCCATCTCGTCTCCTCATCATTCAAGCCGGATAAATCAGACAGAGAATGTGTAAGAGCGGCGTGCATGGCACTCGTATGTGCCAAGTTCTGTTGAGCTTCTTCCATCTGGCTCTGTAACACATGCACACCGGCGGCTGAAGCATGAGACCACTCCTTCGCTAAAGCGAGCTCAGCCTCCAACTTACGGACCCTCGCTTCATTTTTCTCATGTTCAGCTTTACTCTTGGCCAACTGGGGAACAACACACTCTAAAAGGGTGTGCTCGTCGCTCATCTCCTGCTGCCGCATCTAGAGGGACCTGTTCAGAGCCTCCAACTCTCCCAGCCTTGCAGTCAGCGAGTCGTATTCATCCTGGACCAAATCGTCAACACTATCTTGGGATAGCTGCGAGTATTCGTTAACGGGTTGCTCCAACCCATTAACTACCTCCGCCAGGGCGTCATCTAAACCAGTATCGCCAAGGTCCCTGATCGCCTCTATCGAAAACCGAGAGGACTTCTTCAGATGCTCAAAATTCAGATTCTTCTCTAACACCATTGATATCAGCGTTGTCAAAGTATTGTAGAAGATATCGGTATATTGCTCGGTCAGCGCAGCTAGGCCCGAATGCACGCTGGGAGTGGCTGCAATATTATCGAACCACGCTCCAGAGACGACTGTAATCGACGTGGCCACAGTCGTCATCTCGACAGGGGGTGCGACAAAAGATGAAGCACCAACACCAGACGAAGTAACCAGCATACTCGAAGGAGGCATTGTCGCAACGACAGGGTCGTCCTCTTGAGGTATCGAAACCTCGTCGGCAGGCGAGCCGACACCCGAAGATGCTTCCTCTTCAGAATCAGGCACCTCCGTATCAACGCTAGGACCTGACACGGAGCCGAAGGGTGCATGTACATTGCCCTCCCCGAAGAGGTCGTCCCCTGAGAAGAAGACAAGAGGAAGTTAATGTCAAACATGATGTTAATTTTCCTAAAAAGGTACGAAAAGACGACAGTGATGCTAGCCAAGCTGTCATACCCGGAGAAGAGGGCCTGCTAACTGACACTGGCAAATACTCTTCCAGGTCTTCGCCGAGATCCACTTGAGGCTCATCAACTGGAATCTCGCTAGAAGCGCTGACGGGCACGGCAGGGGCCTCTCCCAATGCTGGTCCGGACAAAGGTATATGGAATCTTATAACCAGCCTCGAAGGCGACTTTGTTCCACTACCTGAAGCAGTAGCAGCGGTAGCAACCTCCAGCTGAGATTCTCCGACGCCACCGGCCGAAACTGTAGAAGGTTCCTCTCTAAAAGGCGAGGAACCCCCAATCAAAGAATCATCCCCGACATGGGGAGAAGCAGGCTCACTTCCAGGAGCCTCAATGCCAGGAATCTGGAGAGGACGAGTAACCATCCTCTTCGTCCTCTTACGAGGGGAGGCCTCCTTCAGAACGGGAGCCCTTCGTTTCCCGGAGACTACCAACGCCCCTGCAGGCGGTGGTATTTCACCCCTCGGTACCGATACGAGAGGCTCATCCGGAATAGCAAACTCGTCACCCTCGTCAGAAGAAATCGAGGGGACTTCAACCCTTCCCCCAGGCTTGGAGGAGGGCACCCTAAAACATCCACCCATGTCAAAATCGCGATGGGAGGTGTTCGTTGCCACATAGAACTGGGCATACGAATGCAGGATGCGCAGCTCCGTGGAGGGTGTGACGATGGGCACAATAAAAATTGTCCCGGTGCAACCCATGATAAAATATCGCCATCCTCTTGCTCCATCGATGAGTCCACCTCTGGACCTGAAGTTGGTGACGGCATTGCCCACATGCAACTGATCATACCCAAACTGTCTGGCAAACCGACTAGGCAGGTAGGGTTCGAAGAAGCAGTGATCTTCACTTCTGTACAACAGGTGGGAAGGTCTAATGCAGACCAACCAATTGAAGGCTTCAGGAGAAAGAATGGTCTTATCTCTACCTGAGTCCTCAAGCCTAATCCCCGACTGGTTGCGATGAACAGGGGGGACACTGCAAAGGAGCTTCCAGTTGTGACCGCAATGCAGCACCCGCCGACAGTCTAAAACTGTGAGCACATTCCAAGGGAATTTCTTATAATTCAGCAAGAAACTCCCTCCCAAGCTACTGCCGGAACCGGGAGACATCACCCGGCGGTTATGGAGAATTAACCATCCCATCAAATACAGGTATGGTAATTCCACCCGGGAAAAGCTTTCACGCCGAGCTTCATCAGCGAGCAGCGCCTCAGTCATCGCCCTCAGGCCAGCTTGTATGCGGCACACCATGGCAGGGAGCAAGCCCAGTCTCGCCCCAAACACCAGACGCACTACAGGCCACAAGATATTACTGTGAATTCGATCCGCAGATGCAATGTCGGGTACCACCAGTCGGCGCAGCCATATAGAGAGGAAGCCAGCCAGTTGAGCTTCCTTGGATAGAGCCCTGCGGCAATGCCTCAGATAGCTGTAGGCCTTAGTACCTGCAGGATATTTTCCTATCCCTTCGACGAGGATCTGATCCGGAGCCCTAGCATCCTCCAGGAGATCGTCGACTTCCTGAGCAGTCAGCACGCTCAGAGGATTCACAGGCTCATCCTTGACTTCCAGAACTTTCTCCGGCTGAGCAGCCCTAGCCCGGTGAAAAAAGAGGTAGGACGTCCATTTACTGGTGTGAGCCAAATCTGAAGGCTCAGCATAGAAGGCGGTGCAAGCAAGGTAGTGGCACATCAGCTCCTGATACACTTCCACTACCCGAGGGTCTGAATCCCCTAACTCCCGGTTCGTGGGAACATACTCTTCGTACGGAGTATCCCCCATCGGCAGTCTCGAGATCTCTGCCATCTCATGAAGGGTCAATCCCAACTCCCCCAGCGGAGTGGCGAAAGTCCCGGTGAGCGGAATGTATCGCTCCATAAGTGCCAAAAACAGGTTAGGGTTAGGATGTAATCCAACACTGGTGGCACTCACAGCTGCCAACAGACCGATGTTCTCCAACTCGATCCAAAAATGCTCCAGGGCCCAATCAACTAAGCGAGCCCATCGAAGATTGGTTGGGGTCATCCACCCGTTACATCGAGGATTCGCCTTGGGGTATACTCCTCCGCGCCCCATGAAATCATTGCAAAAGGTCGGCAATTGCACCGGCTGGAGCACCAAGCTGTCCTCACTCGGAACACTGCCCAGGTATAATCCCCTGAACAACGTTACATGACCGGAAGGGCAGCTGACAAAAAGGCCAGATCCTTTCTGATAAAAGATCTTCCCCGGCCTACCGTGAAGATCGGGAGTCAGCGTCCACGATATCTTCCTGAAATGTGTAGCATGGAAGAATGCCGAGATGGGATAATCTCTCGGCATCTTGGGCAGACTCAAGACCAACTTTCCGGCAGGGAAAACCCAGAGTTCTTTCTTTGGCTTCGTCTGGGACTGCTTATCAATCATGTCCCCGAAGAGAAAGGCCAGCTTTATATACTGGTCCCCGTCTACATACGTCAAAGGCTCTCCATTAATCATGTTCAGCAGCGTTCGCTCGCCCTGAGCCGATATCAAGATTTCCCTTCCTTTGGGATATTGGGGTCCGGAGATAGGAAATACCACGTGGGACAGTTCCTCCAGATAGTTGGAGTGCAGCAGCCCGGCGGCAGAACCCATCACCTCGGCTAGCGGAGACTCGCCCAAGTTAACTACAAGGGTGCGAGAAAAACACGTCAGTTTTATACTAGACGTTACAAATATCGCAGCACATGCCAAGAGGCAACGGTCTGAGCTCTACGCCAAGACTATACAAACTTGATCGTTTACGCCGGAATTGTCATCCAGAAGCGTAAAATTCAAGTCGGCAGTATACTGTCTGTGCTTTACGCCAGACTGCCAAGGTTCGAGCTATTACGCCAGAATTTTCATCCACAAGCGTAAAAGTTCAAAATTATACAGTATACACCAAGTTTTCGGCAGTCAAAGCTTTTACGCTCAACTGCAAAATCTGGAGTTTTACGCTGACACATTAGAAATGTGGCTGTAAAAGATAAAACGTCTCTGTGCATCATCTTCCTCAAAGAGGCTATCAGCACAGAAGACGACCTAGCGCGGTCACGTTCAACGTGTGCGAAGGATTTTTCAGTCGTTCTCATTCGTCCCAAAAGCTCTACCTATCAGGCCGGGTGCACTGCTCATCGGCGGGATGCTCAACTCAGAATGGGGTTCGCCCTGTCCAACCGGAGGCACTCCTGCTTGGGCAGAGGAACGAGAAGAGGAATCAATCTTCTTTCCCTTAGAGGAGGAGGATTGCTTAGAGGCCATTACTGGAAACTTTGAAGACTCAGAGAAAGACTCGGAGAAGAGCTCGAACAGTCGGAGGCTTTCTTTCGCAGAAGACGGATGAAAAGTTTTTCTCTCAAAAAACTTAGGATATATATAGAGTTCGGATGGACTCCTCGGACCCCGAACCAAATCTCCTAATTTAATATTCGGTTATGATTGGGTCCTACGTCAGCCTATCATTCAGAGAAGACGGACAGTCAGCGAATTCGAAAAAAAATTCGCGCAAAGCAGGTCAGCAGTTCTTACGCTAAGGAGCTTTCTACGCTCGACAACAACAGATCTACGATTTCACGCTCGCAAGCTATAAGTCTATGGTTTTACGCCCGGATGCCTTTGTGCTCGGTAGCTTTTATGCTCGAGAGGCCACAATCCTATGACTTCATGCCAGCAGATAACAAATCGATGATCTCACGCTCGGTGGCGCTTAGTTTACGCTCAGAAGCAACAGATCCGCGACTTCACGCTCGGAAAAATTTTCTTTTCAGAAGCTACAAATCTACAGTTCTACGCTAAGGAGCTTTCTACGCTCGACATCTACGAATCCACGGCTTTATGTTCGACGGCTACAAGTCGGGTTTTACGCCCAGATGCCTTTGTGCTCAGTAGCTTTTATGCTCGAGAGGCTACAAACCTACGACTTCACGCTCAGGAACTACAAGTCTATGATTTCACGCTCGATGGTGTTTAGTTTATGCTCAGAAGCTGCAGACTAATGATTTTACGCTCCACGACTTCCCGCACATCTGAAGGATACGCCGGCCAGATCACGCGTACATCTGGACGGTCCTCAAAAGCGGTCAATTGCAAAGAGTTCACACAGAGGATACTCGTTCTTGATCTCAAGATATCCCAAGTACCCGAAGCATACAGAGTTCAATATTGAAAAACTACTCTTCTTCATGGGTCAATTCGAAGTTCATCCAGACCCCAGTCTGAATATTTTATCTATCAAGATGGCAACTCAGTTTGACAGCCATTTCTTGACCCTGTTCCAAGGGATTTTCGAGAAATCATTCTGGAAGATGATGTCTGAACAAAGGAATTATGTTCATCAGAAGCAGCAGTTCAGAATTCTACGCGGTTCCTCACTCCTAAAAAGCAGGACGGTTCGAACACTCGAATGCTACAACGGCTTTCTACGCATCTCTAGTTATGCGTAAAAGACAGGATAGGACCTAGCACTCTTTCTAAATAGAGTTGGCGTAAAGAATCAGACGTGTCGAAGCTGCACACATTCAGACTTTACAGCAAAGTATGGCAAGATGATCATATGAAGAAGCAAGACGAATTTATTAAAAGATTAAAGTCATGATTATATATGAGGGAAATCCAATCTACAAGGGTTTTTCTTTATTTTCATGATTACATCTGAGGGAAACCCCGTCTACAAAGGGCTTCCTCATCATCGTCTGAAGATCGCACCGAGAAGCTATTCTGACAGGTTCTCGCGTTGGTGATGGTCTTCCTCTTCTTCTAAGAAGATGATCAGTGGCAGGAGGATACAAAACTGGGCATAGACCCATCCTCCAACAGAAGGAAAGCAGGGTAATTCTGCTTTTCTATAGACCACCGCCACTCTAGCCGGTCTGTCTGCCTCTCGTCATCAGAGGTAACGGGAGAAGGTGCCACTTGCAAGCAGCGTGGTGAAGTATGATTCTTTGTCTCTCCCGAAGAACCACCATAAAAAGTTGCTGATTATCCCGAGCAAGGGAGGCTATGATATCCTTCCATGATCCATCGTTGCAGATGAGACTTGCTCGAAGACGCCGTCTTTTTCGGCTCCTTACATGCTGGAAGAACATGGTCTTCTTCTTCCTCAGATCGACCCGACGGACTCCGGCGATCATCCTTGTGTGGCGAAAGGAATACGGGAAGAACAGGTTAAACTCCTCGGCCTTTTATAGGCGAGAGAGGTCACACCGGTCCCCAATAAATCCGCCATAAAGTCAGCATCGACCGTTTCAACGCTCCATTCAGAAATGTTTTGAGTTACGAGGAGCGGTCCATGCTTCATTCAAAGCGTTCCAAATTCTGAAGAAATTTGAAAGCTTTGAAGGGGGTCTTGTAGAAGCATAAAAAATACGCTGGATAGCTCTACGCAACATGGTGATGCAGGGCAGCATAAGCAGGGGACCTCAAGGCCATCAAGATTGCAACGGAGTTTTTTCCACTGAGCATGGCGTAAAATATGATGGGACCATCCGCGTAAATGCAGTATGTCCAGGCCGCTTCAGCGTAGACGGGGTGCTTCATTGCCTTCATGGCGTAAAACTCATCCACTTTCATAGCAGCGTTAAAGCGTACGAGGAACACTTCGTCTTCCCCGAAATGAACCTGTCAAGTCATGCAGTGAACCTGACATCTGACTCCTGACAAAAATGTGCTGCACGGCTACCCAGACGATGGCTGGAAAGATGGCAGACCACTCGGGATGCGCCCCACAGTATGATGGCGGATCTCTGCATTTAATGCAGAGGATTTGATTAAATATTACCGAACCATCGTTTACTGACATCCCCTCAGCGAAGACTGCTTTTACGCATACAAGGGGTTACGTCGCCTTATTTTACACAGGCAAACGTGAACGGTTCACGCTCCGAGGGAGACAAACAGACTGCCACGTCAAAAGCTGCTCTTCGTACAGGGCTCGAGGCACTTCTCTACACCTAATGCTCAGAACGGTGGCAGGCCTTCGGAACATGTCTTTACAATTAATGATGATGGCGGATCTCGGCATTTAATGCGAGAGATTTGATTATATCTCCAAGAGCCATGATTTTGGCTAAAGACGTCCACATCACCTCGGCTTCTACGCCCATTCAACTTCTATGCTCGTTCGGCATCTATGCTCATTCGGCCTTCTGTGCTTATTCGGCTTCTATGCCATCAGGCTTCTACGCCTACTCGGCTTCTATGCCTACTTGGCTTCTACGCCATGGTGACAGACATTGGCTTCTACGCCAACCTCTTCTACACGAGGGATACCTACCTACGTGGCTTCTACGCCGTGATCTT
Source organism: Iris macrosiphon (assembly GCA_036927795.1). Lineage (NCBI taxonomy): Eukaryota > Viridiplantae > Streptophyta > Magnoliopsida > Asparagales > Iridaceae > Iris > Iris macrosiphon. The sequence continues at coordinate 168,821,184 of JAYESA010000009.1, read as the reverse complement.
CGTAGCGATTATACGCGTTTTGTCCCTTAGTTGGACCCGCGTCACACGCTCATTCAAAAGGTCATTTATATGCAGGCTTTGGTTATTTTAACCGTTGTGTAAAAGGGTGATGTACTTCCTACTACTCGATTTCCACACTGATTGAGTGGTCACTGTCACCAAAACTCTATAAATAGAGACCTCTATCAACAGAGGAACAGGTCGAGATTTTAAAGATCGAACAAGCTTGAGACTTTAAAAATTGAACAAGGTCGAACCTCTAAAGAGATCGAACCATGGGTCGAAACATTGGAGATTGAGGAGAGATCGAAGAGTATTTGAGAGAGAGAGAGAGAGAGAGAAGCATCCAGAGCTCAGGCAAAGAGTAGCGATCGACGACATTGGCATCGTGCATCCATCCTCTTCCGCCACCTACGAAGCTGCTTTCCGTCTTCCACGGCACTTCTTCACCATCGTGTAGTCCAAGGGCTAAAGTGATCGACTGCAGATCAGACACCTATAGCAATCATCTATCCAGATTAAATAAATTGTACTCCTACATCCTCGTATAGGATCAAATTATACATGTTTGTTTGTAAACCAAAAAAAAGGGGTTTCGTGCAAACCTCGTATTATATACATTTCGTTCTTTCGTTTAATACCACAAACATGTTGTACTTTTCCATTCGAGTTGGTAGTGGATTTGTTTCCATCCAACTATCATCTTTAGATACTTCTTATAGAGATCTAGTTACATAGATGCATGCAATATATGGAATATAAATTACAGTATAATGGCAAGGTATACTTGTCTAGCAAGAAAGCTGTATAGTACCAATAACCTGCTCCAGAAGTCGCACAGAACAATCCAATAGGTCCTATTAGTGGTGATGTGCAGAAGCGGTGGAGGAGATCATGGGTGTTCAGTCGGCGGAGAAGGTGATGGTGGTATTGGTGGTGGTGTACAGAGGCGGGGGAGTCAGCTCCGGTAAGTTGGTCGGCTCAACGGGGTCGGGGGGAATGAGAGAACAGGGAGGAGAAGAGGAGGTCGTACAGCGGTGGAGAAGACCGTGTGGATCCGGTAGAGGATGGTAAGGACTCCGACGTTCAGTGGATGAGTGCAGCGGTCGGCCGGTCGGGATTTCGGCGGTGAAGGAGGGAAGATGGTGGGTGAACAGTAAGGGGGGAAGAAGTCGGCTATGAATAGGTTGGGGTGATTTTGTGAATGAATAAAAAGAAGAGAAAAATCGTATAAGTAGGTAGAAAAAGTAGGATTTTATGTTGACCTAGGGGGTTGGGATTGGTCAACATCTTTGGGATTGGGCCTTGGCTTCACATAGGGATGTTTGGAGGGATAAGATTTGCATTATTTGAAATGCATGGCTAGGATTAAATGAGGGCGATGTTTGTGTGTTTGCACATTCCAAAAATTATGAGGAAAAATCATATGAAGGAAAAATAGTTTCTTCATGTACTGTGTCCAATGGTGTGGACACCTTAATGTACTTTTGTATAATAGCACCCAACAATTAGAAAATTACACAAAGATGGAAATTTGATTAATTTAATTAAAATTAATACAAATGGTGTTCTGGAATTAATTAGAAGTACATAGGGCTAAAATTAGGTGGGATACAAGTGTCATAGACATAGGAGACTCAGAATATAATATTATCATAATTTGGGTTGTACGAAACAGGACAAGATTGTGTCTCCAATTTGGATTGGAACGCACAAGGATACAAAGTTGAAATTATTTAGAATTAAGAAATAACGTCCGCGACGAATATCGTGCGACTAAAATGTAGCATAAGAAAGCATAATTATAAGTTACACAAAGATCGAAATGGAAGACGGGTATGTCTAGGACAAGAGTATGAAATTTGTAGGAAGGCAATGGCTAGTGTAGTGCTCCAACTATCGAAGCAACGGTAAGGTGCACTAAGTGATATAAATATTGTAAAATTATCTAAAACCCCGTGCTCTATTTCTAATTGGATTCAAAGTAGCCTTAGTTTCACTATCTAAGCAAGTAGGCCTAATTTTGGGTGAGGGAGTTTACAGATAGACTCTTACAACCTAGAATTAGTCGGTTTGACTTAGAAATGGCTTCATGACCTAGAATTGAACTAGTTTAACTTAATTTTATTCCAACACCTTGTATTGATGTAATATGTCTTATATAGGTCTGTGTGACACCAGTTTGGATGCAGTTTGACATTCATTGCTCTGGACGACAGGCGAGTAGATTCTCTGATAGTTTCTATTATTTGATAATTTCTATATTTTAAGTACTTAGAAATATTACATCTGATTCTTGACACTTTGGTACACGGACTAGTATATAGCTTGGATCTTCAGTCATGAGATGTTACAATGGTTATCGTATTGACATCGTACATGATATTGATATTAGATATTGTACATGGTATTATTATTGGACAATAATCGTGTATCGTAATGTGTAATGGTTGGATCCACTGTACTAGTTGGGAGCGGAAAAAATTGCTAGTAAGAGATTTGATTATATTTCTATTATAAATTGTAAAATATTGTTAGTGTTAATCATACACCTCATGTATGATTAGCCTGGCCATATAGCTATTTTACAAGTTTTCAAGCCAATCACATATCGAAACTAGTATTTTAAACACTTAGAATAGTTGCAGTTCTCCATATTCAGTTCCATAAATCATATTACCTTGTATATGATATTGTAGTTTATTTCTCTTCATTTCATATATGCATTGTATATACCTTATTGCTTACATTGTTTGTTCTCTTTACTATTTGCCATTGCATCAGTTTATTATTTTCTCTCAGTATATAGCATCCTCTATTTATTGTTTTATAGTTATTGTCAATTAATTTGGAACTGCTATTGGATTGTACTTCGCTCCAATCCTGACTGGATATATTTTTTAGACTGTGACTTAGAGGACTGGTGTCCGACGTATTACGGACCACAGGAAAAGTAGCTGCAGCCTTGGACCTTGTAGCTCAGGTGTAATTACCGGAAGGTCTAGCCGGAATCACTAGTTATTTTAGTTAGTTTCTTTTAGCATATTTTGGTACCGGATTTCTCTCCGGCATATATTGAGACTTTGATGTTATTGTTTGAAGTTTAGATTATATTATTGTTTAGACTTTATGGTTGTGTTTCGATTATTCTTTCGATATCTTATCGTGATTTACTTCTGTGGTTGAGTATTTCATATTATATTGTTATATCTGTATCACCTTATGGAGTTGGATATTCGTGTGAGATTGATTAGATAGTATCGTAACCTAGACAGCGTTCTACCGCCAATGCTGTGGCGTAGGCTGGACGTACCCGCATACTCGTGCCCCTATATCGGGTGCGGGTCGTGACACGTTTTAGTGGTGGCCTATGCAGGTCTGGCTTTACGAGTAGTGTGATGTTATGGTAGTGCAACGTCTTAGTTGTACTACTACGAGCCTGTAACAGGATCTAGGATATAATATACTAGGATGAGGGCAAATATTCAATCACAATTAGGAACACTTCCAATCTACTGATATTGTTATTCCTTCTGAGTATTGCTTTCTTGAATATTTTGTCCTTCCTTGATGATATCGTATTCTTGTGCATTAATGACTTCTTCTTGTTTTGATCTGTCTTCAGGATACCGCCGAAGACCAGATCGCAGCAATCAGGAGCATCTGCCGTATCGGAGAGGTCAGCGACTTCTCGGCCTCCTACACAGGAAGTGGCAGGGAGTGTTCCTTCATCTTCTATCCGCATAGGAGTTTCAGCAGCTTTCGGGGGTACTCCTTCTCCATCTTTCTAGAGGGCTGTCCCAATTTTGTGGAGGACCTCCCTCTCCCGCCGTAGATTCCTTTTCCTGGAGGTGTGCCTGTTGATAGGGCACAAGTTTTTACTTTGATCCAAGGCATGGTAGATGCCCAGAGGGTGACGGCGGAGGCCCAGCGTATTCAAGCTGAGGCTCAGAGGGTACAGGTAGAGGCGCACCAAGTACAGACAGAGCTGATGAGAGAGAGCATGGAGAATGCTCACCAGATGGCCCTACAGGCAGTTGAGAGAGTTATCCAGCAGCATCTTGGCCAGCGACAGCAGAGGCCAAAAACTATAGTTGACTTCAAAAGGATGATACCTCGGGAGTTCAAGGGTATCGAGGGGATACTTTACGCGGATGACTGGTTAGAGGATACGAAGAGAAACCTATAATTGGCCCAGATTCCAGAGAGCTTGTAGATCGAGGCGGCCAACAGTCAGATGTTCGATATCGCACTCACGTGGTATCGCACGAAGCCGAAACTTATTGCTCAACGATTTACTTGGGAGAATTTTAAGGAGCTTTTCAAGTAGAAGTTCTTTTTCGACGTGGTCCTGGGAGCTTTGGAGAGTCAGTTTCATGACTTGGTCCAAGGGAACATGTCGGTCGACGAGTATGCCACAGAATTCTGTCGAATGAGCCATTTTGCATCGTCTATGATTCGGGACCCAGGAGATCAAGCCCGAAAGTTTAAAAAGGGGCTAACGGGGGAGATTAGGTTGCGCACTTCTTGTCTTCGTACAGATACCTTTGAGGATATCTTGATAGATGCCCAAATTTTTGAGGAGGATCTAGATCTCAGGCCCAAGAGGAGTCACAATATTTTTGGAGATACGAGTGGCAGCACGGGACCGGCCAAGCATCTCCATATTCAGTAGCAGCCGAGGATGTTTTAGCATCACCACCAGTAGCACTAAGACCGGTTCGTGTTCAGCAGGATCAACAGCAGCCTCCGAGGCAGACCAAGTAGGCTTGTCATTTCTGTAAGAGGCCAGGTCACCTTTGGGAGAGCTGTAGAGTGAGGCTAGGACTTTGTTTGCACTGTGGCACTGCGGAACATCGAGTGAGGGATTGTCTCCTAGCTCCTTATCTTCCCGGCCAGCGCGCAGCTACAAATCATAGAGGTCCAGTTAGGCCACCTGTGAAATCGCAGATTGCTCAACACCCGCGGAGGGAGCCACCCCAGTAGGGCGGGGCATTTGTGATGACGATTGAGGAGACTGATACCGCAGGTGATGGGTTAGAAGGTTCTGTTATGTTCTTTCCTTCTGTTCCTTTCCATCTATTTGATTGATTGAATGATTCCTTAGTACCGTAGTTTGTATCAGTGATTTTCCTGCTATAATATAATTAGTAGTGACCCTGACAGAGACTGCAACACCATAACAAAAAGAGGTCATAACCATGCATGTTTATTTTCTTTCTCTAGATTACATATTGTATGATTGTAGGTAGGACTTCCTTGGACCTTGATTATTGGGGGTTTTACCGTAGTGAAGATTAATGAATAGGTTATGACTGGTCAGAGAGAGACAAGGTGTCTTAAATTTTGAGGACAAAATTTTTCTAAGGGTGATAGACTTGTCACCACCATATTTCAGAATAAGAATATTTTTGTCATTTTTTTTATAAATATTATGTATATTTTATTTATTTATAATGTGCATGTTATATATATTGTTACTATTATTATTATTTGTTAGTTGATTAGTCAATTTTATTTAGACTTGACATTAGTGGACCACACTAAACTAGACTTGACCCATTGACTCAATTAAATAGTTAGTCATGACTAGATTAATTCCATTAACCCTATTTAGACTCAAGAATAGAATATTCCTCCAATGGTTTAGTAGATCCTATTTATGAAGGAATGGGAGGAGCACTTGAGTCAATTCAAACATTCTTCAACCTAACCCTAACCCTAAAGGAAGTTTATATAAACCTCTTCATTCATGAGTAGCCTCCATTTATTTCCATTTTGTTCATCCCCAAATTAGAGAACAAACCCTAATTTCTCTATTCCTAAAATTTATCCCTCTCATTCTCATTCCAAGGAGGTTAAGGAGCTTGGCATTGGTAGAGGAGCACATGAGAAGGAAAGCATTGGCTTGAGGACTGTGTCCAACTTTCATTTGTGTCCATTTGGTGGAAGACATTGGGAATCCATCTCCCAATATGTAAAACTCTTATCCCTCTTGTCATTTTAGTTTTTAATGGTGAAATAAACTCCTAGAAACCTACCCATGGCTAAGGACTACCCATAGGAAGAATAACTAGGTTCTTTGGAGACCTATTGTGAAATTTATATTGAGTTTTGTGCTAATTTGGAGAAAACTCCGAATTTGGACTACTAGGTGTTTGTAGAAATATTTTATAGGAGATTTTAGAATGGAAAGCATGTTTTGAGAAGGTTGGTGTATCCTAAATAGGATATATAGTGTCGTGTCATGGTATATGATGATACGTACGGTTAGATTTGGGTATACATATGTATATGTATATACATATAGGTGTTGATATATACATAGCAGTGGATATACATAGAGGTGTATGTGCACTAGGTGTTTGTATTTATGTATATTGGTATTTTGATATATATTATGGTGTATTGTATAGTGAGTATATTTAGTATATGATAGTGGTGTGTGTGGGGCTTGATAAGTGTGTGTGCAACTGTATCAGTGCAGGAGGAAGGACTGAACATTAGTGTTCAAGGGGGAAATCAGGTGTGCAATTGGAATATGCACAGGTCGGGTTACAGGGGAGTGTGGTGTAAGTATTGGTGCAGAACTTCTAGGTGTTAGAATGGTTTTAGGGGATTTTTGTAGGCCACACATCAAACACAGTGATGTGAGTGACTACAGGTAATGGGCAGTGTGGTCTTGAGTGATTACCTGCAGTTGGTAGCAAGTAGAAGGCTCGGGTACCAGCAGGTAAGGGAGAATGACGGACTGTGGTCTGGAAATTGGAAGCTTGCAGGCATGTAAAGGAAGTTAGATCAATTAAAATATACAGGAAGGAGGTAGTAGGAAGCAAGCAGTAGGCCTGGGTTATAGTCCAACATGGGGTGTACTCCATTGATCAAGAGTGAATGCATCTTTGTGAGCAAACTGAATATGTGGGTGTTCAGATTTAGTATGTCATTTTAGTGTAGGGTTGAGAATGCTGTATGAGGGGTAAAGTATGGAAGGTGAAGCAACAACCTCTGTGTATTGTAGGTATTAATGTGTAACAGTTGGACAGAGCAAGGGAAGGGGATAGGTAACAGTGGATGGAGTTATCTCTGAGGGGTAATAAGTGTTTTGGAATGTCAATGTATAATGGCTTTGTACATAAGTGTTGGAAGTGAGCCATGATTAGTGTCAATAAATATCTAGTTAAGGAGTCTTAGTTAATGTAATAGTGTTAAGTTGTGTGCCTTTATGTGTATAGGTGCCAGGAACTTGAGTATTGTTTTAGTGCGAAGTGAGCCATGATTAGTTGCTTACATTGTTTGTTCTCTTTACTATTTGTCATTGCATCAGTTTATTGTTTTCTCTCAGTATATAGCATCCTCTATTTATTGTTTTATAATTCTTGTCAATTAATTTGGAACTGCTATTGGGTTGTACTTTGATCCAATCCTGACTGGATATATTTTTCAAACTGCGACTTAGAGGACTGGTGTCCGACGTATTACGGACCACAGGGAGAGTAGCTGCAGCCTTGGACCTTATAGCTCATGTGTGATTGCCGGAAGGTCTAGCAGGAATCACTAGTTAATTTAGTTAGTTTCTTTTAGCAGATTTTGGTACCAGATTTCTCTCCGGCATATATTGAGACTTTGATGTTATTGTTGAAGTTTAGATTATATTATTGTTTAGACTTTGTGGTTGTGTTTCGATTATTCTTTCGATATCTGATCATATTTTAGTTCTATGGTTGAGTATTTCATATTATATTGTTATATCTGTATCTCCTTATGGAGTTGAATATTCGTGTAAGATTGATTAGATAGTATCATGACCTAGACAACGTTCTATCGTCGATGCTGCGGCATAGGCTGGACGTACCCGCGCACTTGTGCCCCTATATCGGTTACGGATCGTGATATATACCGACAGAATACCAATTTGTTGGAATAAAAAACTTGCTGTCTTTTTGCTACCTCTAGACCGGCATACCAACGGTATACTGATTGTCCTGACTTGTTCTTCCTATCTTTCTAGTATTGCCCGGGACGGCATAACGATGGTATATTATAGTATATCGATGGTGTACTGGTCATGTACTCTTTTACATGTGTTTTATTTTTTATTATATCTTTCACTGCTTTTTTTCCTGGGACTTGTGCGCATATTGCATGTATTATATTCTTGTGCTATTTCCTGGCTCTACTCGTCTATTGTGCTTACCCGACACATCCTAACATATGTATAGTTTGGGGCCACTTGCCTATTATACACATGCCGTGTATAGTTTTGGGGACACCTACCCATTATACACCTGTCCAGCACCAGTCCCGATAGTGACCCACCATGGTGCACTCCTGTTCATTGCTTTATACCAGTCTTTGCTTGACATCATGTATAGTTTAGGGCCACTGACCCATTATACACCTGTCGTGTATAGTTTTGGGCACACCTACCCATTGCACATATATCTTGTACCAGTCTCGGTATAGTTTGGAGATACCTACCCATTATAGACCTGTTTCGTATATTATCTATTGTTGCTTTTTATAGTGCATGATCGTCATGCCTATAACCATTTTGTTGTATTCCCTTATAATCTTGTGATTGTGCTTTTCAAAACATTGTCTTATCTAGTTCATCCATAAGGGAGCATCATATCAAGGATGGATTCTACAGAATATCACACCCAGAATCTTGAAATAAATTACTAAGGATAATAACTAGCTTAAATGATTAGAGCATTGGGGGAGGATCTCCTGATTGCATGCAGTCCCGTACCCCGACGATATTTTTACTGATTGATGGACTTGTAGCATGCCGTCAAGTAGTGCGCATTTCTAGTTCACCGTCGTATGGGGCATATTGTACTGACTTACTCATGTTCACCTTTGTGTGACTTGGATTAGGTGCACATCTCTCCTAGGGTGGTGTATCCACTATTATTTACTTTACTATCGTCCGACGTTTGGGTAGCTTGGATAGTATGTAGGGCATACGACCGTACAGAAATCCTAAATTATATTATTAGTAATTATAACTTGTGATAACCCTAGTTAGCTAATGTATCAAGCCGTACTTCTTGCTTGGTCATAATTGATAGATGGAGTCTATTTATTGCATTGTCTTATAATGTCTTGCTTGCCAGACGGTGACCCATCGTGGTGCACTCCTGTCTATTGCCTTGTATACCAATTTACTTTATATGTATTGTTCCCTACATATTTCCCTTGACATGATCCTGACACTGTACTAGTTCTTTTCTTGTTACTTTTCTCTTCCAGTTTACTTATATGCTTATGTTCTCCTTGCATGATCCCCTACATGTCTCCGTCTAATTTTTTTTACATATTTCTTGTTTTATTTTCTTGTTTCTCGGTGCACTTTATATTATACCTGGTAGTTACATGTTGCTTAGGATATTGTAGCTCTATGTTGTATTGCTAGTTTTAGTTTATAGTTTGGCCTCCTTTGTGGTACTTGCTATTTGGGGTCTGACTCCACTAGTTTATCTTGGTCACATCCGATAGCGGAGCCAGAGGATCTTTTGTTTATTCTCGAGGATGGTGACCACACGGAGCACAAGACCGATTGAGTGAATTTCTATCTTGTTATCCCACTTTTTGTACTTATTCTTTTGTGTGACATTTAGCCATTAGCATATATTAGCTCGTACTTTGGACTTGTTGCAATGCCTACTGGGAATAACATGATTAGCATATTCTAGACCATGTCTAGAGTTGATCATGTATGACTTATACTATTGCTAGTTCTTCTTTTTGTATTACTAGCTTCATGATCATCTATGTATATATAGTTTGGGATACTTTACTAGTTTGCTTCTGATGATCTTACATCTTGTATATTATGGATTTCTATTTGTGATTGAGACACTAGGATTGCTTGACATAGGATTGACTATTGTCTTATAGTATTAACTCCCATGTCTATTCATAACTGTGACCATACCTCGGGGTACTGGAGTACTCTGGTATACGTAGTTGACTTCGTCTACCCCAGCTCTCCAGTATTCAGGTTCTGGGGCCAGACAGGGTTTTAGTTATGGCTCATTAAGGTCTGGTTTTCAGACATGTGGGGTTATCATTATAGATGTCTCAATCCTAAAAATCATCTTCTATGATCTCTTTTAGGACTATAATATATCTCTGATCTTGACATGATTATTTGCTTTAATCCTCTCTCTATCTTGTACCTTGATTTGATCCTTATGTCCTTTGACTTTCAGGGGCATTGTTCCTGGTCGTTCTGATCAGATCGTTTGGGTTCAGATCATGGCAGATCAGCGTCCTGATGGTCAGCCAGTTTCTGGGGATTAGCCTCACCATCCAGGAGAAGAGTCGAGGATAGATCCCGGAGTAGAGCAGCATGTTCAGCCCGATCCACTTGCAGTATCAATGCAGCTAGATCAGCCAGAGCATTTAGATGTTATCGGAGCATTGATGGATATTTTGACGGGTTTTATGGCGACTCACCAACGACAGATAACGTCCTCACTCAATCAGTCTAGACTTCCATGGAGCGAGGTGGTTCTCAAATCTATAATTATGTGAATAGCTTCAGGTATCTCCATCCCCTGTACTTTTATGGCACTGAGGATGCGATTGCGTCTGATGTGTGGCTCTTAGATACTGAAGCAATACCCGAGGCAGCAGAAGTTCCGTCTAGGGAGCGAGTTGTAGTAGTTAGGTTGCAGTTACTGGATTTGGTCCGCGATGGTTGGGCAGCTCAGGAGGTTTCGCTGACGACGTCGATTCTATAGGGGGACTTTAGCAATAGATTTCTGACCCGATACTACAATATGGTGTCACGTTATGACTTGCAATAGAGGATTAACAACCTCAAGCAGATTGGTAAGACCATCGACGGCTACGTGGCAGGGTTCTGCAGGCTCAATAGGTTTGCTCCCACCTTGGTGGTGACCAAGTTGGACCGAGCGAGGAGGTTACAGCAGGGACTTTATCTGGAGATTATACTGGTAGTGGAGCAGCAAGAGCTCCAGACATTCGACACTATGATGAGAGTGGCTAGGAGGCACGAGTATACCTCCTAGAGGATAGTCGATAGAGTTAGGGACAAAAAGAGGCCTCATATTCAGATTGGATCTTCCACCCATTCTTCAGCACCAGCCCTAGCAGTTCATGCTTTATCGATCGGGTCACCGAGGAGGACAGTTTCAGTTCAGCAGTCTTCTCAGACTCGTCCCCCGCAGCAGAGGCAGTCATCTTCAGTCGGGAGTTTCCACTATGGGAAGCCAGGCCACGTCTTTATATATTATCGTAGGGCACAGGGTTTGTGTCTAGCATATGGTGGATTAAGATACATGGTTAGCACTTGTCCCTAGAGGGCTACAGCTGGATCATAATCAGTCCAGTCAGCAGCTCCACGGTTTAGGGCACCAACGTCGGAATGGCAGCAGCAGGCCCCGAGGCCTTTACCGACGCAGTCCCAGACATTCCAGCAGCATAGGATGCAACTGTATGCTCAGGCCCAGGCTCAGAGGTAGAGAGGCCAGCAGCAGAGGGGACCAGTGCCCAGAGGGCAAGGACAGGATTTCAGGATGTCATATGAGGAGGCCCTAGAAGCTGGAGAGGTGGTTGCATGTACCATTCTCTTACATTCATATTCAGCTTCCGTATTTTTTGATTCTAGTGCATCATACTCATTTATTTCTGCATGATTTGTGATACGAGTTAATTTGGAGTTCGAGTCCTTACTTGTAAGGTTAAGTATACTTACTGGTAATGGTCTCATGGGAGTAGATAAAGTTTATGCCTTATATCGAGTCATGGTGTATGGTAGAGAGTTTTCGGCTAGGATGACAGAGTTTCCTATGGACGACTATGTTTTAGTCCTAGGAATGGATTGGTTGAGTGCTCGACGTGCGATGATAGATTATCGTGCTAGCAAGGTTATCTTTTGTATCCCTGGCGAGGAAGAGTTCTTATTTTTTAAGGGGCGAGGTGGAGTCTCCATCTGTTATCTTGGGGATGGAAGTCGACGAGGAGGTTCAATTTTCTAGAGTTATCTGTGAGTTCCTAGATGTATTTTTCGATGAGCTTCCACGCATGCCGCTTGTTCGAGACGTGGAGTTCTACATCGATTTAATTCCAGGGGCAAAACCAGCCTCAGAGAGAGTCTACAGGTTGTCACCTCAGAGTTGAAGATTTTATACCAAATGATAGAGGAGTTGAGGACCAAGGAATTCATTCGTACTAGTGGATCGTCTTGGGGAGCCACATTACTTCTTGTTAAAAAGAAGGATGGTTCATCGTATTTGTGTATTAATTATCGTATTTTAAATGCGGTGACCATTAAGGATAAGTATCAATTACCCAGTAGATGACTTTTTTTATCAGCTTAGTGGGACAGTTGTGTTTTCTAAGATCGATTTATGGTCTGTGTATCATCATATCAGAGTCAGAGAGCAGGATATACCCAAGGCGGTGTTCAGATCTAGATATGTCCATTGGGAGTTTCTTGTTATGCCATTTGGAGCAACCAATGCGCCAACGATATTCATGGATCTCATAAATCGCATCTTCATGCCTCACTTAGACCAGTTTATGATAGTGTTTATTAATGATATCTTGGTCTATAATCGGACTGAGGCAGAGAATGAGTGGCATCTTTGAATAGTTCTTCAGACTCTTCGGGAGAATCAGCTATATGCGAGGTTTAGCAAGTGCAATTTTTGGCTAGATCATATTTTATTCTTGGGTCACATCATTTTCGGTGGAGGCATAGAGGTAGATCCCAAGAAGGTGGAGGCTATCGAGAGTTGGCCAATACCTAGTACAGTTTCGGAGGTGCGTAATTTTCTGGGATTAGCAATATCACGCCCCAGTCCCAAAATACGTAGGACTAGGACACGTGAGCATGCCAGCCGTATGAATATGGCACTCTAATATATGGAAGCCATATCACACGTACGCTATAATATGAATAACAATTCACAAGTGGTAAACATAGATGTCTCAGGGCATAGCTAAATCTCATCTACAAAAATCATATAATAATAAATACCTAGTATCTATGAACTAGATATCAACATGAAGTGTCTAAAGATGGTAGTCGGATGGAAAAAAATCCACTACCGAACTAGTATATGGAATAAACAAGATAAATACAAAATAAGAATATCAACTACCAATCATGGGCTCGACGAAAAGACCTCATCGCAAATGCGTAGCAAGTTCGAACATGTGCTCCTGCGAATACTCATAAAACAATATACCTGGAAGGGAACAGGTCCTCAGAGGGACATAACAAGATACATAAAAGCATGCCATAAAGTAAATACAGAATAAATAACTCCGGGTGACCTAACCATCTAAGTGAATGCAATTTGAGGACAACTTGAGAGTATGGGAAAGTATAGGCTAGACATATGCTGACGTAATTCACCAATCATGACAACTGGCTAGTATATACCACATATGCCCCCAATACCAGGGTGCATGTATATAATAACGTCCTACCGCTCCGAAGAACAGGGAATCTGCATAGTATAACGTCCATACCGCTCTGAAGAATGGGGAATCTGAATAATATAACGTCCATACTGCTCCGAAGAATGGGGAATCGGCAAGTATATAACGTCCATACCGTTCCGTCGAACGGGGAATCTGAATAAAGAAAGTGGGTGTCCCATACGCCTACTAGTAGTCCTCCCCGTCCAATGATCTAAGCACATTGTATCCACAACACGCGTCAGCTACTACGCCTCGGCGTCGTAACTCTGGCTCATAGTCTATCGTTAGAGCAAGGGTCCATCCTTACAACCAACAAGGACAAGGATGGGACCATCGTACCACGCTAGTCTATGCTCCACCTACTAATAACTGCTAAGTCTTCTAACATGTATCACTATTAACAGCTATTCCCTATCCGTCGTACGCCTACACGTACAGGTGGCCAACCACATACGCAGGACCGTGCCCTACATGAGACTCACAACACGTGTACGAAATGTGTCAAGGCCTGGGAGTCATACCAATAACTCCACAACTTTAGGTGGGTCTATTAGACACTAGGTCAGACACAAGTCCTAACGTTAACGCATTCGTTGACTGCACCCGAGTCTCTCTCGGACGCGCATAGTTAAATAATAAATATACAGCTAATAATATAGAATTTAAATAGTACAACAAAGGCAAGGTATACTTGCCTGGCAAGCGATTGTGTAGTCCCGATAACCAGCTCCGAAAGTCATGCAGCTAAATCCAACAGATCTTCGGGGTCAGCGTGCACAGGTATGGGAAGCGGAGTGACTACTGCGGTTTGTCTGGCGAGGGTGACGGGTTTGAGATTGCTAAGGGTGACGGTTAAGGGTGATACCGATCATAGTGATTAGGTGAGGAGGTGAGGAGGATGCTGTAGAGGGTGACTGGGATGCCACTGATGATGGTGGTAAAGGTGATGACTAAGACGATGATGATGATAACAATATGGATGACGATGACGATGGAAGCGATGATGATGATCACAGATGACGAAGATGGTGATGACGAGGGTGATGGTGGTAATGAAGATGACGAGACAGTGATTAGGGTTTCATGTATTGAGGATGGATGATGATGATGATGATGCCAAGATCAATGATGATTTTATGATGGTGATGACTACCATGATGATGATGGTGGACGAGGATGATAAGGATGACTAGGATGATGACGACGAGGGCGAGGTCGATGACGGCAGGGATGACAATGTGGATGCTAGCGATTTCGAGGACGACAATGTAGGTGATGGGATGAGATTTATGTTGATGGTGGTAGTGTTGGTAGAGTTTCATAGGGAAGATGACGATGTATATGATGATGAAGATGTTGGTGGTGGCTACTGAACTTCGGCCAGCGAGGGGGAGGGAGGTCCGGCCAATAAGAGAAGGACAAGGAGGAGAGGGGGCTGTGGTGAACGGAGGGCGTGGGGGAAACGGGGATGAAGTTAGAGAGGAAGTCGAAGAAGGTGGTGGTAATGGTGTTTGCAGGAAAGAGAGGGGTTGTCCGGTCGACTCCGGTCGGGGTCGGGTGCTCGGGATGCTGGTGGTGGTGGTTCTGCGGGAAGGTGGTCGGCTGCTCGTGGTCGAGTTCGTCGGCCAGGCGGAGGTGTTCTGGGCGGGTGCAGCGGGTCGGCGAGGTTGTGCAGGCGTTGAGGAGCTCCGACGTGGCACAGTCGGGGTTGATGGCTGGAAGACGGTGGGGGAGGGTGGACTCGGCGGTGGTTGGCAACGGCACAAGGGGGTTGGGGAAGTTGATGGTGATGGTGACTGGGGGGTCGACGAGGGAGGAGAGGGAGGTGCGGAGGAGGCCGACGGCTCCGGCGAGGGCTGACTCCGGCGAGGGCTGGACATGGGGGGGGAGTAGGACACAGGGGAGGGGGAAAGATGAATAGTGTTTTGGATTTTGGGATTTGATTTTTAGGTCAAGACGAAAAAATAGAAAAAGTAATTTTATACATGTAGAAATTTGGGCTTGGGTTTGACCTAGGATTGGGACTTGGTCAACACTCCTTGGTATGGGCCTTGGGCTCACATGGGGATGTTGGGAGGGCTGGAATTTGTATTAATTAAATGCAAGGGTAAATTAATATACGGGGCGATATGCGCGCGTTGCACATCCCAAAAATTACAGAAAAATCCACGTGAAGGGAAAATTGGGTTTCTTCACGTATTGTCCAACGGTAGGGACACCTCAATGCGTTTTTGCATAACAGCCCCCAACAATTGGAAAAATTGCACAAAGGCAGCAATTAGATTTAATTAATTAAAATTACTGCGCACGATGTTCCGGAATTAATTAGAAGTACCTGGGAATAAAATTAGGTCAAACACAAGTGTCTGGGGCATAGAAGATACAGTTTAGAATATTAATAAAATTCGGGTGGTACAAAATGGTCAAGATTATGTCTCCAATTCCGATTGGAACGCACAAGGGTACAGAGTTGGAATTTATTTTAGAATTAGGAAGTAACGTCCACGACGTTTATTGTGCGATTAAAATATCGTACCATAAAGCATGATTATAAATTATACAGAGGTCAGAATAGATGGTGGTCAAGTCTAGGACCGGATTATGAAATTTTTAGACAGACAATGGCCAGTGAGGTGCTCCAATTATCGAGGCAACGGTAAGGTGCGCTACGCGATAAAATAATGTACAGTTAAATGAAATATCGGGTTCTAAATTCTAATTGGGTTCAAACTAGCCCTAATTCCACTATATAAGCCAAGTAAACCTAATTTTGGGTGAGAGGGTTTACAATCTACCCAACTTAAAAATAATTTCGTCCTCAAAATTAAAATAAGGCATAATTGGTTTAACTCCTTCACTTGCGTACGTAAGGCAAGTTAAATCGTAATCTCTTCCAAAATTTAACTTATTCAAGTCCATTGAAATCCCTTTCAAATTGAACCATTGTTTAAATCTAACGTCAACACATTGCGTTGTCTTCTCCATTCTCAATTTAATAATCTACATCCAATCTAATTCAAATCTCTATGACATCCCAAGTCAGAATTTACACCGCAATCTTCAACTGTTAAAGTTTCCTCTAGAAAATTATAATCAATTATTATTTCTATCCTCAACTTGTGAATTCCGCACTCTTCAATTTCTTAAATTCAATTTATATCCTCAATATTTTCAAATAGGTAATCCCACAATCAACATTTAACTTTTAATTTAAGGCCTCAATTTATGAAATTTGAATTCTAATTCACCAATTGCCCGTATCTAGATTTTTATATTTATCCCCAAAATTTAAATCAATGATTCAATCCTTCGATATCCAAAATTTAAACCGTATGCTCATGTATCGGTATTTGGTTTGCCATATCCTGGTTTTTAAGATTCATCGGTCCTTTATCATATAAATTATTCTTCTAGAATTCTAAATTTTAAAATGACTTGAACCTCTACATCCAATTTTTCTTTTCTCGATCACAATCTAAGAGAAGTTTCTCTTAAGTTGACAATGCAACTGCTATCCAACTTAGGATCTACCCCTCTATCACATAAGGCTCTTACATTTCAGAAATCTCATTCCTCAATTTACTTAATCTTGTTACTCAATCCTCAAAAATTTTGACACCAAATATATTACATGTGATACGCCCTTGGTTACAAAATAATCATCAAATAATGTAATTGGCCTATAGGGTACATCTAATACTGTCCGTGTATCAACTTATGCTAAGCACGAGGTTTCGTCTTTCCGTAATAAGGGAAGACGGAAAACAATAATAAAGAGTTCAAGGGGGAGGTAATAGATTAGGAGTATGGGGGTCAAGGTGTTTAAAAAATTCAATGGGAATTGTCAAGGCAGTTGTGGATTAAAATCCTATTTTGGTAATTTCCTGTTCACATGCTATATCAGTATCGTTATGTAACGGATACGATATGCTCAGTTATATCTAGAGGGCAAGTACATTCGTCTACTAATCACTATATATCCTAATCCATGTAAAGTAGTTATGCGAATGGCGAACCAAGCGCACTATGGTTGATCAGACCGTAGTACACTGATTCTGAAATATATTAGAGTACGCGTCCAATAATACATATGTCATGAACAAGCTTAATAAAAGGATGAGCTTGCAAAACTAGGTTGTAACAGCAGCATAAGTCGAGGTAGTAAAAAATATAAGTATGCTAGATTATGATGAAAGGAGGTACAAAAAATAATTTAAGTTCATAAAACCAAACAAGATACAAAATTAAGATTCTACAATCGCTACAGTTGTCATACTCACTCCTTGTCTAAGTCGCTAGTCGACCAAATAGGGGTATGGACCTTTAATTTCTACAGTCTGAATAAACACTATCTTTTTATGCAAGTCTAAAGTTGTGTCATCCTATTATACTTCATCAATGGGTCAATAGGGCTATGTGATACTATGTTGTGAGGCATACTACCCAACTTAAAATAATTAACTTAGACTGTGACAGTCTTAAGGGGATCTTACAATTTAATAAGGTTCTTGTAAATAAAGTACAAATTCTTATTGGGCTATACGAGAAACGGATCTTAATACTTATTGGGTCTCCTATGGTATCATGTAGGTCACGGTCATCTTAAATCTTAATCATATAGCTCATAGAATACAGGTGTTTATAGTAAGAATGGAAGAGTTAATGACCTTTAAGAGAAAAAGGAAAATATAACTCGTATCGAGTTACGGATACAAATTACGCGATTTCAAACTAAGAATAATCAGATCACAATCTAAAGGAACAACTCAAACTATCAAGCTCTAACTACCAAGCACATAATTCAAAGTTTAAATTACCAACCATAACCCTAGCAACCTATATATACTAACATAGAATAAGATCACTTGGCCTTCAATCATAAGAGTTATGGGGCACGATTTGAAAGATGAAGAATAGAAGAACATAATTAGTCGTCGCGCAAATATAGCGAGCGCTAAGGTTGCAGAGAACAAGATGTAACATTAGAAATAGCAGGACTCTAGATAAGATCATGGTTTCTACGGGGAAGGTGGTATGCTAATCTCTGTGTTTGAGGAATGATCGAGGGAATATTATATTTATTCCTCTTGGCTTCCTAGGGTACGGTCTGCTAATATCAAAACAATAAATCTAATGTATGGTTCTATAATAATATCTCACTATAAAAGTTAAGTTTGGTCCTATTATTCAACCTTGGATTTCTATGGGTTCCTCAAGGCTAGGGTCAAGCAATATGGTCAGATTTATAGCTAGCCCTAGTAGTGCCTATACCACTCTTAAGTCATTCATAATTATGTCAAGGAATAATGGTAAGTCATTCCTTAGATAAGGACGCTAGGGTTTACTTAAATATTCTAAACTTAGTGACGTGTAAGGGTTCTAGTTACTCCTAATAGGAAGGTTACCCTACTTATTATCTAACAACAGGGACTTCTATATTCTAGGGGAAGGCTATACTTCTAGGAACTATTAGGGAAGCACGGGAATCAAGCAGGATGCAGCTATTCAAAATAGAACAGATTGGAAGGAGGATGAGTCATAGTCAGATGTGGATGAGATCCTATACTCTAATCCTATTTACAGGCTTGCTCGGTATAGTAACATAACCGAGACAATATGCTCTGACCTGCATGGGCCACCACTAAAAATATGTCACGCCCCAGTCCCAAAATATGTAGGACTAGGACACGTGAGCATGCCAGCCGTATGAATATGGCACTCCAATATATGGAAGCCATATCACACGTACGTTGTAATATGAATAACAATTCACAAGTGGTAAACATAGACATCTCAGGGCATAGCTAAATCTCATCCACAGAAATCATATAATAATAAATGACTAGTATCTATGAACTAGATATCAACATGAAGTGTCTAAAGATGGTAGTCGGATGAAAACAAATCCACTACCGAACTAGTATATGGAATAAACAAGATAAATATAAAATAAGAATATCAACTACCAATCATGGGCTCGACGAGAAGACCTTATCGCAAATGCGCAGCAAGTCCGAACCTGTGCTCCTGCGAATACTCATGAAACAATACACCTGGAAGGGGACCAGGTCCTCAGAGGGACATAACAAGATACATAAAAGCATGACATAAAGTAAATACTGAATAAATAACTTTGGGTGACCTAACCATCTAAGTGAATACAATTTGAGGACAACTTGAGAGTATAGAAAAGTGTAGGCTAGACATATGCTGACATAATTCACCAATCGTGACAACTGGCTAGTATATGCCACATATGCCCCCAATACAAGGGCGCATGTATATAATAACGTCCTACTGCTCCGAAGAACGGGGAATCTGCATAGTATAACGTCCATACCGCTCCGAAGAATGGGAAATCTGAATAATATAACGTCCATACCGCTCCGAAGAATGGGGAATTGGCAAGTATATAACGTCCATACCGTTCCGTCGAACGGGGAATCTGAATAAAGAAAGTGGGTGTCCCATACGCCTACTAGTAGTCCTCCCCGCCCAATGATCTAAGCATGTTGCATCCACAACACGCGTCAGCTACTACGCCTCGGCGTCGTAACTCTGGCTCATAGTCTATCGTTAGAGCAAGGGTCCATCCTTACAACCAACAAGGACAAGGATGGGACCATCGTACCACGCTAGTCTATGCTCCACCTACTAATAACTGCTAAGTCTTCTAACATGCATCACTATTAGCAGTTATTCCCTATCCGTCGTACGCCTACACGTACAGGTGGCCAACCACATACGCAGGACCGTGCCCTACATGAGACTCACAATACGTGTACGAAATGTGTCAAGGCTTGGAAGTCATACCAATAACTCCACAACTTTAGGTGGGTCTACTAGACACTAGGTCAGACACAAGTCCTAACGTCAACGCATTCGTTGACTGCACCCGAGTCTCTCTCGGACGCGCACAGTTAAATAATAAATATGCAGCTAATAATATAGAATTTAAACAGTACAACAAAGGCAAGGTATACTTGCCTGGCAAGCGGGTGTGTAGTCCCGATAACCAGCTCCGGAAGTCGCACAGCTAAGTCTAACAGATCTTCGGGGTCAGCGTGCACAGGTACGGAAAGCGGAGTGACTACTGCAGTTTGTCTGGCAAGGGTGACGGGTTTGAGATTGCTAAGGGTGACGGTTAAGGGTGATACCGATCATGGTAATTAGGTGAGGAGGTGAGAAGGATGCTGAAGAGGGTGACTGGGATGCTACTGATGATGGTGGTGAAGGTGATGACTAAGACGACGATGATGATAACGAAATGGATGACGATGACGATGGAAGCGATGATGATGATTACAGATGACAAAGATGGTGATGACGAGGGTGATGGTGGTAATAAAGATGACGAGACAATGATTAGGGTTTCATGTGCTGAGGATGGATGATGATGATGATGCCAAGATCGATGATGATTTCATGATGGTGATGACGACCACGATGATGATGGTGGACGAGGATGATAAGGATGACTAGGATGATGACGACGAGGGCAAGGTCGATGACGGCAGGGATGACAATGTGGATGCTAGCGAATTCGAGGACGACGATGTAGGTGATGGGATGAGGTTTATGTTGATGGTGGTAGTGTTGATAGAGTTTCATAGGGAAGATAACGATGTATATGATGATGAAGATGTTGGTGGTGGCTACTGAACTTCGGCCAGCTAGGGGGAGGGAGGTCCGGCCAACAAGAGGAGGACAAGGAGGAGAGGGGGCTGTGGTGAATGGAAGGCATGGGTGAAACGGGGATGAAGTCGAAGAGGGTGGTGGTAATGGTGTTTGCAGGGAAGAGAGGGGCTGTTCGGTCGACTCCGGTGGGGGTCGGGTGCTCGGGATGCTGGTGGTGGTGGTTCTGCGGGAAGGTGGCCGGCTGCTCGTGGTCGAGTTCCTCGGCCAGGCGGAGGTGTTCAGGGCGGGTGCAGCGGGTCGGCGAGGTCGTGCAGGAGTTCAGGAGCTCCGACGTGGCACAGTCGGGGTTGATGGCTGGAAGACGGTGGGGGAGGGTGGACTCGGCGGTGGTTGGCAGCGGCACAAGGGGGTTGGAGAAGTTGATTGTGATGGTGACTGGGGGGTCGACGAGGGAGGAGAGGGAGGTGCGGAGGAGGCCGACGGCTCCGACGAGGGCTGACTCCGGCGAGGGCTGGATATGGGGGGGGAGTCGGGCACAGGGGAGGGGGGAAGATGAATAGTGTTTTGGATTTTGGGATTTGATTTTTAGGTCAAGACGAAAAAATAGAAAAAGTAATTTTATACATGTAGAAATTTGGGCTTGGGTTTGACCTAGGATTAGGGCTTGGTCAACACTCCTTGGTATGGGCCTTGGGCTCACATGGGGATGTTGGGAGGGTTGGAATTTGCATTAATTAATTGCAAGGGTAAATTAATATACGGGACGATGTGCGCGCATTGCACATCCCAAAAATTACGGAAAAATCCACGTGAAGGAAAAATTGGGTTTCTTCACGTATTGTCCAACGGTGGGGACACCTCAATGCGTTTTTGCATAACAACCCCCAATAATTAAAAAATTGCACAAAGGCGGCAATTAGATTTAATTAAATAAAATTACTGCGCACGATGTTCCAGAATTAATTAGAAGTACCTGGAAATAAAATTAGGTCGAACACAAGTATCTGGGGCATAGAAGATACAGTGTAGCATATTAATAAAATTCGGGTGGTACAAAATGGTCAAGATTATGTCTCCAATTTCGATTGGAACGCACAAGGGTACAGAGTTGGAATTTATTTTAGAATTAGGAAGTAACGTCCGCGACGTTTATTGTGTGATTAAAATGTCGCACCAGAAATCATGATTATAAATTATACAGAGGCCAGAATAGATGGTGGTCAAGTCTAGGACAGGGTTGTGAAATTTGTAGACAGACAATGGCCAGTGAGGTGCTCCAATTATCGAGGCAACGGTAAGGTGTGCTACGCGATAAAATAATGTACAGTTAAATCAAATGTCGGGTTCTAAATTCTAATTGGGTTCAAACTAGCCCTAATTCCATTTTATAAGCCAAGTAAACCTAATTTTGGGTGAGGGGATTTACAAGCAAGCTACTACAGGCAATTTTTGGCAGACTTTGCTAGGATTTTCGCACCCTTGACATGGCTGACGTGTAACAATGTGCGCTTCGAGTGGTTAGATACTTGTCAAGTTTCTTTCGAGAAGCTCAAGCGGAGTTTAATTTTGGCTCCTATTCTCACACTTTTCGTCGGACCAGGTGGGTTCACGGTTTACTGTGATGCATCAGGCATTGGATTAGGATGTATCCTTATGCAGCATGGTAGGGTTATTGCTTATACGTCTTGGCAGCTTCGAGACCATAAGAAGAATTACTCGACCCTTGATTTGGAGTTAGCCACAGTTATGTTTGCACTCAAGCTCTGGAGGCATTATCTGTATGGTGAACGGGTGGAGGTCTTCACGGATCATAAGAGCTTGAAGTATGTGCTTACGCAGAGGCACCTCAACATGCGACAGAGGAGATAGCTGGAGTTACTGACAGATTACGACATTGATCTTCAGTATCATCCAGGGAAGGCCAACGTCGTTGTAAACGCTTTGAGCAGGAGGGTAGGAGCTTACTTCTTGACCGAGCAGCGACATATCCTGGACGATCTTCAGAAGATGGGCATCGAGGTGGTGTTACCCGTTGATACGGGCTCGATGGCAAGATTGCAGGTAAAGTGTACTATAGTTGAGAGGATCAGGGAAGCATAGACAGATGATGCCAGGCTTCAGTGACTCAGTACAAAGTCTGAGGTCAGACGCCGGGCAGAGTTGAGCATTCACAAGGATGAGACTCTCAGGTTCGGGAGTCGACTTTGTGTACAGAGTGGAGATATCCGGCACGAGATTATGTCAGAGGCCTACAGTTCCCAGTATTTAGTTCATCCAGGAGGGAGAAAGATGTAGCAAGATATTCGATAGCACTTCTGGTGGAATAGAATGAAGAGAAAGATAGCACGGTTTGTCTCTCGGTGTTTAGTCTGTCAGCAGGTTAAGACTGAGCATCAGAGACCGGCTGGGTTACTTCAGCCTTTATCGATTCCGGAGTGGAGATGGAAGCATATTACTATGGACTTTATGACCGGTCTTCCTAGATCCCCTAATAGTAAAGATGTTATTTGGATGATAGTAGATCGACTTACGAAAGTTTCTCACTTTCTACCTTTCAGAGTTAGTCAGTCTACGGAGCAGCTAGCAGAGATGTACATGAGACAGATTGTCAGACTGCATGGAGTGTCAGTTAGCATAGTCTCGAACAGGGATTCCAGATTTACTTCTCATTTCTGGCAGAGCCTTCAACAGAGTTTAGGCACCCATCTGAGGTTCAGTTCGGCATACCATCCGCAGACAGATGGTCAGTCAGAGCGTACGATTAAAACCTTGAAGGATATGTTTTGATCGTGTACTTTAGACTTTGGTGGTTCGTGTGAGGATCACTTGCACTTAGTAGAGTTCTCCTACAATAACAGATTCCAGAGGAGCATTCAGATGGCGTCCTTCGAGGCATTGTATGGAGGGCGATAAAGATCACCCTTAACTTGAGATAATAATGGAGAGAGACAGATGCTCGGTCCCGAGATGATAGCTCAGTCAGTTGAGGTTATCAGGCAGATCAGAGACCGTCTCAGAGTAGCTCAGGATCATCATCGTCATTGGGCATATTTGTATCGGCAATATCTTGAGTTCTCAGTCGGCGACCATGTATTTCTTAGGATTTTATCTACCCGTGGAGTTATCAAATTTGGAGTACGGGGAAAGCTTAGTCCTCGATTTATTGGTCTGTTCGATATTCTCGAGTGCGTAGGAGATGTCTCCTATAAACTAGCTCTTCCATCGTTATTTCACAAGGTATATGATGTATTTCATGTATCTCAGTTGCGTCGATATATTTTGAATTTGAGCCATGTCATAGATCATTCAGAGTTGGTAGTTGGTAGTTGGTAGTTGGTACCGACCTATCGTATGAGGAAAGGCCCGTATCTATTTTGGATCGGAGGAAGAAGGTTCTCAAGAACCGGACTATCCGATTAGTTCGAGTTTCTTGGGGTCATCACTCACCGAATGAGTCAACGTGGGAGCGCGAGGATGATATCAGTGCTCGTTATCCGCATCTGTTCGACTCAGGAGGTATACTTATTTCGTGTCCTTCGTATCTTATCATGCTTATGTGTGGTAGTTGTTTGTTGTAGCTTGTGGTTGCTTTAAACTTCCTTGTTCCATATACTTGTTAGGATTTTATAGTTATATAAGTTTCCTTTCAAGTTATTAATAGCATGCTTTCCTGGATTTTATTGTTGGATTTTGGAGCCTTATTGAAATTCCGATGACAGAATTTTTCTGAGGGGAGAGTTGTGAGACTCGTCTCACAGTATCTGTATTGGTATATGGGTATGTATTTTATATTATATATACTGTATTTTATTGGATCTCGTGGAATCTCATAATTTTCTCAAAATTAAAACTTTACTACCTGACCGGCATACTGCGGTATACTTCGGCATATCGGTGGCATACCGTTCGGTAAATATTTGTTTTACTTTTGAAATATTTTCGTGATATTTTTGAGATATTTTTATGAGATATTTTTGTGAGATATTTTTGTGAATAGTATTTGATACTTTCTATTATCCAATGGTTTCTTGGTTTTATTTTGGATGGACGAGATCGATTTAACTCATGACTAGGATCGCTGACGAGGCAGACCGGACGGTCATGATTAAATCACCTCTTCTATATATATATATATGGATTAATTTTCTCTCTCCTCTCTCTTTTCTTTCTTTCTTCACTTCTTCATTTTCTCTCTATTTCCCGCGGGAGCTAGGAGCTTGGTCTTAAGGCCTAAGAGTGTGGTTTCTGAACCCCTCTTGGTGGTGGACTTGAAGGTTAAGGCTGGGAGCTTGACTTAAGGCAAGTACATCTTGCCAAAATCTTGAATAAATTTTCTTTGCTGCAGTTTTTGATTTTTCTTGGTGGTTTATGCTTAGAAATACATGCTAGTTGTTTTGTTAAATATGTTTCTCTAGTGATTTTCCATCATGGGCTAGTTTCAGAAATTAGTTTTGAGCTTGTTTCAACTTTTCGGTAGAAACCCTGATATTTACTGGTTAGGTAACTCGGTATCGAAAACGATAACCGGAGTGATTGCCATGAGACTTAGTATATATTCTATAGGAGGCTTACCATTAGACTTGACACTTTGCCAGACCATTTTCTGTTAAGTTTAGGAACATAATTTTGGTTCCGAAATAACCGTCGTGATTGGACTTTCCCTAGAATTGCCTAAGGGAACCGACATACCGACGGTTTATTGGTATATGCCGACGGTATACCAATTTTGTCCGACTTGGAATCCTAAAAATTGCTATGACCTAGACCGGCATACCGACGGTATATTGTAGTATACCGATGGTATACCAATTTATTGGAAACAAAAACTTGATGTCTTTTTGCTACATCTAGACCGGCATACTGATGGTATACTGGAGTATACCGACGGTATACCGATTGTCCTAACTTGTTCTTCCTATCTTTCTAGTATTGTCCTGGACGGCATACCGATGGTATATCGGTTATGTACTCTTTTGCATGTATTTTGTTTTTTATTGTACCTTTCACTGCTTTTCGTCTGGCACTTGTGCGCATATTGCATGTATTATTTTCTTGTGCTATATCCCGGCTCTACTCGTCTATTATGCTTACCCAACCCATCCAGACATTATGTGTAGTTTGGGGCCACTTACACATTATACATCTGTTGTATATAGTTTTGGTGACACATACCCATTATACACCTGTATAATAATACTCCCGAAAGTGATCCGTCGTGGTGCACTCCGGTTCATTGCTTTGTACCAGTCTTGGCTTGACATCATGTATAGTTTAGGGCCACTTACCCATTATGCACCTGTCGTGTATAGTTTTGGGGATACCTACCCATTATACATATCTCATACCAGTTCCGGTATAGTTTGGAAACATCTACCCATTATACACCAGTCTCGTATATTATCTATTGTGGCTTGTTATAGCGCACGCTCGTCATACCTATAATGTTTGGTTGTATTCCCGTATAGTCTTATGATTGTGCTTGTCAAAACATTGTCTTATCTAGTTCATCCATGTGGGGAGCATCATATCTAGGATAGATTCTACAGAATGCCACACTCGGAATCCTGAAATAAAATGCTAAGGTTAATAACTAGCTTAATTGATTAGAGCATCGTGGGAGGATCTCTTGGTTGCATGCAGTCCGGTGCCCCCGACGATATTTTGACTGATTGATGGACTTGTAGCATGTCGTCGAGTAGTGCGTATTTCCAGCTCACCGTCGTGTGGGGCATACTGTACTGACTTACTCAGGTTCACCTTTGTGTGACTTGGATTATGAGCACATCTCTCCTGGGGGTGGTGTATCCACTATTATTTACTTTACTATCGTCCGACGTTTGGGTAGCTTAGACAGTCTGCAGGACATGTGACCGTACGGAAATCCTAAATTACATTGTTAGTAATTAGGACTTGTGGTAACCCTAGTTAGTTAACGTATCAAGCCGTACTTCTTTCTTGGCCGTGATTGATGGATGGAGTCCATTTATTGTCTTGTCTTATATTTCCTTGCTTGTCTGACGGTGATCCGTCGTCGTACACTCCTGTCTATTGTCTTGTATATTATTTTACTTTATATGCATTGTTCCCTACATGTTTTTCTTGTCATGATTCCGACACTGTACTAGTTCTTTTCTCGTTACTTTTCTCTTCTAGTTTACTTATATGCTTATGTTCTCCTTGCATGATCTCGTACATGTCCTCGTCTAGTATTTTTTACATGTTTTCTGTTTTATTTTCTTATTTTCCGGTGCACTTTATATTATACCTGATAGTTACATGTTGCTTAGGATATTGTAGCTCTATGTCGTATTGCTGGTTTTAGTTCATAGTTTGGCCTCCTTTGTGGTACTTGCTATTTGGGGTCTAACCCCACTGGTTTTGCTTAGCCAGATCTGGTAGCGGAGCCAGAGGATCCTCCGTTTATTTTCGAGGATGGTGACCACATGGAGCACCAGACCGATTGAGTGGGTTTCTATCTTGTTCTCCCACTTATTGTACATATTATTTTGTGTGGCGTTTACCCCCGAGCACATGTTAGCTCGTACTTTGGACTTGTTGCATCGCCTACTGGGCATGACATGATAAGCATATTCTAGACCATGGCAAGAGTTAATCATGTATGACTAATACTATTGCTAGTTCTTCATTTTATTTTACTAGCTTCATGATCATCTATGTATATATGGTTTGGGATACTTTACTATTTTGCTTCTGATGATCTTACATCTTATATATTGTGGATTTCTGCTTGTGATTGAGACACTAGAATTGCTTGACATAGGATTGATTGTTGGCTTGTAGTATTAACCTCCATGTCTATTCACTGCCGTGACCGTATCTCGGGGTACTGGAGTACTCTTGTATACGTAGCTGGCTTTGTCTGTTCCCGCTCTCCAGTATTCTGGTTCTTGAGTTGACCAACCACATCCCAACATTTCTGAAAGAAAAGAGCATGGAATCCGTTTGGGCCGGGAGATTTAGATGGGTTCATTCTTTTGATGGTGTTATGAATCTCCTCTGGTGTGGGGACACAACATATCAGTTCATTCTCTCCATCATCGACTTTGTGCAGTCCTTCCAAAATGACATTAGGCACAGGAGATGTGTTGAATGCCTGGAATAGATCAAGTGTTCCATGAATGTATTGGTAATGGCTTCATGATCAAAACGTGATCTCCCCTTTCCCCAATTTTAATGCATGTTGTGTTGTTTTTTCTTTTTTTTTATTCAAGGCCATCAGGTGGAAGAAAGTTATATTTTTATCTCCTTCTTTAAGCGAAGTTACTCGAGATCTTTGCTGCCAATAGATTTCGTGTAAATGAAGAAGCTTATTTAGAGTGATTTGGGTCATGTTCTTGTAGGTTCCTGGTATCGGATGGAGGCTTATTTTTGAGTAATAACAACCTTTCTTCATAGAGCCTGCTATCTTCATGCAGATTGCCATCTAAGTTTGAGTGAGGGATGTTGCAGAGCTTGACGACCATCTAGTTTCAGCAATGATAGACGACTGTATAGACCGGAAAAATGATTGTAGAATCGAATTATCGGACTTTCGTCGTCGAGTCGTCGCTTGGACGAACAACTTGCCGACACGAGTATTGGCGACGCATGGTTGGTGCAGAGACGATGTGCCCTTATTAGTGACGGATGTTGCACTATTATAGGGATGAACTATTTGACGAAATAGTTCTTTGCAATTTATATCTAGTTACAAAATAGATTGAGCAAGTTATCTCTGCCTCCAATGCTAGGCGGTTGGAATAAGATTCAATTACTCATAGAACAATTTACTTTCAAAGCTTCCGTGTAAAAGTTGTAATCATCTACAATACAAAATATTCCCTTATCAAAATTTCGAAGAATATAACAGTCTCGAAAATGATGATATGGCGATCCACAATACAAATATTGTCATATCCTCTTCATGCACACAGTACTGGTGTGCCCAATCTTCTTACAATAATGGCAAACTTGTAGCGGTTCTCGCTGCAACCATGGCCATATGAGAATGTGGGGATGTTGCATTCTCTATACCCTTCCTGAGTCACTAAGTCTGCTCCTTCTGAGATTCCATGGTACCTTGCAGTATACTAAATAATTATGCTCCATCCATAGGTTGATAGACCATGGTGGTCCATAATCAAAATGAAAGACATATTTAATTAGAATTTGTTATAGATATATGTATCGATAGTTATATAATATTAGTTAGTTAAGCTATTAGTTAAGATTTTTTTTTCTTAACTTTTAATTGTAACAGTTCATTTAGATTAAATTTTAACTACGATTAAAACTCAGTTTGAAAATTATTATTTTCATATTTTTTTTGATATAAACTATTAACATGATTAAATTTTAAATCATGTTAATAGTAGTATGTCACCTTAACCAACTACGCTATAAAAAATCACAAACAAAAAATAATATCTATTAAATATGGTTTAATCATCATTCTAAAATGGCATATATATTTTGATATAAACTATATCTTCCCAAGAATATTTATTGACAAAACATGGGAATATAATTTTTCCACAAGTTTAATTCTATGGAATTTGATTCCCAAAAATATAAAAAAATTCGGACTGTATAATATTCTCCGTAGCAAAATACACATGGACACAATTAAGTTATTCAGATAGAAATTCAGATTCTTATCGTGTTAGAAAATACCCATCCTACAAAACAATATTGAAAAGAAGCCAAGAGAGACTAAGGGTCCGTTTGGCTCACTGCAATGTAATCGTAATGGAATCGAACGATTTTATTTTTTTTTCATTCGATTCCGTTACAATTGTGATTACATTACAGTGAACCAAACGGACACTAAATTGTCACAGGAATTATTCATAATCAAGCAAACAAACAAAAGATAGGCCACAATGAGAATTAATACTCTCAGAATTTACTCAAATGACAGTTAATTTTCCAAGGACCAGTTCCCTCTGAAATACATTCTACAGAATTGCAAGTTACATAACCATACAATGTTGAAAGTGCAAGTTCAGCCTAATTATGTACATGGGCCAATTTAGCCCATGCACATGTTCTACAGCTCTCAATGCCTCCCTTATCTCAAGATTTGCTCTGAAGCCTATTGGTAAAAGCCTGCAGCGATAAGAGGACATTCCTTAACCTGTCGGTAGTTTCAGGATCAATCAGATTCCCTTCGCTATCAAATTTCTGTGGAGCCTCAAATTCTTTAACAAACAGCTCCGGTTTGTTGATGAAATGAAGATCGAGATAGACTCCAACCTGACGAAGATGGTACTGCGACCTCCCTCCCCCGAAACCACCTCCCGAACTGACGATAGCGGCAGGCTTGTCTGCCCAAACATTTGGGGCTCGAGATGCCCAATCAATAGCATTCTTCAGAGGACCTGAAATTAAAACAAGGAAATAAATATGAAACCAAAAAACCAACATCTTATTTATCTATAGGGTGGTATGAATTTCTGAATCATCATGACAATCACATCTAGATTAAGGCTGAATTGTAACTTAATACCCTCAACTATTCCAGTTTTTGAACTTGATATCTTAAATTTTTTTTTACTCAACAACTTGATACCATCAACTATTGAATATTTTATACTTCATACAAAAAAAAAGACGAAATTATCCCTCCTTTCCCACCCAACACCCACTCCCTCTGCCCCCCCCCCCCCCCCCCCCAACCCCCCTTCCGGCTGCACCAACAACCCCCCCCCCCCCCCCTCTCACCGCGCACGCTGCTGCGCATGCGGGGAGAGAGAGAGAGAGAGAGAGAGAGAGGGGGGGGTATGGACGGGGATAATTTTCTCTTTTTTAGGGTATCAAGTTGAAAAACTTGAATAGTTGAGGGTATCAAGTTGAAATTAAGTCCTAGATTAAAATGATAGGAACTTGCAGACATAATATCTGATGTTAAAAGAAAATGTAGGGCAGACAATATCTGATGGTACAAAAATGCAGGTATCTAGAAAGTAGCCTCGTCGTCAACCTTATTAAACCTTGACAAAGCAGATTATTTATGTTTAAAATTAGTTTAGCTGGCAAATGGCAGATAATTTCATTTTACGTTAGCTATCTAATTTAATCTAGTTACTATAATTTGACAAAAAGCATTATATCATTGATGTCCAAAAGGTCCATATAAGCAGTCATCCAAATACCAGTCACAAACCCGCATAGTCACGGTCGCATCTAATCAATAAAGATTGAAGGACTAAAACTTTCCGCATGCTATCATACAATACAAGAAACTGAAATGAACATCCTCTCTTTTGGCAGAAGAAGGTACCAATGTTCGAAACGACGGTAGGCGGTTGCGCGGGGGAAAGGGTCCGCCTACCGCCTAGGACACCTAGGCACCACCTAGACGTTTGATACATTTTGGATTTTTTTTTACTATTTTATCATTGTTTTTGCATAATATACATATTTTATAGGTTTTTTATGCATAGCTAAGTTGTACAACAAAGATTTATGAAATTTAAGTCATGTAAAAGTGACTCATAGGTCCATAATGCTTGCAAAACTATTTTGCCAAAACATCTAGTCAGATATTACTCCGTCTAGACGTTCGCTTACACCGCCGCCTAACCCATTCTACTACAGAATTTGAATTAGAGTATACCGCGTGCCACGTACTCACCTCCGCCCATGCTGCCAAACCTCCGTTGGCCGTCTACTCCATCGCCAAGGTTCCAACGACAAAAGCGGTGCGGAGAGCGACCGCCTAGACGGCCGAGACGGACACCATTTAGAACACTGGAAGGTACTAGAAAGATTATTTAGCAGATCCATCTCAGTATCGCTACTCACTTATGTACCCTCTAATCCATAATTTTCATACTCAGGGGCAGGGGCGTAGCCAGCAGGTCCCAAGGAGCCGTGGTTGCGCCCCCGGAATTGCTCCTGCCTTGATGTTAGGCTATACTTAATAAACAATAGTATGAATTGCTCCTGCCTTGATATTAGGCTATACTTTGTTGATTTCATGTAATTTCATAACTCTTTATCGTAGCATATGGCATTTTTGTACATGCATGTAAAGTATGTATTGATGTCAATATATGAGCTTAGCTACATTATGTGTGTGGTGGTTGGCTACTATATACATAAGTTTAGATACTATAGAAGCTGAAGCTAAATGATATATGAAGTTACACAAATTGTTAATTTGTGGAAGATACTTGCATTAAAGAAACATCGTGGATATCCGTTGGTGTATTTGCTAGAAAGATGATTCAGTTAAAGAAATAATTGTGCACATCCGTTGGTGTATTTGTGCATTTACTCTTGAAGTTGACATTGTTATTATTCGTTGCAACCGCAATTGTAGAGAGAATATTTTCTGCAATGAAAATCATCAAAACTTCATTACGTAATCGATTGGAAGATAAGATTATGAATGATTGTTTGATGGCATATATTGAAAGAGACGTATTGGATGTCGTTGACAATAAAAATATCGTTCAATATTTTTAGAATATAAAGTCTCGAAGGATTTATTGTCAAAGAAAAAAATTATTTAATTATTGTAATAGTTTATGCCATTTGGTATTAATATATGATATTTTTGGGATTATAAATTTATTATTATTTTAATAGTAAACATTGCGCCTCCTAGATAAAATTCCTACCTACGTCAATTGCGATGGAACTAGCTATGAGCCACACTTAAGCAGGTTCCATGGATGAATTGATGAATCCTTCACGAGAAGTTATTAAACTTGAAATCAAAAAAGGCTGCTACCTATCGGAAAAATATCGTCTATCAACTTATGGAGAAACTTCTCAATTGACATAGGCATGGCAATAAAACTGCTAATGAAACACCACTTGTTTAAGCTCCATTAAGGTACGTGGAAGCAAGCAAACTGCCATCGGAAGTAAGTGGGAGTGACTTGTCTAGCTGTCAGTGTAATCTCTGGATATCCATGTTTCTACCAGAAAGCAACCTCGTACGATTGGACTGCCACAGTAATTGCAGTAAAGAGATGAACGGTCATGACCATGACCACCACAACCACTGTCACGACCACTGTTCGGGATATGGAGAACACCGCATCCACCACCTTGTCATGAGATAGTGGTCGACGTCCATGGTCAAGAGAAGGAAGTGCAGATGGAGTAGGATTAGTGCTCTCAAGTAGTGCATTACGGAAGGTAGCATCTAATATGTTGAGAATGACTACAAGTATTTTGAGAGTGACTACAAGCTGAGAGAAGGTTGGAGCGGACAATGTCGAGATAAGGCTACATCCCAGAAAAGTAAATAGTCCCAATAAGGCTACTGTCGAGATAAGGATACATTCCAGAAAAGTAAATAGTCTCAATAAGCTTCAGATTGTTGCTTTTGTGTGGCCAAATCTAGGGTGAGCAAATGATGCATCATCCCTTCTTCTAGAAGTCCAGAGAACTTGGCACCAAAGGTTGGATGATCATCTCCAGGATTAGAGATGGTGAGAGCTCGTAGAAGATATCCAATAGCCTTTGGAAGTTATCTTTAGAGTAGAAATTTAAGGGTGTTAATGAACCTAGCTATTCGCGAGCCTCCGTGAGATTGACTCTCTGAAAAGCTCATGATCTGAGCTTTTTTGAAAACCAGCTCAAGCCTAAGAATAGGATCATCAAGTCAAATAAACAAACCGAAGCTTAGAGGTATCCCACTCGTGAGCAAGCAAGCTGGCTCGTTTTTATTTATATATTTATAAAAAAGAAATATCCTACACTAATAGACATTTCTAATTTCCTATGAAGTTCATATAAAAACTTTAATTTTATATAAAAGCTTGCTTGGCCACATTTGGTTTGTATAAAGCTCATGAGATCATAAATAAGCTCAATTTAGACCAAGGTAGTCAAAGGCGCAAGGCGCACTCGAGGCGCAAAGGGTCCAAATCGCCTGAGGCGCACTTAAGGCGCGCGCCCGAGCGACGCGAGGCGAAAAAATTATATATATATATATATATATATATATATATATATATATATATATATATATCGGATTTCTACATTGATAAACATGTGTGCTTCAAATTCCCCCATGTCTAGGTTGCAATCACTTTGAATTGAGTGAGAGAGAAAACAGTAAAAAAAAAGTACATCAGTTCAAAAAAGTCTAAAAATAGTACAACAGTTAAAAAAACAGTCTAAACATGTTATTTTTTTCACAAGATTTTCAAGTCGCGCCTAGGCGCGCCTTAGCTATTCCAAGGCGCTTGGAAAAGGCGCACCTAGGCGCGCCTTAGGTGCGTCTTAAGAATTGCGCCCTGCCTGGAGTGTCATGAGGCGCTGCCCCTGCGCCTAGGAGCAAGGCGCGCCTTAGGCGCGCCTTTGACTACACTGATTTAGACTTAAGCTTGTATTTAATTCAAGCTAATCAAGTTTACTAATTTAAATGAGTAACTAGTGAGCCAAGTTTGAGCTCACAAATATGATAGAGATTCGAGCTAGAGCTCGATTTTAGACTGTCTTAAAGCTCAAGCTTAGCTCTAGTTCTATACTTTTTTCTTAGAGAACCTAGCCCCATCAGGGGGTGCTCGGCTCCTTAACACCCTTAAGTAGAATGGCTGAATTTGTGTCTGTATCTCCTCAGCATTCAGCAGACACAATGACTGCCATGCAACAAGAAGCTTCCATGGAGTTGGTAAGCTATGTGCATATCCTGTTATCATTTTCACTCCACAAAAATAATACTTGGTGGCATCAGCAAAAGTATTATCGATCAGATGATAAAAGGGGAGCACAACCTAAAGCCTTTTGAATGTTGTTCGCCCTCTGGATGTAGTTAGTGT
Source organism: Iris macrosiphon (assembly GCA_036927795.1). NCBI lineage: Eukaryota > Viridiplantae > Streptophyta > Magnoliopsida > Asparagales > Iridaceae > Iris > Iris macrosiphon. The sequence continues at coordinate 168,786,298 of JAYESA010000009.1, read as the reverse complement.
TGCCGGTGAAGAAGATGGTAGTCAGCTGAAGTCCGGTCTTCAAATTCAAAGAGGAAGTAGCAGTTACCACCAAAAAAGAAGGAAAAAGAAATTACTGATGGAATAAACTCGGAGAATGTTATCAGGAGGATCAAGGTGAGACACAGAAGACTGAGAGGAAGATCACCAACCAATCAAATTACCAAGTAAACAAAAGTAGAGGGCAACTGATTAGATGACCGTCCAGGGGGCAAGGGTTGGAGTACTCCTTTTCGAGGTTCAGGGGATGAAGCCCCTGAAATTTCTTTTAGGAAAGAGGAGACTTCATTTCTAAGGAAACTAGGTTTTTTGGGTTCTTGAGGGGGTGGGTGTCATTCAAAGGAAGGATGAAGTAGGATGGGGAGTAGGGGTGAGCATTAGGTCTCTTCGGTTCAACTGACCCCGAAAATTTCCAAACCGAATTAAATCCGAACATATTTCATACAAGACCCAACTGAACCGACCAATTAAAAAACCGAACAAAACCGAACCGAACATAAACGGTTCAATTTTTCGGTTTATTCGGTTTGAGTTTACTAATATATATGTTAAAATCATGAATTTCCAAGAACTGTTTTCTACAAAGTTCGGACACAAGCATGAATACTCTTGTCATGGAAATTAATTTTATGCACATGAACGATGAAACTTATCAAAGTCTTATATATATATATATATATATATATATATATATATATATATATATATATATAATCAAATCAATTAATAAAATATGACACTTCACAGTGTTATGGTAGATGAAGTTCACACAACAAATCTAATCTAAATACCCCAAATAAAAATAAACCCATAAAGCTTTGCAGAAAACGAAAAGAAAAAACATTTTCTTATGGTAGATGGAAGTTGACGATAGGGATGTTCAATAATAAATGGAAGTCTTGACAGGACGATTAGCAGCCTTGAGGGTCCGGTTGATGAGCCGCCTAACTTTGGTGTTTGCACTCTTCTCCATCTTTGCGTACAGCTTCATCTCCTCCTCCTCCACCTAGTCTGTCCCCCTCCTCTTCCTCTTTAGAGACCATGCTTTAGAACTTGGAGAGAGAGCGTCTTCATCGATTCGGGTCGGTTACTGAAACCTAAAACTGAAACCCGAACCGGTTTTTTTTTCAAACCGAAAACCGAACAATTTGTGATATTTCGGTTTGGTCCGGTTCAATTCGCATAGGTTTTCGGTTTCCAACCAAGATATGTTCACCCCTACTGGGAAGGGGTAGCTAAGGTTTGGGAGAGGGAGGGGCGTAAGGGTAGTCAGGAGGATGAGAATTGATTTTTGGAAATGGTCAGGAGGAGGGGCGCCTAGTTTTAGGATGATGGTGGTATGGACCAAGGTTTGAAGTATCGGCCAATACGTATCGATATCGACTGATACTTATCGGTATTGGTCATCGATTTTGAAGGTTTTCGATCCGATACTCAGACAAAATGTCGGTATCGATCGATGCACAGTCAAACTTTATTGTATCAGTCTATATCGGTAGATAAGTATCCAGATCGATAGCGACCGATAAATACTGATACAGACCGATATAACTTAAATCAAACTAATCTAGAATTACAAAAAATGGAATCTAGCATTCAAACAAAAAATATAAATCAATGTCGAATCAAGAAGAAAGAAAAAACATAATTGAAATTTCTAACACTTAAAATTTTCTCACTAATTCAGACTAAATTGTCTATAAATACATACAATAGAAACATGCATACAATAGAAACTTACAGAAACTTACCTCAACTAGATGGACCACAAATTTTATGCCGCCATCTTCACCCTTCTATGCTAACGCCGACACCCTTCTCTGCCGACGCTGCCACCTGCGCTCCGCCGCCTGTTCCCGTGGAAGAAAATGTATGGATACGAGGAGGTATGGAGATGGATAGGACATAAGAGGCAGAGAGGAGAGAGAAATCACGGCCGATCTCTCCTCTATGTGTGTTCTTTCTGCGGAGAAGAATTGAGACGGAGAGGAGAGAAATGGATGAGATTCTCTCCTCTCCAGATTATTAGATTATGGTTGGTTAATGGGTCAGTTGGTTAATAGGTAGTAACCAAGGGTCACCCGATCCAAAGCGCCCCTCTACTGAGTAAAAAAATGAACAAAAAAAATAAATAAACGCAGCTCCTATGACTCAAACACTCGAACACTGAACCGAGCAAATATTTAGGGACTTTATCCCTTATTCCTCTAGCCAAATTGTCACTGGAATTTTAGTGTTATTATTTACATATATATGTTATATATCTCTGACATATAGTTTATATACATAATTATATGTATTTTTTTATATAAATTTTGATAGTTTATCTTTTATATATTTATGGCACTAAGAGTACACTAACAAATTAACTAACATATAGTTTAACTTTTTAATTGTATCTAATTCTCTCATATTATAGTTTTATTATTGAATCTAAGTTTATATATATATATATATATATATATATATAGGATATGAGTCATTGGCTTATATTCCTACATGAGCCATGCACATATGAACCAATAGGAATGGACTCCTACATGACATGCACTAGTACACTTAATTTCTATTGGTCCACATGTGCACGGCTCATATTCCGTTTTCCATATATATATATATATATATATATATATATATATATATATATATATAAACTTTTTTATTGTATTTAATTCTCTCTTATATAGTTTATATACTATTTATTATTGTACATATATACTATTTATTATTGGTAAAAGGTAGGAGCTAGGATTAGGGTTTAGAGAGAGGGCAAAGGAATTTTGGTAAAAGGTAGAAGTTAGGATTTGGAAGAATCCTTACTCTGATACTATGTGGAAGAATAGAGAGAAACAATGAGATACTTTATTGAGGGGTATAAACCCCTATTTATTTATATGACAAGGATTCATGTCTCATATTACCTTAAAATAATTTGGGACTAAAAAGCATAGTTCACACTTCTGCTTGAATATCAAAACTGACTCTCATTCAAAACCATGGAAACCCTAAAGACCCCTCCCCACCACCAACCCCAGCCCCGCGTGCACTGGAAATCATCCCAAAACTATCAATTAAGAAGCGCGTGATTCTGATACCACGGACCATTCTAAAATGACAGCCTGATTAAAAAAAAAGATATATATACTCTCTTCCTAAAGTTAACTATTCCCTTATTTATTCTTGCAGATTATTATTCTCAGATTAACCTAAACTTTTAAGCCTCTCCACATCTTTGACAATTAGACTTTCATCTCTCTCCAATTTCATCAAAGTAAAAATTATATGGTCACTTTTGAGAAAACTTCAATTAGTATGGTGATTCAGTGATGCATATTGGAATGGTTTAGAGAGGTAAAACAAACTTCAATTACTTTCATCTCTCCAGTTTCATTGATCTGGGAGAGCTTATTACAACTAAAAGAAGAAAAGATCAGAAAGTAAAATCCTAACACCACAAATGTGGAGATGCTTCCCTAAAAATTATTGTGAATATACTATGTTGATTCAGATGTGCATTATAAGGTTTCAAAAGTTCCTTTGTGCACAAGTTATTCTTGAGTGGAGGAATCTTGGATATTTCCAAGAACATTAGTATATTGATCATATGGAAGATTAAAACATGAAATTTATATTGCGAAAATAACTTGACAAATAAGTAAAAATGATAGGTCGTTTACGGTTCCCACTTATTGTTCAAAGCTCATCAAAATAGACTCATTTGCAACTAAATAACCTGAACTTTTAACTTTTTTACAACTAAATATCCTGATCTTTTATTAGCAACTAAATACCCAAAACTATTGGAGGTTCAGATTTTTTTTCATATAGAGGGATGTATTTTTTTTATTTGTAGCAAAGAGGATAAGTTTGTAGGAATTACAAACTAAGGGTGAAACGCCAACAGATTTGGCATTTTAGAAAAAAATATGGGGACACCAAGTGAGTTGGCGCCTTCCGTAAAGAAGGAGCCAACTCAATTGGCGTCCCATATTTTTTTCTAAAACGCCAAGTAAGTTGGCGTTCACCATGCATACATACATAACTGATATTGATATTAAAATACACAGTTCCTATGTCACTACTCGATAGTATTATTAGATCACACCATGCATGCATTCCATAGTTTTATAGTATATCACCATGCATATATATATATATATATATATATATATATATATATGGGATGGCATATTGCACTAAATTTATTATACCAATATTGCACCAAACAATCTTAACCACACATTTATTTCAATCATGTGGTTATAAAGCATCATATAAAGTTGTTGCCACGTCAGGATGCTTTATAAACACATGATTGAAATAAATGTGTGGTTGAGATTGTTTAATGCAATAAGTTTGGTGCAATATTTGTTGAAGTGGGTGGGGTTCCAACCTATGTGGAGAACACTCCAGAGTACGACGAGCGTCGTCTGTGGTCAGAGAAGCTCGGGGAGGCGACGAGAGCCATTCGAGAGGTCGAAGAAACTCGGGAGGAAGGAGGAGCAGTCTGCTGTACAGGGGGAGACAGAGTTCGGGCCGAACTCGGTCCGAACTCGGGCCGAATTCGGTGTGGTGTTCCAGAACCTCAAAACCGAAGTCGGGCCGAACTCGATGTGGTGTTCCAGAACCTCAAAACCGAAGTAGGTCCGAGTTCGATCGACGGGCTGAACGAAATTTCAGATGTGTTTTATATACCGTTGGATCGTATCCTATGATCCAGGATTAGCTGCGAGATTAGGGGGTATATATTAGGTTTTCCTAACCCTAATTCCTAATAGAAAATATAACATATCATCTCAAGGAAGAGGAAAAATGAGGAAAGTGTGTCATTGCAACTTTGGAAAGAAGAAAGAAGGATTGGAGGTCGTTTCGGAAGAGAAGATCATTTTGGATAATTTTTTATTGTCTTCTATCTTCGTAGTATGATCTATTTTCTATTCCTAAGTGTTGTGGTGATCCATGTTGGATCGGGAGGAGCTTGTAGAGGGTGTATTCTCTTTATTTCATTGTGGAGGTTCTTTAGGGTTGGATTCCGATCGTCCCGTGGTTTTTTTCCGCAAAGGTTTTCCACGTCAAAATTCTCTGTCTGCGTGGATTATTTTTCTGTGGTTTGATATTTGGTTTGTGCATTGTATTGCCCGGTTCTCTCGCAGGTACTCTCCTGTTTTGGGAAAGGTTTCTGTGCTTCTTTCCCAACAGTGTGGTATCAGAGCCAGGTTCTGGAATTTTCAGAAGGGTGTCAGGAGTTGACAGGCAAACCAGGACGGAGAGATGGACGCGAAGTTGGTGCGCATGGTAAACCTGAACGGTACCAACTATCATTACTGGAGGAGAAAAATGAAGGATCTGGTATTTGTCAAGAAGCTGCATCTGCCGGTATTTGCTTCCGAGAGGTCCAATGACAAATTCGAAGAGGACTGAAATTTCGAGTATATAAAGGTGTGTGGGTACATTAGGCAGTTCGTTGACGAGAACGTGTACAACCACGTTGCCAGTATTGAGCACGCGAGGACACTGTGGGATAAGTTGGAATCTTTATATGCGAAGAAGACCGGGTTAAATAAATTGTTTCTGATCTGATGATGATGGGTCTGCAGTACAAAGATGGGGCGTCTATTACGGATCACTTGAGTGAGTTCCAGGGCGTGGTTGACCAGCTATCCTCGATGGGAGTCAAGTTCGACGACGAGGTTCAGGGACTATGGCTACTGTGTACATTGCCAGACTCGTGGGAGACCGTACGAGTGTCTATGATCGCTTCTGCTCCGGAAGGCGTAGTCAGTCTGGAGTTTGCCAAGAGGGGAGTACTGAATAAAGAGATGCGGAGACGTTCTCAGGACACTTCATCCACATCCCACTAAGAGGCGCTTGTTTCAGAGAGCCGCGGAAGGGATAAAAGCAGGGGACAAAAGCAGGAGAAGGTCCAAGGGTCGATACAAGGACTCGGAGTGTTACCATTGTGGCAAGAAGGGCCACATCAAGCGGAATTGTTTCACTTGGAAGAGAGAGAAGGGCGACAAGGGGAAGCAAAGTGAGAACACTACAACGGCGGCCTTAACACATGGAGGCGACGTGATCATTGTAGGTGATGAGGTAGTTATGAACCTCGTCTGCGATGACAACTCTTGGCTGGTGGACTCAGGTGCTTCAGCGCACGTATCTCACAACAGGACATTATTTGCTACTTACACAACAGGCGATTGTGGAGTGTTGAAGATGGACAATGGAGATGTGTCAAAGGCGGTTGCCATTGGAGATGTGCATTTGCGGACAAAGACGGGTGCAGTTCTTGTTCTCAAAGATGTTCGTCATGTCCCTGATATCCGTTTCAACCTGATGTCGGTTGGAAGGTTGGATGACGAGGGTTTCTTCAGTCCCTTCGGGAACATTCAGTGAAAACTTTCCAGAGGTTTGATGGTGATTGCCAAAGGAAGCAAGAGGTCTGGACTCTACCATATGGAATGGAGCGCACAGAGGGCACAGGAGATTAACGCAGCTACTGATGCGTCAACTGAGTTGTGGCACAGGCGGCTCAACCATATCAGCGAGAAAGGGATGAGCTACTTGGTGAACAGGAAGGTAATTCCAGGACTAAAGTCCACAAAGTTGGAGAAATGCACGCACTGTTTGGCGGGATAGCAAAATAGGGTATCTTTCCAAAGTCACCCAAGTTCAAGGAAGCCGACGTTGCTCGAGTTGATTCACTCGGATGTCTGCGGTCCTATGAAGGTAAAATCCATTGGTGGTGCTTTTTATTTTGTAACATTTATTGATGACTGTTCCAGGAAGATTTGGGTCAATACCTTAAAGACCAAGAATCAGGTGTTGCCCACTTTCAAGGAGTTTCAGGCCTCTGTTGAAAGGGAGACGGGCAAGAAGCTGCTATGTGTTCGGTCGGACAATGGCGGCGAGTATATCGGTCCCTTTGATGCTTATTGCAGAGAGCAAAGGATACGACACCAGAAGACTCCACCAAAGACACCGCAGCTCAACGTTGTAGCGGAGCGGATGACCAGGACGCTGATGAAGAGGGTGCGGTGTTTGCTGTCAGAAGCAAACTTGCTAGACAGCTATTAGGGTGAGGCATTTTACACAGCTGCTTATGTTATTAATTTATCTCCTAGTGCTCCTTTGCAGGGTGATGTGCCTGACAAAGTATGGTACGACAAAGAGCCATCATACAATCACCTGTGAGTGTTTGGTTGTAAGGCCTTCGTGCATATACCGAAAGACGAGAGATCCAAACTTGAGCAAAAGATGAGGCGGTGCGTCTTTGTCGGCTACGGTCGGGATGAGTTTGGCTATGGACTCTACGATCCAGTGGGAAGAAAGCTCTGCAGAAGCAGGGACGTGATATTCGTCGAGGATCAAACCATGACCAACACTCAGGATTCCGAGATGCCTTCTAAGGCTGAGGAATTGCCTGAGTTAGAGTCATTTCGCCTCGAGCAGTTTTCAGAGGACATCACAGAGGATCTAATTATGGGAGAGCCAGTACATGGAGTTGCTCCCAAACTTGATCATCAGCCTGCTGATGGTGGTCAGGGTGACCCTCAGGAGGATGAACATACGGAGGAGGCAGTTCCTGAAGGGGAGGAGGTTGTAGATATACAGCCAGCACCAGTGGTTCCGTTGAGGATGAGCAATAGAGAGCGTCGACCATCCACGAGATACTCACCGGGTGAGTATGTGCTACTGACTGACGGGGAAGAACCCGAAAGTTTTGCAGAGACTATGGAAGACGAACACAGGCAGGAGTGGATGGAGGCCATGTAGGAGGAGATGAGTTCCTTGGAGGCCAACTCTACTAATGATCTGGTGCGGTTGCCAAAGGGCAAGAAGGCTTTGAAGAATCGATGGGTGTTCAGAGTGAAGCAAACAAATGATGCTACTCGCCCTCGATACAAAGCGAGACTGGTAGTTAAAGGCTACGGTCAGCGAAAAGGCGTAAGATTATGATGAGATCTTTTCGCCAGTCGTCAAGTATTCATCTATTCGGGTGGTGCTAGCTTTGGCAGCCAGTTTCGACTTGGAGGTCGAGCAAATGGATGTGAAGACGGCATTCCTCTACTGTGATCTTGAGGAAGACTTGTACATGGAGCAGCCAGAGGGATTCTGTGAGAAGGGCAAGTCACATTTGGTCTGCCGGTTGAGGAAGAGCTTGTATGGTCTGAAACAGACTCCAAAGCAGTGGTACAGGAAGTTCGAGTCATTTATGGGGGAGCATGGCTTTGCACAGACGACATCAGATCATTGTATTTTTGTGAGGTACTTCGCCGAGGATGATTTTATCATTTTGTTGCTTTATGTTGATGACATGCTATTGGTGGATCGGAATGCCATCAGGATAGCAGAGTTGAAGCGCCAATTGGACGCGACATTCTCTATAAAGGATTTGGGAACAGCGAAGACTTTTCTTGGGATAGAGATCAGCCGAGAGAGAGAAAGAGAGAGTCCAAGCTGCTATACTTGTCCCAAAAGAAGTACATTCACCGGATACTTCAGCATTTCAGGATGAACGGGTCGAAGAAAGTAAGTAACCCTCTTACGGCTCACTTTAAGTTCACTGAGGAGCAGTGTCCATCTACCGAGGACGAAAAGGAAGATATGAAGCGGGTTCTATATGCCTCAGCCGTGGGAAGTCTTATGTATGCTATGGTATTTACGAGGCCAGACATTGCTCACGCAGTCGGCACAGTCAGCAGGTACACTTCCAATCCTGGAAGGATACATTGGAGTGGGGTCAAGTAGATTCTACGATATCTTCAAGACACTGCCGATTGGAGACTTTCATTTGGTGGTGACGAGCCGAAGCTGGTTGGGTATACCGACACTGATATAGCTGGAGAAGTAGACACGAGGCGATCGACTTCGGGCTATGTCATGATGTTTGCTGGTGGAGCAGTATCGTGACAGTCGTGTTTGCAGAAGTGTGTTGCCTTGTCGATGACAGAGGCAGAGTACATTGTGGCGACGGAGGCTTCAAGGAGTTGTAGATGAAGAAGCTGTTGCAGAAAATTGGGCTAAAGCAGGAGCAGTATCCTTTGCTTTGCGATAGTCAGTGCTATTCACCTTGTGAAGAACCAGACATTTCATAGCCGATCCAAGCACATTGAGACCCGGTATCATTGGATACGGGATGCTGGTGAAAAGAAGGAAGCGGTGCTTGAGAAGGTTCATACAGACGATAACGGAGCAGATATGTTCACAATGATTCTTTACAGGAAAAAGTTTGAGTACTGCATTCAGATCGTCGGGATGACGATCCCCTCCACATAGTTGTGAAGGGAAAGATTTGTTGGAGTGGGGGTTATGTGGAGAATACCTCGGAGTGCGACAAGCGTCGTCTGTGGTCAGAGAAGCTCGGGGAGGCGACAAGAGCCATTCGAGAGGTCGAAGAAACTCGGGAGGAAGGAGCAGTCTGTTGTACAAGGGGAGACAGAATTCGGACCGAACTCAGTCCGAACTCGGGCCGCATTCGGTGTGGTGTTCCAGAACCTCAAAACTGAAGTCGGGCCGAACTCGGTGTGGTGTTCCAGAACCTCAAAACTGAAGTCATTCCGAGTTCGGTCGGCGGGATGAACGAAATTTCAGAGGTGTTTTATACACCGTTGGATCGTATCCTATGATCCAGGATTAGTTGTGGGATTAGGAAGTATATATTAGGTTTGCCTAAACCTAATTCCTAATAGAACATATAACATATCATCTTAAGGAAGAGAAAGTGAGGCAAGAGTGCCATTGCAACTTTAGGAAAAATAAAGAAGGATTGGAGGCCGTTTCGGAGGAGGAGATCATTTTGGATGATTTCTCATTGTCTTCTATCTTCGTGGTGTGATCTATTTTCTATTCCTAAGTGTTGTGGTGATCCGTGTTGGATCGGGAGGAGCTTGTAGAGGGTGTATTCTCTTTATTCCATTAGTGGAGGTTCTTCAGGGTTGGACTCTGATCGTCCCGTGGTTTTTTTCCGCAAGGATTTTCCACTTCAAAATTCTCTGTCTGCGTGGATTATTTTTCTGTGGTTTGGTGTTTGGTTTGTGCGTTGTATTGTCCGGTTCTTCTCGCAGGTACTCTCTGGTTTTGGGGAAGATTTTCGCGCTTCTTTCCCATATATATATATATATATGATATATATATATATATATATATCATGCATTCATCAGGAGGTTTTGTTTATATGGCGTCCCATACATGCATGCATCCAAGTGTTGAACGCCACTTCACTAGGCGTTTTAGATCCTAACTGCAGAATGCCAATAGAGTTGCCGTTTCCTAGGACTAAAATGCCAATTGAGTTGGTGTTTTATAAAACGCTACTTCACTTGGTGTTCCATCCCTAGTTTGTAATACCTACACACTTCTCCTCTTTGTCGCAAATAAAGGAAAATACATCCTGTTGCATGAAAAAATCTGTTGGAGGTTCTTTCAGTGTTAAATATGGTTGCCAAAAGACAAAAGTACCCATTTAACACATTAAAGAAAACTAAACAAAAAAATCAGGAAAAAAAATACCCTAAACCCAGGCAGGGTTGGGAATGAAACTAGGGTTTTAGAATATTTTTTGACATTTTGATTTTTTTACAAAAAATAAGAAGTAATTACCACTATTAGGGGCAAAATAGTATTAAAATGACAAATTTACAAAAAAATATAATGATCAACTAAGGGAAGGTATTAACTTGCTAACAGCCCAATAGTTTCGGGTAATTAGTTCCTAATTATAAAAGTTCAAAGTATTTAGTTGCAAAAACGTAATGGTTCAGGGTATTTGGTTGTAAATAAGCCATTAAAATAAATTAATTCGGCTACAAACCTAGCTTTCAGTAAATGATGGTTTGTACAATATAGGCAACTATCAATTTTGGGAGTACCACAAGAAGGTAGTCGACCAATATAGATACCATATCACATCAGTCACAACACCATATCACATCATTCATAACACAAATCTCTTAGAAACCCTAAGAGACGGACAACAAAGAATGATTAGCTTCATAATTGTCAAGACCCTGGGAGCTTTAAAGTACACTGGGAGATATGACCAGGAAAGACTAAAGAGAAGCAAGAGTATTAAGAGTAGCAATAGCTATTATCACTATAATGATGGAATAATAGTGGAAGCTGTGGAGGAGAGGGACATGACCGGTGGGAGATGATACAACTCTTCAATAAGTTGAGAGGTGCTTTCGAGAAAATAAGGAAGCAGGGATGTAAAAATAAAAAATAAGTAGTGATTAAGGTGAACAAACAAGTGGATCCTCATTAAAAGAGTAAAGATTATAGACCAAATAAACAGTAATGACAAACCAACAAGGCCAAGAGAAGTCTTCAGCATAGAAGAGCCAAAAAGTATGAAATATCGAATCGATTCACTATGGACTGTCAGAACCTTATCTTCGAAGACCATTCAAGGTGTATGGTTGTCGCACCTGTTGTATCATGAAAGACATATGGCCTATCTGGAAGACATAACAGACATAATATTGCAAGAGTTTTCTGTCATGCCAATTGATGCAACATTTTCAAGATGAGACCAAAGACATGTTGATGTTATCTGGAAAGATCCCAAGGATTAAGTGTTATCAATTTCAATTTTAAAATGAATCAATTCCACAAAGGGGAGGTATATAAATTAGAATCTGCCAATAATCAAGCCAGTTATCCTATATGTATCAGAGGTACCTAGTGCTTGGTGTCCTTCAAGAGAAGGTAGTAATGTATCGATTCTCTCAATTAATAGAAAATCACTTTTATCTTCTGCCTTCTGGTTTCTTATTGTTTCAATCAATCGAAAATCACTTTTGTCTCAATTTGTTTATTTCTAATCACATTAAGTGGTTCTGTTTCTGTATCTATCCACATTTATAATTGAGATTGGATGCTGGCCATAGAAACTAGGAGGATCTTTGGAGAAATTCCCCTTCTCTCTGAACCCTAGCACTCCATATAAGATAAAACTGTTTGTCTGAAGTTTTACCTATAGAAATTTCCCTCGGCAAAACAGGTGATCTAGAGCATGTTTCGTTTTCAGTCTTCAGAACCATAGTCCAATCTGGCCCTGAACCGCTACGTGCTCTTCATATCAGAAAAACATCTTCAGATGACTATTTGATGGATACAGAGGCAGTTGCAGGAAAGGATGGGGGAAGAGTGGAGACACAAGAACCATGTTGTTTAATATTTTAATTTGAGCTTTAAGAATCTAAAAGAATTCTCTTCATATTTGCATATTTCCGGTCCATAGTTATTAAAACTGCATCTAGGCCAGTGCCTAGAAAAGAAGCTCATTGCTAAGGGAGGTCGCACCTCGCTTCAATAGCATTATCGACCCTTCCCATCTAGGGTTCAAGTGCTGATGAAGCTTCTCTGTTTGTTGCAGACAAAGTCAACCTGGACCAGAGCAACAAAACTAATATGAAGATGGAAGTATCCCAAGATGAAGAGTGATGTATGAAAAGCATGGAGAGTCAGTGCCAGAGATGTTGAAATCATCAAACCGCAAAACTTTAGATGGTAGGAGAAAATTTTAGTAGAATAATTGACTTAATCTTATTGATGGGTGGGGCTACATATATATAGGAGAGGCTAATCCCTCTCTCTACTATTCTACTAGATGTCGGACTAAACACCCACTAATACTCTCAACACTCCCCCTCAAGATGGACGATAGATATCAATTATCCTCATCTCGTTACATAGTTTAGAAAGACTTGATGAATTAAGACCCTTAGTCAGACAATATGCAACTTGTTCTTCTGAGCGAACGTAATCGAGCTTTAATATCCATTTTTTTAGCTTCTCTTTGATGAAGAACCGATCGATCTCGATGTGCTTAGTTTTGTCATGCTGGACTGGATTGTTAGCTATACTTATTGCAGCTTGACTGGCACTCAAAAGACGCAACGGTGTTCCCTGGTCCAGCTTCAACTCAGTCAGCAGCGCTCTTACCCACAGCAACTCTGACACTCCCAGAGCCATAGCTCTATATTCTGCTTCAGCAATCAATCGTGCTACCACATACTATTTTTTGCTTCTCCATGAGATCAGGTTACCCCCCACAAAGACACAGTACCCTGAGGTAGACCTTATGTCATCCATACAGCTTACCAAATCTGCATCGCAGTATCCTTCAACACCCAGGTGTCCATTTTCCTTGAACCATAGCCCTCTTCCAGGAGTCCACTTCAGATATCTCAGGATACGAAAAACTGCATCCATGTGGCCCTTCCTTGGATCATGCATATAGCGACTCACTACACTCACAGCAAATAAAATATCAGAGAGAGTGTGGCCTAGATAAATCAATCTGCCTACAAGTCTCTGATATCTCTCACGATCAACAGGCTCTCCTGTCGCTGCCCCCAACTTATCTTTCTGATCAATAGGAGTGACTGCCGATCGACATCCCAGCATATCAGTCAGTGTGAGCAGGTCTAGTACATACTTTCTCTGAGAGAGGACGATCCCATCTCTTCCTCGAGCCACCTCGATCCCGAAAAAATACATCATTCCTAAATCCTTCACTTCAAACTCCTTGGCGAGTTTTGACTTCAGCTGGGTGATCTCCTCATTATCATCTGTGATCACTATATCATCCACATACACTGCAAGTATGGTGATGTGGTCTCTTGCATGCTGGAAGAAGACCGTGTGATCTGCATTGGTCTGGCGATACCCCATGCCTGTGACAGCCTTACTGGATCTATCAAACCAGGCTCGAGGAGATTGCTTGAGTCCATACAGTGATTTCTTCAGCTTGCACACCTTTTCCGTCGACTGCTTTGTGCAAAACCCCAGGGGGGTCTCCATGTATACTTCCTCTTGTAGATCCCCATGAAGAAAAGTGTTCTTTACATCCAATTGATACAGCTGCCACCCATGGTTTGCTGCAAGAGAGACCAGTGTTCTCGCAGTGCTCATCTTTACCACCGGAGCAAATATCTCATCATAGTCGATGCCATAGAATTGAGTGAATCCCTTTGCAACCAACCTTGCCTTGTACCACTCGACCTTACCTTCTGGTGTCTCCTTTACTATGAAAACCCATTTGCATCCAACTGCTTTTTTTCCTTTAGGCAATGAAACAAGCTCTCATGTCTCATTTCTTTCGAGTGCCCCAAGTTCCTCTAACATTACAGCTTTCCACCTTGGATCTTCTTTCGCTTCCTGCCAACACTTAGACAAAGAGGTGGTGTCTAACGATGCAATGAATGTTCGATAAGTAGGAGATATATTAGAGTAGGATAAAAAATTGGCAATGTCATGTTCATAACCATAACGATTAGGGGCCCTTCCCGCATTACTGCGAGAAGATCTCCTTAAGGGAGTATGAGGTAGTGGTGGAGAGATCATATCCGAATTAGAGGGATCCGCATCCGAATCAGAGGGATCCGGTGCGGCAAATGCATCTTCAAGAGTTGGAACAGGGTTAGGCGAGGGACATGGCACAATATGGACAATAGGCATAGTAGGAAAATGCTGTTTTCTCCTTCTGTAGACTTGGAGCTTTATAGATTGTTCCTCTCCTGCACTGGAGCATCACTTTCTTTCTCCTGATTATGTGTATCCTTATCACTTTTCTCACCCTAGCTATCTCTCCTTGTTCCCTTGGACCAACTTCCATCATTGGACATCGAACTGACCCGACAATCACGCTTGGGCCTATCTCCCCCTCACTCCTAACATCTCATGTGTTAGGTGTGTCACCAAATGCGGAGCCTTCACCTGAACCATTGTGGTAGTATGGTTTCATCTCTCTGAATGTAACGTTCATGCTCACAAAGAGCCTTCGCTCCACCGGACTCCAACAAGAGTATCCCTTCTGAATCCCTGAATAGCCAACAAAGACGCACTTCACTGCCCGAGGGTCCAGCTTTTCCACCGCAGGCCTATTATTTTTCATAAAGCATACACATCCAAATACCTTTGGGGGAACAATGTACTTATTCTCTCAAGTAAATATCTTAAACGGTGTCTTCCATCCTAGCACCTGAGAGGGCATCCAATTGATGAGATATGCAGCCGTCAACACGGCATGCCCCCACAAGTGTTTAGGAACATTTATGACAAACATCATTGACCGTGCTACTTCCAACATGTGCATGTTCTTCCGCTCTGCCACGCCATTCTGTGCTGGTGTATAGACACACGAAGTCTGATATTGTATCCCATGGGCTAATAAGTACTCTTCAAAAGCCTTGTTGGTGTATTCTATCCCATTGTCAGATCTCAAAATCTTCACTTTAGCACTGTACTGTGTTGTAACCCTGCGATGAAAATCTTGAAAACATGCAAAGACATCACTCTTACTCTTCATTAGGTATATCCATGTGACACGAGTGTAGCAATCAATAAAGATGACAGTATTTAAAACCATTAACCGCAGTTGTAAGACAAGGTCCTCACACATCAGAGTGTATCATATCAAAAGCAGCTAAACTTAAATTTCCAGAACTCACATATGAGCTTCTGGTATATTTTTCAAACTTACAAGCATCACAAACCAACTTTTGTTTATTAGCCTTTTGATACATAGATGGATACATCCGACTAAGTAGACTGAATGACGAGTGTCCTATGCAATGATGTTGAAGTAATAACTCTGCTTCCACAGTCCTTTGCGGCTCCTTCGGTTGTGCTTCTTCCACCAGTGACGCTAGTGCTGCATCCAGCCCACTCATGTCCAAGTACCATAGCCCCTTATGCCAAGTGTCAGTCCCCAACCGTCTCCCCATTACCTTCTCCAGAAAAATTACCTTAGGAATGTCAAAGAAAACAACACAATTAAGTTGAAGAATAATGGCACTAATGGGCAATAGATTAACAGAAAAAGATGGAGCATGCAAGACATTAGTAAAAGTTATGGAAGGGGTACATTCAACTGTGCCTTAACCCATAATGGGTCTAACCGTACCATCAGCAGTCTGAATGCTTTCAGGCGTCAGGTAAGTAATCTTGGAACTCATTATGGGCACCCATGACATGGCGGGATGCCCCAGAGTTAATTATCCAACCTGGTCTGTGGATAGATGCCAGGTCGGGGAAAATGAAGAAGAGATATTTGAATGACGACGAGCTAAGAGCTGCTCAGTTGTATATATTACTCAATTGCAAAGAAGATGAAGTGGAGAAGCTAGAAGGGTAAATAATTAATACGTCCACGTTTACGTCATCTCAATGTAATAGTATAAGCTACTATTATGCTGCTAATCAGCGGTTGTTTCGTTGTTTTTCAGCACATATAATGATGAGCTGAGGTCGGTTAGATGCTGCATCCAGCCCACCCATGTCCAAGTATCATAGCCCCTTATGCCAAGTGTCAGTCCCCAACCGTCTTCCCATTCCCTTCTCCAGAAAAATCACCTTAGGAATGTCAAAGGAAACAACACAATTAAGTTGAAGAATAATGGCACTAATGGACAATAGATTAACAGGGAAAGAGCATGCAAGACATTAGTAAAAGTTATGGAAGGGATACATTCAACTGTGCCTTAACCCATAATGGGTCTAGTCGTACCATCAGCAGTCTGAATGCTTTCAGGCGTCGTCAGGTGAGTGTAATCTTGGAACTCATTATGGGCACCCATGACATGGCGGGATGCCCCAGAGTTAATTATCCAACCTGGTTTGTGGATAGATGCCAGGTCATAAGCAGGTATACATGTGCTTGTATGGACATAGTAGGTGATGTTGCCCTTGGAAGTGGTTGGAGTTGATGTCCCAGAGTTGTTGGCTCGATAATCGCTGGTTCCAAGCTTCATGCTTCTCCATATCTCTAGCACTTCCCTCTCACTAGGGATCATATCGGATGACTGACACTCACTTCCCTCTTCTACCAGGTTTGCCTTGTGCCCTCCAGAATGATTACTTCTGACACCTGCATAGTCTCCTCTTCTACCCCTACGTCCTCCACAGTTGCGTCCGCGACCACTGGACTGGCCCCTTAGGGATTTCGTACAGAATCTGATGAAGTATCCAAGGTCTCCACAGTTGTAGCACCCTCCCCCTTGGGTTAAAAACTGCTATAGCTGATTTTTTTTCCGGAGAGCTAGTGGTGCTAGGCATCAGCTTCAGTCGTCTCTATTCTTGTGCCATAGCAGCTATGGCCTCCTCCAGTGATGGCAGCCTGGATTGTGCATGTAGGACATTCCTCCTCTTGCTCGAATGTTGGGTTGAGTCCCTTCAGGAACTTTATCATTCTTTATCGCGAGACATACTCTATGAACTTATGATAATGTTTCGCAAATGCTGGTTCCACTTGCTCATCCTCCATGCCAATGGGATCATCGTGGTCGAGATCTGACCAATACTTCTTTAGCATGACAGCATATTCAGAAATTGTGTGATCTTCTTGGACAACCTTATCAAGTTCATCATGTAATTGGAAGACCCTCATAGAGTTGTCCGTCCCTGAAACTTGGTCGGTCAATGATGTTGTCAGCCATCAAGCTACAACATTGTTGACAATTTCCTACACAGCAAACTTCCGTGAGGAGTGATCTTCAGGTGCCTTGGTTTGGCCATTCACATAGTCCACCAAGCCCCTTATCTTCAGAGTTCGCATCGCTTAACGCGACCACTTCACATAGTTGGAAGTACCCTCCAACTTTACCTCCAGTTTCTCCAACTTCTCCATTTTGTATGGGGCATGATCCACATCTGTGTGTGCAGCAAGGGAGTTAATCTCGGTTAGCCTCCTGGAGAATAGATCGTCCACCAAAGCCTTCATCTCTTGGGCCGTCAACTTGCCGTAGATCGTCTCCATCGTCTTCTTCTTCTCCTCTTCCATCAGCAAGGCGGTGGCGGATCTAGATCTTGATCCCCGTCCTCTGCACGTCTACTGTTCTTCCTTCAGCAGCAGCAGTGTTCTTAAGAGCCGTTGCTCATGTCCCGTGCATGATTGCGACCCGTGGCTGCATAGCCCGACGAGAAGAACAAAGCCAACAAAGCTTCTGATAAACGTGCAGTCTACCCTCTGTTGGCCCAAAAGTTATAATCTAGATTTGGAAGCTTAAGCAAATAAGTTTGCCTTCCAGAATTACGAGTACAATGAAGATGAATGAACAAGGCCAACAGAGCTTCTGATAAACTTTACAGTCTACCCTTTGTCGGCCCAAAAGTTTTAATCGAGATCTAGAAGCTTCAGCAAACAAGTTTGCCTTCCAAAATCTCGATTCCAACAAAGCAGAAGGAGAAGAAGGAGGGGAGGGGAGACGAACGGCGGTGGTGGGCGGACGACGGTTGGGAAGGGGAGGGGCGGAGGTGAGAGGGCGGCTGTGGAGACAGGCGGATGGGGGGGGGAGGTGAGAGGTCGACGTTTGGGGGCTGTGGATAGCTAGGGTTAGGGTTAGGAGGAATATGGCCTTGATACCAAGAAAATTTTAGTAGAATACTTGACTTAATTTTATTGATGGGTGGGACTACATATATATAGGATAGGCTAATCCCTCTCTCTACTATTCTACTAGATGTGGGACTAAACACCTACTAATACTCTCAACAGTAGGCACCGGACTTGGGCAAGTCAAACTCGATTTTGATAGATGAGTGACCAGCTACACAGCCTGTACCATCTATATGTGGACCAATGACATCAATAATGTTGAAACTATGGTGCTATGGGAAGGGCTGCAGTAAGCTTGTACATAGCTCCACCACATCAATGTTCGTCCGAGAGGACTCAAATCTGGGGGTGAAATCTCCCTTCAAACAACCTCCAGTTTCCTACAAATTATTACCTTTTATCTTATCTTTAATGTGTTGCCACCCATCAATATTTGCATTATTATTTCAGCTACGCTCACTTAGTAAACGTGTTTCTTAGTTGCCCAACTCGCCAATCCAAAAAGCACGACTTGCCTGACAAGTGTCTCATTGAATTTTCCTTCCAACTTTAAGGTTATCCTAGCTACGATTATAAACCACTTGGTCCACTTCAAAATCGCTTCTCCGACAATGCTATTAATATCTTGAGTTAATTGTCCAAATAGTGCATGGGGGATGCCGTTGTCGTCATTTTGGTGATCGAATTTTTTTTTGGTTAATTTGGCACCTAAATTTTACATTTTGGTTTAAATAGTGTCTAAACTAGGTTCCGTTGGTACTAAAAATGGTTAAAAATTGACATGTGATGGTGATGTACCTTAATTTAAGGGTTATTTTTGTCCTGTGACTCACAATGTTGGCTATGATGATTGTATACCCGTCATTTTGTATTCGACAAAGTTATTTGTTTATGTAGAATTTCTTCCAACATTAATATTTTTCTGAAAATGATAGTCTAACAACAAAAACTTGACAAAATAACCTTAAAAATAAGGCATGTGACCGTCCATTTTTAACGATTTTTATCCAAAAGTACCAACGGAACCCAGTCTACTTAAACCAAAGTGCAATGCAAAGCTTAGGTACCAAATTAACCTATTTCTCTTATAAATTTTGTTCAAACAATATTTTTATATTTTTGTCCTCATCCTAGTAACAACAAAGCCTTTAGGTCCGCTTGGATTGAGGGTTAAGAGAGTTAAGTGAGGAAAAGTTAAGTGAGAGAAAATAAAAATCATGCTTGGTTTGAGGATAGGAGTTTAGGGAGGGTTAAACAATGGTTTGTTTAACCCTCTTTTCTCTATTTTTTCAACCCCCCAAATCGGAAGGTTAATGAGTAAAATTGAGAAATTTCGTTTAAAAAGTCATAAATATCCCTTATTTGTTCTATAATATATCATGACTTTTTTCTCTCTCTCTTTTTTGCTTTCAATATGCTGCTTCGTAGCTTCTCATTTGTGAAGATATTTTGACAAGTTCTAATTAAAATTTCAATCAAATTTAATTTTATGACATACGTAATAAGGATATTTTAGTAACTATTGTATTTTTATTAATTCTCTTCTAACTCAAAACCTGCAATCCAAACAAGAGTTATTAAATACATCACACTTAACTCTTCTTCCAATCCAAGCACAAGCAAGGTCCTCTAACTTAATTTTCCTTCACTTAACGTCTTAACCTCACTTAACCCTGCTTTTTTTTTCCTCAATCCAAGCAGACCCTAGAGACCAAAGCTAACTCTACTTTGCAAACTAACGCTTCTTGAACCTCATCATCCTCAACAATCTAGGATCTGCTTGGATTGAGGGTTAAGAGAGTTAAATGATGGGAAGTTAAGTGAGGGAAAAAAAATCATGCTTGGTTTGAGGGTGGAGGATTAGGAGGGAAAGTAATAGAGGATTAAGTGAAAATTTATTTAACCCTATTTTGTCCATTTTTTTAACCTCCCAAAATGGGGGGTTAACGAGAGAAAAGTGAGAGATTTTGTTTAAAAAGTAATAAATAAATCTCATTTAACTCTTTCCTCCACTCAAAACCTCCAATAACCTCCAATCCAAACAAAGGTTATTAAACATACCCCACTTAACTCTTCCTCAAATCCAAACAAGATTATATGTATTGACTCTCCTCTCCCTCACTTAACTCTACCTTACTTAATCCTGCTTTTTTTTTTCCTCAATCCAAGCAGACCCTAAAAGATAGCTCATGTAAACGAGCTTCAAGAACATGCACATAAACGTTGAAAATAAAAAAAATAAAAAAGAAAAGAGAGAAAAAGAAGAGATTATAGCGGTATTCTCACCCCCTACCCGTGAAAGAGTAGTTGTACTCCGGGGAGGCGAAGAGGAAGCTGTCGGCTCCCCGGACCTTCCGGCGGAACGCCTCCACCGGCGGGGGGAAGGTGCCGTTGCGCTCGAGATCGGTGTTGAGGAATGGTAGCGGCGAGATGTCGACGTACTCGATCTGAATGCCGTCGATGCTTCCGTCGTTGCACAGCTGAATAGCTGCAACAATCACAAGGAGGGGGAATTTTTTTTTTTTTTTTTTTTTTTTTTTTTTTGAGAGAGAGAGAGAGAGAGAGAGAGAGAGAGGGGGGGAATTTGAAGTACCTGAACGGATGAGGCCACGGTTGGTGGAAGCTTTGCGGAGGGAGCCGCAGATGGCCACCACTTTAATCATCGGCGACGCTGCTGCTGCTTCCATTTGCTAACACGGACTGAAGAAATGGATGATTGTTGATGATGGATAGATGGATCTGCTGAACTAGGGCTGCAAATCAGCGAAGCCGTTCGGAGCTGCTCGAAGTTCGGCTCGATAAAAGCTCGGTTGAGCTCAGTTCGTTTAGTAAACAAGCTAAGCTCAAAATTTATTTTCGTGCTCGTTTAATAAACGAGCCAAACTCAAGCTTAGAAGTACTCGGCTCGTTTAAGCTCACGAACTGGTTCGTTTAGAAGCTTGCGAGGTTACTCGTAAGCTGGTCCGTTTAGAAACTCGTTTAGGAGCTCGTTGTTGGCAGTCTGCAAATTTATTTTGTTATTTAAATTTTAATTTGTTTTTTGTTGAATTTTAATTTTATGCATGTTTGTATAACAATATGATTGTGTGCATTATATATAATTGTATGTCCTTAATAATTAATATTAAGGAACTTTTTAAATTAAATTTTTATAAATAAATTGTTAATATTATAGGTACTTGAATTCAGGTCTAACTAGCTTGAAATCAAGTTCGTTAAGCTCGAAATCAAGCTTAATGAACTTGAAATAAAGCTGAACAAGTTCGAAATCAAGTTTAACGAGCTTGAGTTTGAACTTATCAAGCTTGAATCAAGCTTGCTTATCAAGTCAAACTCGAGCTCAAACCAAGCCAAATTCAAACTTAATATAAACGAGCTCGAGCCAAGCTCAAGCTCTAAAATAAAAAATTTATCAAACTCGAACTCGAGCTCGAGCTAGAACTTAGTTAATTCTAATCAAGTCAAGTTCAAGTTTACAAAAGCTTAACTCGGTTTGACTCGTTTGCATTCCTATGCTGAACGGCTCTTAATTATACTTAGTAACATATACATGCCCTAAGAGCTTCTCCACTCAAACAAAAGTGCTTCTGTCCTTAAAATAGACATGACAAAAACGTACGAACAAACTTACTTGAGAGTATATTAGCCAGGATCTTATGGGTATGGGATTGACCGACAAACCTCATGACGTAATTATGAGTTGCATCACCACGGTCTCCTTTGTCATTTTGTTAATGGTATCTGAATCCATCCGTGGTATTCGTCAACCACTTTCACCGTATATGTACATATTATAATATGTAGTGAAATACTTTCCACTTGTATTACCATTATGGAAAGAAAGTCTCTCTATGCCAGCATACAACAGATCACACACATCATGCACACATCTACTTTTTGCTGATGATCTTCGTATTTATGGCCTTTGCACGCTACAAAATGCCCTACAAACCAAACAAAACATATCATTGCTTCTTTTGAACTATGCTCGGGACGACAAATCAATTTGAAAAAAAATCCTCTATATTTCACTCTCACAAATTTGGTGGCTACATGAGACAATTCTTTCTTGACATTATTCGAGTTATCTCCATGGGTACCAACGATAAATATCTTGGACATCAATTACCACTTCCAAAATCTCGGATAAATACTCACTCCAAACTTATTAATGTGAAATTCAGTCTCACAGTATTTATATTTTATTCGGGTACATATTTTATGCTAGTTATTGCATTTTATTGGATTTCGAGAAAGTTCAAAAATTCGTAAAATTGAAATATTAGTATACTGTCCGGCAGATATTTGTTTCACTTTTCGAGATATTTACGAAATATTTTCGAGATATTTCTCTATAAATAATACTTAATTCATTTCATTTCTTTCTTTCTCTTTCTCTCTGCTCTCTTCTTCATTTCTCTCTCGAGCATGAAAGCGTGGTCTTGAAACCTGGAGTGTGGTTTCTAAACCCCTTCGTGGTGGTGGACTAGAAGGTTTAGGCTGGAAACTCGCGTTAGACAAGTACACCTTGTCGATTTCGTGAACTTCTTTTACTTTCCGTCATATTACTTTCCTGGAGCTTTGGTTATTGTTTTTTAGCTTAGACTTGTGTTACTATAGTTGATTATATCAGAACTTCTAGCCTAGTGACTGTCTCGATTTTGATTTCTGGTAGAATTTTGTTCCGGCCCTTTTTGGTAACTCGGTAACGGAACGGTACCGGAGTTGTGACCGTGAGATTTAGTCCATATTGTGATATGAGACTTACCCTATACTTGATTTCTTGTTAGACTTGGTTTTGGTAATTTTTGGGGTTTGATTTGGGTCGCAAAAATCAGACTTGACTTAACCATATTTATTCTTGGAAACCGGCATACCGACTGTAACCTCCCCTAAATTTCTAGAATTTTTACTTTTAATAATAATAGGAATAATAGCACGTATATCGACGACATACCAATATTTAATAATAATAATAATAAATAACATAATTTTTTTATTTAGAAATAATGGCAATAATAAAAATAGTATGATAGTAATCATAATTATGTATTTTGTAATATTAATAATAATAATAATGATAATAAGAGAAATAATAGTGTATATATATATAAATGGATATGAGCCATAGACTCATATTCCTACAAGAGCCAATGCACATGTGGACCAATAGGAATGAAGTGTACTAGTGCACATGGGTGCATATGGGATGTAGAAATCCATTCCTATTGGTCCACATGTGCATGACTCATATAAGAATATGAGAATATGAACCTATGGCTCATATCCCGTTTAACCATATATATATATATATATATATATATATATATATATATATATATATATATATATAAGTAAATAAAACAATAAAACAAGCAATCAAAGCAACTAACAAACCATCCACCTTAGCATACAACAACCGAATAGGCAACAACAACAGAAGCAAAACCATTTCCAACCCGACCTTCACCCCGCGGATGAAACCTGACCGCATAACCCCTCTCTCCATATATAAATTAGGGTTAGGGTTAGGGTTAGGGTTAGGGTTTGTTAGTTGCTTTGATTGCTTGTTTTATTGTTTTATTTACTTATATATATATATATATATATATATATATATATATATATATATATATATATATATATATATATATATATATATATATATATATATATCACACTCTAACCCTAACCCTAACCCTAATTTATCTTTCCACTACGACCCTACCTGACCCCTGCACCGCCGCCGCAAAGCCACCCGCCGCCGCCGCCACTGAACCGTAAGCGCACGCCAGAACAGCAAAACCAGGTACCCTTTTTCTCCGCTGAATTTCTTCTTGTATACGCGACCGAATTTAGGTCCAGTTTTTAGATTCAATCACAACATGAATACATTCTAATGCCTTCAAGTAGTTTTACTCGAACTACCTTAATTCTGATTAAAATTCTTCCGAAAATTTCCAAAAAACCTATTTTTATTACAATCCAGGACACTCGAAAAAAAAAAATCGAGTCAGAAGTCCATATTGGAAGGCAATTTTCTCCCAAACCAATGAACTAAAACCCGATTTTATTTTTCCTAGTTAAAGACAACATATACCAGAATAATTCTGTTATTTTAGTTTTTATTTAGTTGCTTTAATCGCTAAATTAAACCTGCTCAAACTCGACCAAAACAAATCTTTTCCAAACTTGAAAACTTGTGATACAAAATGCGTCCCTACAAACCGGACAACCACGTCACGTACCAATTGTTCCTAAAGGAGCGTATGGTATATCCTGATGTGCGAACTTTTGCAAAAGTTAATTCGAAAGTGTGTGCGCGTCGAAATCAACCCGTATCTATAAAAAAAAATCTCGTATCGCCGACTTTTACAAATAATTATCCTACTTTGTGTACGCTCGTCGGAAAGCGACAAAACTTGCACCATTGGATTCTTAGTATCACGCTGATCCTGTGACCCATTTCACGCAATTCCGTGATAGTTGACCGAGCCGTCTATTTGCGGGCCCTACGGTTTGACTTGAAGGGTGAATTTGTGATCGGCTCACCAGAATTCAAAATTGGACATATCGTTGAGTTCGTATCATCATTTAGAATTTGTTTGACCAATAATTTGTCTCATTTAGAGACCTTTACACATGGCACGCATTTTTGGTAAAAAATAGCCCACTAGTGGACCCCGCTTTGACCCAAAATTACCGTTTTGCCCCTGTGTCCAAATTGTACAAAAGGGTAGAGTTTTTTTGACTATCTCGCTAATTCCGGAGACGTTGGTGATATTTATTTCTATCACGACCCGCACCCGAAAAATCGGGCATGAGCCGTGGGTACGTCCAGCCTACGCCGCAGAATCGGTGGTAGAACGTTGTAAAGATCCGTTCTAGGTCAAACAAATCTATATATAACTCAAAAAAAAATCTACCATAACCTCTCCAAAAAGGAGGGCAACCACGCAATATATATATGAATAATCCTCCCCAAAAGGAGGGCAACCACGCAATATATATAATCTCTCAATCACAATAACTAGGGGAAGAAATAAAGCATGATATGATATCAACAAGAAACAGAACCAAAGAGAGCAAGACAATATCCAAAAATATACAGTCCAAGTCTATAATAGTCTACAATATCTCACAGCATCAAAAGAATAAGTACAATCATCCAAAAATAAACCACTGGGAACAACCCAGGAAACCCACCTAGCTAACTAGGGCGCTAACGGTGTCTCCTCGGCGCACTCCTCCTCGATCTCGGGGTCACAACCCTCGTCAACATCCGCTCCGTAGAAAGTCGGGCAGAAATCCTCAGGATCCTTTGGAAAAAATATGCCCAGTCAGGACTGGAGCGAAGTACATAACTCTGAAAGCAACACCAAATATATGGTAAGGTGTATATGACGAACAATAGAAAAGTATACAAGATGCACAGGAAATAAATATATGCTGGAGCACAATAAGTAGCTGCAATATAAACTGGAGAACAATACAAGTAGTGGAAAAGTAACTGCAGGTGAGAAAACATGAATACTAGCTAGGTGCCTTGAGCACAAGTTCGTTATGTGATCGGCTTAGGTTGTACATGAAAAACACTACGATAACTCCGTTATGCGTGAGTTACATAACCGACATACACATGAATACTGTTTGGCTTTGATCACATAACCAACTCCTACTCCCCTCCCCCACTAATACTCTTGGATCCAACCACGGCACGCTACATACATGATAATAGCTCGCGCACACGAATGCAAGAGCACAAGAAGCACATGATAGCACATGAGAATCAATACCCGAAGCACATGATGAAATACACGTGATAGAGTACCCGCTGAACACGGTAAGGGGGATAGCATCTCATGACGGGATCCACTAGTACCAGAGCTCGTGTAACAATGTGTCAGAATCAAGTATCACAGTTCTAGAACAGGTGATATAAACGCTATCATGAAATAAAAACTATCAGACGTAGGTACTCGCATGATGTCCTGAGCAACTGATGAGGATCGAGATCCGGACCGGTGTCACAAGAACCTATTAGGAAAAGCAAGATTTAAACAGGGTTATAAGGAGTTAAACTGATATAAAATAATTAAAAAACAGGCTTCTAGGGCTATTCTAGGTCGAACGGATCAAACCGGTAAAATTCGGGTCAAAAAGTCAACCCGGGGTCCAAAAAGTCAACTCTAGGTCAAAACTAGGTCAAACGTTGACTTTTATGGTCAACGGGGACAATTATGGTCAAATCTAGGTCAAACTAGGGTGCCCCTGAAATTCTAGGTCAAACCGAACTCATTAAGCTAGAAAACTCACAAACTCGCCTCCTCGAGATACCGGGATACCCTCGGTATCCGATACCTCGTCCTAGGCCACGCACCCCGCCTAAACCCGCGCTAAAACCTATGCTAGCACGCATAAATATATTATATATATAAGTATATAAAAATCACTCCAATACTATTCCTAGGCTATTGCTCAAATACCCCGCTCGAAACTCAATACCTTGGATATCTCAAGGTATTGAGATACCTCGGTATCTCAAGGTATTGAGGTATCGCTCTAAAACCCCTCTAACTAGCTAGTAGGCTTATAAATATATACCTAGTTATTAATCCAGGCTAGAAAATATATATCTATCATATATTATACATATCTAAGTATCTATATTTATATATATATAGATATCCACACACATATACATATACCCATATACCTCAAACACAAATATATATATATATATATATATATATATATATATATATATATATATATATATATATATATATATATATATATATCTAACTATCTATCTAGCTATAGGTATTTATATCTATACAATTAGATAGATATATATCTAATGCCTAGCTATCTATCTAACCATCTAACTATTATCTATCTATCTATCCATTACCTACCTATCTATAGATATATCTATCTATTAATCTACCTATCTATCTATCTAACAATCTCTAATATCTATCAATCTACTAATCTATCTATCTATTAAACCATCTATATATCCCCCCCCCCCTTACTCGCTACGCCAACGCCTAGCCAACGCGCTGCTGCTGCCTGTGCTTGTACTGCTGCTGCTGCTGCATAATCTGCTGTTGTGCTGCTGCTGCAGTGCATCAGCTGCTGCTGCTGCTTGCTGTTGTCCCTGCTGCGCTGCTGCCTCCCCACACACCCACGAGCACGCACACAAACACAAGACACACACACATATATACATATATATATATATATAACTCTCTCTCTCTCTCTCTCTCTCTCTCTATATATATATATATATATATATATATATATATATATATATATATATATATACACACACTAACATACTAACATATATGTATTAACACACACACACTAACATATAGGTATATCAATACACACACCTACACACTCACAAACACTTATGCATAAATACACACACACATAAATAAATATATACATAACTATATATATATATAAACACCTATTTATCTATATATGCACACACACACAGATATATATATATATACATATACACACACTCAAATATATATATATATATATATATATATATATATATATATATATATATATATATATATATATATATACACACACACGAACACTTATACATATACATATATATATACACATAGACATATACATACACAAGCACATATATATAAATACACACATATATATATATATAAATATATATACATATATAGGCACACACACACACACACACACACACACACACACACACACACATATATATATATATATATATATATATATATATATATATATATATATACACATAAACACAACTCAACCACAACACACAACCACGCACACAACACTCTCCAACGCTCGCCCAACGGCCCCGACACGCACAAACACCTATAAATATATAAAATATAACACGAAAACTCTAGCACACACTCCCCGATGCTAACCCAACGCGCAAACAAGTCCGAAACTAGAAAACCAAGTCGAAATGGCCGTTCGGTCATTTCGACGAACACGCGGTGTGCGGTTCAGAAAACCTCCTGAAACGCACACCAAACCAACTCAGAATCGGTCCAAAATTTACCCACGTGTTCTAAACGATGCCTAGATCCCAGAAAAAATGCTATCCCGTCGATTCTAGGCCCGTGGCGAAAACGCGCACGCACTTAGAATCGGCGGCGACGAAAACCCCAAATTCGCTCGAAACGCCCGTTTCACCGCGACACGACTTTCCGTGTCCGAACGGAGACACGCACTCACCCTCAAGACACCCGATAACGTCTACCTAGGTCTGTCTAACCTAGGGCATCACCCAAAATTGGGCCAAATTCGGATTCCATCCGAAATTGACACAAAACCTAGTGTCAAAGTCTCTAAACTCAACCAAACTAGTTCCAACTTTCTCCCACGGGTAGGCTTAGGGTCTAGGAAGGTTCTAAACCACTAATTACACTACATAAGAGTAATTAGCAAGGGAAAAGTTAGGGTTTACCTCTTGGGAGTTGGAATCCCAAGGCCAAAGTCTCCGATCTACTTGGAATCACCTTCCTCAAGCTCCAAGCCACCAAATCTAGCCTCCACACTATGTCTAGGCTCTACACACCTAGGTTGGGGAAAATACAAGGTTAGGGTTCACATAAAGAAGAAGGAATGGAAGAAAGAAGGAAGAAAAATGAAGGAGAACTTACTTTGGAAGAAGAAAGGAAGAAGAAAGAAGAAGTGGAGAAGAAGAAGAAATGAAGAAGAAGAAGAAGAATATGAAGAAATGGGTCTGTGGCTGCTGGTTCTCGGGTGTTGGCTGCTGTAGGTGTAACGCCCCGTTCGTCCCGTTCCCCCTATTCGGGGAGCGCGGCTAAGATATGCTTGGTACCGTTCGATCGGGACAGATTGAATCAAGATCCTTTCCTCGTTATGGATTGGCTTCTTCGGAATCAGGTCCCATAATCAATGGATCGTGCCTCAAGGAAGGACTCGACGGCAGAGTAGAGAGAGGCCTTTCCGTTGTGTTGGTTTTCCTTGCCCGTTTTCGATTGCCGTTTGGTTGCGTTCTTGTTGGTTTTAGGACTTGCGTTTTCTTGAACGGTTTCGATGGACTTCATTGTTTTCGTTCTTAGGATTTTGCATTTCGAATCGAGCCTTGGAGACCGAAGCAGGAGGTATTGATCATCCGTTGGTGCGTGCAGGTGATCGTGTAGACAACGCGCGAGCGGAGTCTTAGAGATCTCTACTTCTTCTTCCTATTCAACAAACTAGTGAGTGGCTCTATTTCGATAAGCACCTTCTTTCCAAGGGCTCCGTTCTTAATAAAATTAACTCAGTTGTGCATTCAATCAAACGACACCACTTAAGTAATAAGTTGGATAACAAGATAAGATAAGAAGTAGGCTTGGAACACCCATTGCTTGTCATACAAAACCTTGCATAAATTCATTGATGCATGCATGTTCGTTGGGTGTTGAATGGGTTGGTATTTATTGATAGTTCAAAAGTGCTCTTCTATAAGTTCAAGGTGTTCTTCTATAAACTGCTGCATGTTATTTCATATAACTGTTGGTTGATTGTGATAATACAGTAAAGCAGTTTCGTACATGATGTTCTTTAAATCGCTAGTAAGTAAATCTATGAAGTTCAGTTCATAGAAATGGTCATGGGAATTCTTGTGCACAAGGGATCCAGGTTCCTGCGAACGGTTACCGGGGCACCGGGCCGTTTCGACCCGGGCGGAATCTACTTTCTTAGTCGTGCTAAAATGAGTTAGCACAGGGAGCGGGGAATTGTAGCGGGGCTAGCTACCCGCGCTGCAAGCATCGCCGCCAGCCCAGACTAAACCCATGATGGCTCCTAAACAACAAAGAAAGATATGGTGTATATTTAAACTGTGCAGACTAACTATGTCTTCGTGACAGGGAAGGCTATGGTAAGTTGTACAGGTGGTTCAGACGGTACAGGTAAAGTCACCGAACGGTGGCATGTGGAGTTATGTTATTTTGTTCTTGCATACCTGCTAAATAAAATCTGAACTAGGCAAGAATAGAAACCCACCTAAGCACATAATTGTAGCATACTCATTAGAACTCATCTCATGAGCTTGGTAAAGTTGAGCAGCTAGCCTTCACCAGTACTTTTCGAAGTACTGACCCTCGTTGTAGCAGGTTCCCCGGCGCAAGGCAACGCGGTGAGGAGCTGAAGTTCTCTCCGGACTTTTGGGATCCTTGGCGGTTCGTGGCCAAGACTTTTGGAGGCTCAAGCTAGAAGCCTTCCCCTCTCTCTCCGTTGCGGAAATAACGCTAAGGCGATGGTGCTTACCCGCACCCAAGGTGTTTTGTGTTTTTGAATCTATGTAAAGGGGACATAATGTATGGATCGGCTATCTCATTTTGCGTTCAAGTTTGTAAGCCCGTGGGGCATTTTATACTTTTGAGTCAAGCAATGTAACAAGATGTTCATTATAAATAAAAGAGAAACTTTTCTATGCCTCAACCTTGTGTTATCTTATTTGTCTACTCAGTTGCATTGATCTAAAGAATATCCTTATGCCTAAGGCCTTGTGCACGCGCGCCCTACGCGTGCACGGCATCGCGCCCCTGGGACGATTATCGATTAGGCGAAACCCGGGCGTGACATATTGGTATCAGAGCATGCTTCAGATCCTTTGATCTCACAAAGAAAGTTTCTAAGGAGGACTCTGTACCTCCCGAGTAGACCCTTGAATTCGCTTGGCCAAAATGAGATGCGTTCCATACAATAAGTCTAAATATTTTTGAAAAAGTGCGTGGGAATTATACGATTGCTTGGATGGGATTATGATGTGAGGGCTTTTATCCCAACTCATAGAGGATGTTGTGAGAAGAGACTCGTGTTATAATCGGCAAGTTATATGTCTATATGAAAACACCAAACGAGTAGAGTGCGAGATAAGAATATCGTTCAGACAGTGGTCTATGCACATGGCCTTTTGGCCAATTTGTGTTAAGTATTGTGCACCAAGACCCTTGGTGCTAGTGTGTTGCAGCGAGATTTGGGTATTGTTGGGATGAGAATAAAGTTGACTTGGAGGGAAATCGATAGAGACGTTATCGAATTGCCGCTAAGGCGAGTAATGGGAATCGTGTAGGGAATTTTTGAAAATAGTTGGACGGTTATTCAT
Organism: Iris macrosiphon; assembly: GCA_036927795.1. Classification (NCBI taxonomy): domain Eukaryota; kingdom Viridiplantae; phylum Streptophyta; class Magnoliopsida; order Asparagales; family Iridaceae; genus Iris; species Iris macrosiphon. Next base: position 168,754,781 of record JAYESA010000009.1, on the reverse strand, counting down.
AGCGATAAGTTATGATTTGAAGCATAGTCTGTATAAAGGACTATGAATACAGGTGTGTACGAGTCTAAGATCGCTAAGGCGATAAATAGGGACTGTGTTGGAGTCCTAAGGAACGAATTGGGCATACCACTGAAGGATGCGAACGCGAATCAGGAGTTATTAGGACGACTCAATTCCTGAGTAGTGTATGCGATAAGTCCCCTGTTCGATTATGCAATTTATGGATATAATGAGTTGTAAAGATTCAGGGAGTATAACTCAAACCCTGAGTGGTGTATTTGTTGGCTTAGAAATGCTTGAACGAAGTCGTGGATTCGGAGAGTTAAGCGAGTATAGTGACAAGCGACGAGATTGGGTAAAGCCTTAGTACAAATAAACAGTGCCTAGCAAGTAAACGAACTCGGAGAAAGCATGCAATGTTTAGTTCGAACGAGTTACAATGAGTTGAATAAGGGATAAGGCTTACATCGAATAGAAATTCAGGGCAATTGGAATCTATATCATGGTCGGAAAAGACTTAGAGGATTGTACGAACGAGTTTGAGTTGAAACAAGCGGATTAAAAACTTGACTCGAGATTGAATAATCTGAGATGCGATCGAAGTAAGTGCAATTAGAAATAATGGAGTGAACGAATGATAGCGTGCATGGAAAATTTGGATTTGAGTAGGATATCGCTCGATAGAATTCGGTTTGAGTATAAATGCGATGATTTCAAATTTTGGGAGATTTAGACCATAACAATGGTTGGAAAATAGTATGGATTGATGCAAGTTAGTAAAAATTATGAATTTGATGGATTGAGTTAAGCGGTAATAGATTTGGCTTGGAGTTTGGAAGAACGATCTTGAAATCAAGTTCAGAAAGTTAACATTCGAAATCTGTCCCAGCGAGAACGATTATCCTGCGGGAGCGTCGGCGTGGTGATTTCACGTACGGTAGGGATAAGCAAACTCAAGAGAACAGGTTCGGTGATTATTCCAAAAACGAACTCGATGAATGGAACGTATCAATGGGATAGACTTGGGTTTGGGAATTGATCTTAGTTGTTTGAGGAATGCTAAGAGTAGACTAAGAAAATGAGTCTAAGGATTTTTCTTGAGGAGTTAGTCTAGAAACGTAAAGTAAGAGATGTTGGACATTTTCATGAACGGATACATAGATTGTGCTGGACGACTTAGAGTTCATGATATACATCGATGGTTTATAATAAAATTGTGGCTTAGTGATACAAGCGTAGAAAATGATGGATTGGTGAATCCTATTAAACGAGATGAAAGAGATAGTATGTGCGAATCGATAGGTTAGCCCTGAAACATGGGCGTATCATGGGTTCGGTTGAACAAGCGTGTTGGTGTGATAGGGTGATCTGTGCTCGATGTTTAGAAATCTGAGTGAAACGAGCTTGGATAGAATACCCGTGTAAAGGAACAATGGGTTGACCTTAGGGTGTTTGGGGCGAGCGTTGTGCAACGCGGTTGCGCGATGAGTCGCAGACTTGAGTTGTACCTATGACTGTGTGTGCTGGCCTAGGGACTAGGCAGACGACCCTATGCCTTGAGTTAAACTGGAGTGGCTGACTTCAGAGTATCGTTCGGGAAGGATGATAGAACTGGGGCAACAAGACTTAGAGTTAGAATTTGGAATTGGGAATATACACTAGCAACGTTCGTGTTGAAACAAACGTAATGCAAGATAGGACTCGGGTGATAATTGATTTGGTTGGATAGGTTACGCGACGGTAAAGGATAAGACGATAGCTGGATCGAACAAGAGTTCGATCATTCATATAGCAGGACGATCCGCGTTTCGAAAGATTTTCACGAGTAGCTTGTCAGACTTAGCTGTCACTGAGCTTGGTTGAAATACACATATTTGGGGGACGCCTTGAATATGGGTACGATCTAGACTTAGCGATATGCATAACTCGGATGCAGCTGCAAAGAAAAATGTTCGGATTGGCATGGATGAGTATGGCAACTGAAATGATTTAGCCTCAACCTAAATTTTCATAGAGGAAAGATTGTATCGTTCCTCGTGCTACCGGGATAGTTCTGCGCTAAGGCGCAGTACGAGACTGAGTTTGGGGATGCAATAGTTGAACGAATAGATCATTCGGTTAAAATGATTAAGCACTCGGGCGAACGGAACGAGTAAAAACGAATAGGAAGTTAAGTTCGATTGAGCCAAAGGTGCGAAGGACTTGAGCGTACCCCAGGTAGGCAATTTAGCTCTGCGCTAAGGCGCAATATAGACTGAGTCAGAAAACGTTGGTGATTGGGTGCGAATTTATTTAGTGAGATTGGACGGTGACTCAGAGAGATTTGATGCAAAAACGAGATTGAAAAATTGTTGAGATTCGAGCTTTTGGGTTAGGCGTAACGACGGGTTTCGATAGGCGACGTCAAGTAATAGGCTCAAATGGGTTGGGTTCCTATGGTCATAACATAACTAGTTGGGCAAGTCCACCCAATTATGAGTCGTAAGTGCCCGTTGAGTTATAGAATACCATGTGCTTGGGTAATATAGCCCTGCGCTAGGTGCAGTAGATTTTGAGACGGACGTGTAACGATCGAGTTGAGTATAACTCGATAGCATTGAACGATAGAGTCGTTCGATGAGAATTGGCCAACATTGGCGTAACGCATGGTGAGAAAATAGAGGATTGTAGTATTGAGACAGTCCTTGAAGGATAAGACGAGATGTATAGGAAAGTTTAGAAGTTATGCGATAGCACGAGTTGCGCTCAGGAAGTCTCGAGGACGGAACTTGTTCTGAGTGGTATATGATGTAACAACCCGCTTCGCTCTACCCGGAGGGCCGATTTAAACGGCATAAGTGTAGCTATTCAACCGCCTTGCTCAGCGAGATGGCTCGTTCGATGGAAAAGCTTCCATGCTGGGATCCTCAATGGAGTCAGACTTAGGCTATCAGAAGCGCGTCCGGAGTCTCGCTCGACCGATGCGATACATCGCTAAGGTGGGTGACCCCGGTGAACCTGTCTCTACTTAGCTACACACTAAGAAAATGAATGTTACGTGCTAGTTTACAGGCGATAACCTTTGCATGCTAATAAAAGAGATGAACGCACATAGCTAAGGGGATAACCCCGCTTTATTATCGTATAGAACATGGAAATCTTACTTGCTAGTTGCGTAGTCGACTTGGGTCAGTTGAATCTGCAAGCGGACTTGTCGTACGCGGCGGAGCCTGTCTAAATTTTGGATCGTAAAAAGAAGCAGTTGCGGAACCGAACGTCTCGCTAGTGCGCGTACTGTGGCGAAACCACTCGGTCGAGGAGTCGACCTGGGAACTTGAATCTGATATGAGGGAAAAATTTCCCTCATTATTCCTTAGTGGTAGGTTCTATTCTTAAGTTTCGGGACGAAACTTCCTATTAGATGGTTATGATGTAACGCCCCGTTCGTCCCGTTCCCCCTATTCGGGGAGCGCGGCTAAGATATGCTTGGTACCGTTCGATCGGGACAGATTGAATCAAGATCCTTTCCTCGTTATGGATTGGCTTCTTCGGAATCAGGTCCCATAATTAATGGATCGTGCCTAAAGGAAGGACTCGACGGCAGAGTAGAGAGAGGCCTTTCCGTTGTGTTGGTTTTCCTTGCCCGTTTTCGATTGCCGTTTGGTTGCGTTCTTGTTGGTTTTAGGACTTGCGTTTTCTTGAACGGTTTCGATGGACTTTATTGTTTTCGTTCTTAGGATTTCGCATTTCGAATCGAGCCTTGGAGACCGAAGTAGGAGGTATTGATCACCCGTTGGTGCGTGCAGGTGATCGTGTAGACAACGCGCGAGCGGAGTCTTAGAGATCTCTACTTCTTCTTCCTATTCAACAAACTAGTGAGTGGCTCTATTTCGATAAGCACCTTCTTTCCAAGGGCTCCGTTCTTAATAAAATTAACTCAGTTGTGCATTCAATCAAACGACACCACTTAAGTAATAAGTTGGATAACAAGATAAGATAAGAAGTAGGCTTGGAACACCCATTGCTTGTCATACAAAACTTTGCATAAATTCATTGATGCATGCATGTTCGTTGGGTGTTGAATGGGTTGGTATTTATTGATAGTTCAAAAGTGCTCTTCTATAAGTTCAAGGTGTTCTTCTATAAACTGCTGCATGTTATTTCATATAACTGTTGGTTGATTGTGATAATACAGTAAAGCAGTTTCGTACATGATATTCTTTAAATCGCTAGTAAGTAAATCTATGAAGTTCAGTTCATAGAAATGGTCATGGGAATTCTTGTGCACAAGGGATCCAGGTTCCTGCGAACGGTTACCGGGGCACCGGGCCATTTCGACCCGGGCGGAATCTACTTTCTTAGTCGTGCTAAAATGAGTTAGCACAGGGAGCGGGGAATTGTAGCGGGACTAGCTACCCGCGCTGCAAGCGTCGCCGCCAGCCCAGACTAAACCCATGATGGCTCCTAAACAACAAAGAAAGATATGGTGTATATTTAAACTGTGCAGACTAACTATGTCTTCGTGACAGGGAAGGCTATGGTAAGTTGTACAGGTGGTTCAGACGGTACAGGTAAAGTCACCGAACGGTGGCATGTGGAGTTATGTTATTTTGTTCTTGCATACCTGCTAAATAAAATCTGAACTAGGCAAGAATAGAAACCCACCTAAGCACATAATTGTAGCATACTCATTAGAACTCATCTCATGAGCTTGGTAAAGTTGAGCAGCTAGCCTTCACCAGTACTTTTCGAAGTACTGACCCTCGTTGTAGCAGGTTCCCCGGCGCAAGGCAACGCGGCGAGGAGCTGAAGTTCTCTCCGGACTTTTGGGATCCTTGGCGGTTCATGGCCAAGACTTTTGGAGGCTCAAGCTAGAAGCCTTCCCCTCTCTCTCCGTTGCGGAAATAACGCTAAGGCGATGGTGCTTACCCGCACCCAAGGTGTTTTGTGTTTTTGAATCTATGTAAAGGGGACATAATGTATGGATCGGCTATCTCATTTTGCGTTCAAGTTTATAAGCCCGTGGGGCATTTTATACTTTTGAGTCAAGCAATGTAACAAGATGTTCATTATAAATAAAAGAGAAACTTTTCTATGCCTCAACCTTGTGTTATCTTATTTGTCTACTCTGTTGCATTGATCTAAAGAATATCCTTATGCCTAAGGCCTTGTGCACGCGCGCCCTACGCGTGCACGGTATCGCGCCCCTGGGACGATTATCGATTAGGCGAAACCCGGGCGTGACAGTAGGAATCGGCCAAGTGTAGAAATAAGGGTTTCACTAATTCTCCAAATGCCCAAAACGCCCCCCTCTCACTTGGTTTTGGGTTTCGGGTTCCAAAAGCACTCAAACTAACTCCAAATCTCTCCAACTAACCCACTAAAAATATAATAAATATTCTAAACCCAAAAATAAGTCTCACAAGGGTGTGCGTTGGGTCGGACATGGGTCCACTAGGGTCTGACATGGGTCCAGGCTAGCCAAAACCCTAAAACAATCAATTAAAAATAATACAATCACTAAATAAATATAAATATAATTAGTTAAATATAATACACAATTACCAAATAAAAATAAAAAAAACCCTATTTTCTAGAATTGGGCAGTGACAAGCCTACCCTCCTTAAAGTAATTTCGTACTCGAAATTAAAAGACGAAACTAGGACAGGAATGCAAGAAAAGAACCATACCTCAGGGCTCGAAGAGATAGGGGTATCGCTCGCGCATTTCATCCTCACTCTCCCAGGTCGACTCACTTGGAGAGTGATGCCTCCACGCAACGCAAACCAAGGGAATAGTCTGGTTCCTCAACACCTTCTTCCGTCGATCCAGAATCTCCACCGGCTGCTCTGGATAGCTAAGAGTAGGGCCCACCACGATCTCTGAGTGATCCAATACGTGACTGGGATCCGCCACGTACCGTCTCAACTGTGACACGTGAAACACATCATGAACTCCCTCTAGCGTAGGCGGCAACTCAAGCCTATACGCCACGACGCCAACCCTATCAAGAATACGGAAGGTCCGACGAAACGTGGGCTAAGCTTTCCGCCTCCACCGAAGCGAATAGTGCCCCGCGTCGGAGAGATCCTCAGGAACACCAGATCTCCAACCTAGCACAAACAAGGTCTCTGTACTTAGTCTAAAACAAGCAAACACAAGAACAAAATCTAGATTCTAAGCTATACCTCGAACTCCAAAGGTCTCCGGTGGCTATCGGCCCAATGCCGCTGCCTGTCCTACGCCACCCGAAGTCTATCTCTAATGAGCTTGACCTTCTCCGCTGCATCAACCACCATCTCCGGGCCAAGCAAAGCTCTCTCGCCTACATCATCCCATGATAACGGAGTACGACACCTCCGTCCATACAACGCCTCGAATGGTGACATCTTGATACTGGCTTGGTAGCTGTTGTTGTAAGCAAACTCTACCAAGTGCAAGTGATCCTCCCAAGAGCCTCTGAAATCCAAAACACAAGTATAAAGCATGTCCTCAAGTGTCTGGATGGTCCTCTCTGACTGACCATCTGTCTGCGGGTGATATGCACTACTAAACTTGAGCTGGGTGCCCAAGCTAGCCTGTAAACTCCTCCAGAAATGCGAAGTAAAGCGATTGTCCTGATATGATACTATGCTCACAGGAACTCCATACAGTCTGACTATCTGGCGCACATACATCTCTGCTAGTCTCTCTGTAGACGTACCCACTTTGAATGGTAGAAAGTGGGCCGATTTGGTCAACCTGTCCACGATGACCCAAATCGTATCCTTCCCACCTGGAGAACGGGGAAGTCCAGAAACAAAATCCATGGTCACATGCTCCCATTTTCACTCCGGAATGGATAACGGCTGGAGCAATCCTCCTAGCCTCTGCCTCTCCGCCTTCACCTGCTGGCACACTAAGCATCGAGATACGAAGCACGCTACCTCCCACTTCATCCCGTACCACCATACATGCTCTCTCAGATCTCTATACATGTTGTTGGCACCTGGATACATAGAGTACTGGGATCGATGCGCCTCCTGAAGAACCTCCTCGCGCAACGACCCACTCGGCACACACAACCTGGTACCGTGCCGCAATGAACCATCATCAGCAATGGTGAAGTCATCTGATAATCCCATCTGAACCTGCGCCCTGATGCTCCTTAGGGACTCATCCTCAAACTGTGTAGCCCTGATCTGGTCTACCGACTCTGACTGAATCTGCAGTCCCCACATCTGCATCTCAACTCTAGACAATATCACCTCAATGCCCAAGCTCTCTAGATCTGCCAGAAGATAACGATCTGTAGTCAGGCACATAGCTACCGGATACCTGCTCAACGCATCCGCAACTACGTTCGCCTTCCCTGGATGGTACTGCAACAATATGTCGAAGTCTTTCATCAACTCCAACCATCTCCTTGCCTCATGTTCAGCTCTTTTTGGGAAAACACATACTTCAAGCTCTTGTGGTATGTGAAGATCTCTACACGCTCTCCGTATAAATAGTGTTTCCACAACTTCAGAGCAAAGATGACCGCTGCCAACTCCAAATTGTGGGTAGGGTAGTTCTTCTCATAAGGACGTAATTGCCTGGAAGCATAGGCAATCACCCTCCCATTCTGCTGCAACACACAACCCAGTCCCTTCTCCGATGCATCACTATAGATAGTGAATCCTCCAGAACCTGATGGCAACGTCAACACTGGAGCTATCGTCAACCTCCTCTTCAGCTCATCAAAGGTGATCTGGCACTCCTCTGACCAAACAAACTCCACGTCCTTCCGAGTCAGCCTGGACAACGGCTCTGCAATTCGAGAAAAATCCTGAATAAATCTCCTGTAGTAACCTGCCATTCCCAGTAAACTCCTGACCTCGGCTACTGAACTCGGGACACTCCATGCCTCAACTGACATGATCTTTCTCGGATCCACCGAGATACCCTCTCCAGTCACCACATGACCAAGAAATTCAACCTTGTCAAGGAAGAACTCGCACTTCGAGAGCTTTCCATAAAGCTTTTCCTTCCTGAGAGTCTCCAACACTATCCTCAGATGCTCCTCGTACTCCTTTGGGGTCTTCGAATACACCAAGATGTCATCTATAAACACCACCACAAACCTGTCTAGATGCTGATGGAACACCTTGTTCATCAGATTCATGAACACTGTCGGGGCATTAGTCAACCCAAACGGCATCACCATGGACTCATACTATCCATATCTGGTCCAAAAAGCTGTCTTCGGAATATCCTCCTTTCTGACCTTCACCTGGTGGTAGCCTGTCCTCAGATCAATCCTGAAAAATACCCTCGCTCCTCTCAACTGGTCAAAAAGATCATCAATACGCGGCAGCGGATACTTGTTCTTGATTGTGAGGTTGTTCAGAGCCCTGTAGTCGATACACATCCGTATCGACCCATCCTTCTTCGGCACAAAAAGTACCGGAGCACCCTACGAAGAAGAACTAGATCTGATAAATCCCTTGTCCTAAAGCTCATCCACCTGCTTCTTCAACTCTATCAGCTCACTGTTGCTGACTCTATAGACGTGCTGGGATATCGGCTCCGCGCCTGGCACCAAGTCTATAGAGAACTCCACATCTCTGTCTGGAGGCAACCCTGGCAACCTAAAAAACTAGACCTGCATGGGCCGCTACCAAAAACGTGTTACGACCGCACCCAAAAAATCGGGCATGAGCCGTGGGTATGTCCATCCTACGCCGCAGAATCGGCGGTAGAACGCTGTAAAGGTCCGTTCTAGGTCAAACAAATCTATATATAACTCACAAAAAAATCTGCCATAACCTCTCCAAAAAGGAGGGCAACCACGCAATATATATATGAATAATCCTTTCCAAAAGGAGGGCAACCACGCAATATATATAATCTCTCAATCACAATAACTAGGGGAAGAAATAAAGCACGATATGATATCAACAAGAAACAGAACCAAAGAGAGCAATACAATATCCAAAAATATACAGTGTAGTGCCCCGCTCCGCGTCGGCACTATGTACAAGTGGGATGGACTTGCTTTCTCAAACGGAAGTCTTCTCGGAGATTTCTCGACCGATTAATCAAGGTGAGTGGGCAGAACTGCATTCTCTGATTCTTGCACGACTTAATAATGAATCTGACTTTTAAATGCTTGTTTGCTTAAGAAGAATATTTTCATAAGAAAATGATAGAACCGACTCAGCATGCTAATAAGAGAACTCACATAGCTTGTCACTGAAACGAATATGCTGCCTAGCTAAGAGAATATGTATGCTTGTCCGAAATGAAATAGAACCCTTGCTATGCTAAGAAGATAGAACTGCATGTTTTACTTGATGTGATAATAGACCCGTGCCATGCCAGTCTCAACTAAAAGATCGTTTATATGTTTGCTTGTCATCGTGTTTATATGGCTTGTCTTGAATGCTTGTTTCGATGTGAGAGTAAATGCTTGTCATGTGTGTGCTAGACTAGTAGCCCACCTGAGGTCCGGTCCTACGGGATCTTGGGTGTGCGGCTATTAGGAATATGATACGATGGTTTAAATGTGCTTGTCATGTTGTGTGCTATTGTGATAGAGACAAGAGACATGTGGGTGCTTGCGGTGGATGGGGGACAAACGATATGTGGGAGACCGATAACGCGCCCTGAGCTCGGGGCGTGGATATTGGAAGGGAGGATGGTGATGCGATGGGGTGAGACTAATAGTGCGCCCTGAGGATCGGTCCTTCGGGATCTTGGGGGGCGTGGCTATTAGAGGGAGGCGGTGCTTCTGTTGAGAAGAGTCGAGTCTGCATTAGAGAAGTGTATGGAGATAAGCTGCATTCAGGTCGTTAGGGAGCATGCTAGGCTAGCCTTCTTGCATACCTAACTGTTTGATGCAGAGACGGACAGGGAACTAAAGAACGGTAAAACATATATGTTTATGCAATTGTTGCTAACTTGTATGTCTGCTGCAGGGATAACCGTTCGGCCATGGGTAAGAAATATCAGTTTATACATAAGCCTGCTTATTCATTTTGTCTGCATCGTAGAGACCACCTGTTAGCGTTTCATGCATTGCATTCGGTCGGACAATGGCTATTAGTGCAGAGCTGAACCTTGGCTACGGCTGCTTCGGCAGTAATGTGCAACCATGAGTCACAGCTGCTAATAGCATCAGATAAAGGAGTCATTGGTTAGCTGGATTACCGCTACCGATCCTGAGTTACTCGGGGACCGACCTCTGATTGATAGTTAACTTGTGTGCTTGAATGATAGTCCCTAAACGCTGCCTGTCCCTAGAATTCGTGCATATAGTTCATCGAACACGCTGCGCACACCCGAACAGGATTCCTCGTGCTTGAATTGGTTGCCTCGATTGATTGGTTGTTTGATTATGTTTTCAAAGAATGTTTCCAAACAATGTAATATGACTCTGCTAGGACTGCATGTAAAGAACCTAAGTAAAACTAGCAAGATTACTAGTAATGCAATGTTTTGCCACATGATTACTTAGTGTGGGTTTCAGGGGGTGTAGCTTCTGTTCAGTTGCTTTATCTCACCAGTACTTGTAGAAAGTGCTGACCCACCAACAGTTTGTTTGTTCTCAGGTGCTCGTCCGTCTGAGGAAGCGATAGCCGTGCCTCATCCCAAGGAGCCGAAAATCTGGAGTCGATGCCTCGAGCTGCATCGAGTTTGTACCTGCTTTGAGCTGCTTTCTGATAGAGGGACATAATGTATGGAACGGTGTTATTGTAATCGAGAGAAGAGTGCTTGAGCGAATTGTAATCTCGGCCACGTGCCGCTTGTAACACTTTCGATTATCAATAAAAGAGACTATTTTTCATATGCCATTGAGTTCTTCACTTTTCTGCAATGTTATGTGCTGCTGCTTCAGTATAGAATAGCTTACTTGCCCTTGTATCAAAGCTTTGGCCTTGTGCAAGCGCACTTTAGGCTTGCACGGCATCACGTCCCGATGAGAACGATTGTCCTACAGGAGAGCTGTAATGTGGTGATTCACGTTCAGCGGGGACGATCGAGCTCGCGGGAGATTGGGGCGTGACATACAGTCCAAGTCTATAATAGTCTACAACATCTCACAGCATCAAAAGATTAAGTACAATCATCCAAAAATAAACCACTGGGAACAACCCAGGAAACTCACCTAGCTAACTAGGGCACAAACGGCGTCTCCTCGGCGCACTACTCCTCGATCTCGGGGTCACAACCCTTGTCAACACCCGGCCCATAGAAAGTCGGACAGAAATCCTCAGGATCCTCTGGAAAAAATATGCCCAGTCAGGACTGGAGCGAAGTACATAACTCTGAAAGCAACTCCAATTACATGGTAAGGTGTATATGACGAGCAATAAAAAAGTATACAAGATGCACAGGAAATAAATATATGCTGGAGCACAATAAGTAGCTGCAATATAAATTGAAGAACAATACAAGTAGTGAAAAAGTAACTACAGGTGAGAAAACATGAATACTAGCTAAGTGCCTTGAGCACAAGTTCGTTATGTGATCGGCTTAGGTTGTA